>ML776705.1:2148727-2178337 GCA_009831015.1 Picea engelmannii | reverse complement strand
AGTGAAGTCTATGTATAAGATCAAGGAATTATACAATAGAAGTTGAGATGTTTTTATAGGGAAGAAATGTATTATTGTATTAAATGAAATCGAAAGTGGAGAATACAACCTATGCATTGATTTTTCAAGGTCCCCTTTCAATGGATCTTAGCTTCAACACACACACCTTTCATCCAATGCCTTGAATGAAGAAGATCCACAATCTGACTTAAAGAACTAAAGAAAATCTCTCAAGCATAATCTGAAGTAGAACTCTCCATGCAAATATTAGCCTATTCAACCTTAGCCTTTTTTCCATGAGAGATCCCTCTTTATATAGTGTGAAAGAGAGATGAATGAGGAGATTAGGATGATCCCACTAAATCAGAGAAGCGAGTAAGATCCAAACCGATCGGAGGCCACCTCATCTTCTAGAAGATTCCCTTCTAGAACATTCGTGAATTTTGAATTTTCCTTTTCTTTAAGCATCGTTGCACCCTATTCATAAGAAGCATGTGATGATGTCGCAGTCCAATTTTAGTGCAGATTGCGATGATCAGGCATCATCGCACCCCATGCATACAGCAGGGTGCGACGACCTTCCTTGTTATGGTTTTTGAAAGAGGAAAAGCAAACCACATTTCTCATGGAGAAAGTCTCTTTTAATATTTTCAGGGAACATGAACAGATGTTGTTAGTTGATCACTAAGGTGACCAAAATAATGTGTAACAAGGACTGTTGAATGGGAATTTTTTTATGATTGCACAGACTGTTTTAATTGAGGAATTTTGAGAAATTTGGATGTTGGAACAGTGAACAGTTTGATACACAATAATTATTGATATGGTGTTAGTATTTTTGTATTGATTTTAGTACAAAGTTATATTTATTAATTACTTGATTTGTTTTATGAACAGTATTCATTATTTCCCTATCATTTTCTCATTTTTCCGCACATTACAAATCCCCTCACCTTCCTAGATTCACTATTCATGCCATGTTCTTAAAATTAAATTATAGTTAAATGAAAACTTTGTACTATAACAGTTGAAGGATGGCACAGAGATGAGTTATAGTTGATATGTTTTGTTATTACAACACAGCTGATTGTTTGATGATTTTTTGAGCAGTAACCATGATCTACCTCCCTTCATTTTACCACTTTTCGCCCAATACAATCCCTCATATATCCCAGAACCCTTATTCGCCCCCTACTCATTGGCAAGTGTTAAACGATTTTTATGGATTGCATTGCATGAGTCTGATGTGTTGTTGAGCCAAACTTTGTTTCATATTTAAAGAGATGTCATGTATGGTTTGTTGAAGAAAATAGTTTCTAATAAATAATGCATACAGGAATGAGATTCTTCAACAGAGGTAGCCATGGTCGGTATAGCAGGGGAAGAGGAAATTGGAACAGGGGCCCTAGAAGGCCAAGGTTTTCTATACATTTTGATGCAGACTCACAAGAGTTGAACCATCTATTCCAAGATGGATATTTTAACTGGATTGGACAAGGAGTAGTCCAACCTAGGCCAGAAATACCTCCCTTCCAAGCCCCGCATGTCCCTCATATCCTAGTTCCCCCTCATGTCTCGTTACAAGCTGAATTCCCTCAAAATGACGGATGGAGAGAGATTGTCCACCCGACAGTCTCCCAACATCGTGGTTGGCCCAATTTGTCTCTGCCCGCTCCTCCTCCACCGGTTAACCAAATTGTCCAAGCTTCCCATGCACACTCATCAATACAATCTTCCCATGCAAGGAAGAGGTTAAAAATCGAAGCCCATCATGCACCTGATAAAGAAAAATTTGTTGTTGCCCCCTCCTCTCCCTCAAATGACTCTACCAAATCTATTTCATCATGCATGCATTTGAGAGATGATTTCTCTCATGTTATCAGTGAGATCAGTCCTAAAGGCTCCACACGACCTAAGGAAAATTCAGAGAAATCAAAGGGAGATAGGAGTAACAAGGGGGAAATTTCCTCCCAAAGTGGCAAATATGGTTTTTGAGTGTTTTTATTTATTGATTGTTGAAAACAGTTGATTGCTGAAGTTTTTAGACAGCACACTATTTTTGGATATGTTGGATATTATGTTTTTTGGATATGGTTTCAAATATCATTGATATTAATTTTCAAAATTATGAGAGTGATAATGGGAGCCACAAGGAGGGATGTGTTTGATTGATTAACTAGTTGTGTTATGTTTGTTAAGAAACTAAAGGGAGTCACAAGGGGTCCCACCTACTAGTTATTATTTATTAAGGACCCTTATTATTATTTTATTAATTTCCCCCCCTAAACTAAAAGTTGGTTGAGATTTAGTTAACTTAACTAAAGAGGTAGTTTAACTACTTCAAATAATTAGGATTGCTTAAAGGTAAAAAGAGAAGGAGGAACAAATGGAGAATAGAAGGAGAAAGCATACTAAGGTATGCTCTTGAGTTTTTTTGAGATAGTTCAGTTTTCATTCATTCTTTAATTCATTGAAAGCCTAATTCTCTTTTATGACAGCAGGGTCTTATTGTAGACAGCAAGAATCAAGGTTGAATTACATCATTTAGACACTTTTTTTTCAGAGGTGTTGATCTATCTTTGATAATCTGTGTAGACTTGTATGTTTGTGAATTAAATATCATAACTGATAAAGGATATTGTGCAGAGTCAACTGGGCAGCAATCTATGGAAAGATGATCTAGCTTTTCAAGTTCAGTTTTTTACTTTCTGCCAGAAGTCCTTTTGTATGGTTTTCATCGAGGACATCTAAGTTTGACTTTGGTCCAAATTTCCTCAGGGAATTTTGTAAAGAGAACGATTCTTTTGATAAATTGGGATGAAATAAGTGATTGCTTTCTATCTCATCTACGTTAACTATTGAATTGGTATTTTTTGCTTCTGTCTCTACATTTATTTTTACATCTGTTATATTCAGAAAATTACATAAATATTGATTTTTTCAGCAATCTTTTATTTATGAAAAAAGCATCCTAAGCCCTTGTAACCAATACTTGTGGACTAGGAAACAATTTTTGAGGCTATAAACAGAGGGTGGTATTATCGTCTATCTTGATTTAGCCAAGAAAGATCTGAAAATGCTTGAGTAAGATCATTTTATATATTTTCCTCAAAACCCCCTTCATTGCTCTCAATCCATTAGGTTGTGCCATTATTCTATCAAGGTTGACCCAAGGAATGTGCCCCCTTCACTGTCCCCATTCCATTAGGCTGCACCATTCGTTTATCAAGGTCTTTTGGCATAGGTAACTAGGAATCTCACTACTCGAAACTCAAGGGAACTTGTTGCTAAGAAAAATACCATTCAATATAGCTATCAACAACCTTGCTACTATAGTGAAACTCACACAAGAGTTCACTCTTCAAGCCTGACAACCTAGTTCTTCTGCAAGCTTGACAACTTTCTTCTTCTACAAGCCTGGAAACTTGCTTCTTCAACAGTGCAACTCCTGCACATGAGTGCACTCTTTAGGCATGACAACTTGGTTCTTCTACAAGCCTGACAACTTGTTTCTTCTACAATCCTGACAACTTGCTTCTTCTTGTTGTAATCACCCACTAGTCTCAGGCATCCCTTTCATTGTTATACAGTTCCTCAGGCAATCCATCATTTTTCAAGGCGTTCTTGCACAAATGAATGCCACTTGTTTCTATACTTCCACTAGAAATACATAACATGTGACAATAATTGAATCTACATCATATGCATGCAACAAATATGAGACATCATCATAAAATTTTCAATTATAATTTTCAAATCAGTTTTGTATAGGAAAACAAAATTTCCAAACATGACTTTTCTACTCATTATATTTGGCTCTTGCATTTGTAGAGATCAGTCTTCCTTATGGATAACGTCCTTTCCATATCCAACACCACTTTACCTACATTTTTTCTTAAGTTTCACTCAGCCACACAATTTTTTAGCATATTATAACAGTTTGCAATTATAAATTTTCTCAAATTTGTTTTCCATAGGGAAATAAAATTTCCATGCACTAGTTTTCCTCTCATTATGTTTGGCTCAAACAACAGAAAGAATTGGTATTCTTTATTGGCTTACATCCATGCCATGTCCAAGACCATTTTCTTTGCAATTTTCTCAACTTTAGTGCATCCAAACTAATTGTTAGCAATTTTAAATTATAATTTTCAAAATTGTTTAATATAGGATAAATAAAATTTCTTAGGCAAGAGATTTCTTGTTAATTATATTTGACTCGCACAGCAGCAGGCATCGTTTTATTTTATGGGATTACATCCATGCCATATTCAGGATCATTCTTCCTGCATTTTCTCAACTCTAATACATCCAAATAGATTGTTAGCACTCATGCACATTTACTGCAGTTCTTGAAATGATCTCAAATTTGTATTTTACCAACAATTCAATCATTTCCAGCCATTACTCACATTAAAAAATGGCATTCAATCAATAATCATATTATTTAGAATGAAACTATCATTCATTGTACATGCATTATTATCACACCAAGCTTTTCATAATGCAATCAAACATTACCCATAATAAAAACCAATGTGTTAATATTCATGGTCACATCCACACAATGCATCCTTGCATTGACTCTGGAATACCATATGTTCATGTCATGCATTCCACCATGTGAGTTATAAAATATGTCCCATGGATCAATACATCATCCAAACTCATCCCCACAACTCGCATGATCCTTTGGATACCTTCCTCTTCAACCCATACACAACACTAGGAACATTATCCCTTAGTGTTATTTAGTGTAGGAAAAAAGTTTGCAATCCAAACCTCAATTACATAGGGGAAAATCATTATGTACTTGGATGGCACTATAGTCTTTCCATATCCAATCTCATCATGGCCTCCCACATGACCATCTCTAATGGAATTTATTTCTACAACGGGAATAAAGTCTCCTGACTTAACTTGGTTATGATCACATAATCAATAATAACACAATATGCAATCAAATTTCTCATGAATGCATTCAAGCAACAATTAATATTTTCATACTCAAGGTATCCTACCTCCTGCCTTTAAATCAAATATTGAGATTTCACTGAGGGAAATCTTACCTAAATTCCCTTCAACATTTATACATCATAACAACCCCAAACGCATACTTGCATGGTTGTCATCAATTTACTGGATGCTACCTAATCAACTAGTACTTTGTGGAAGCTCACACGCTCCCTTTACCAACCTCTTGATCATTATTCCCACCATCATTTTTTATCTTCATATGGATGGATATTGTAAGCAACAGTATCATCGTGTTATAATCATTTTTCATGTTACACAATCCATCATTATTTTTATTCAATATCACAACATCATTATTACACACACACACACAGATATATCAAAATACTACTCTTATTATATACTCATGCCATTGGCATGTTCAAGCATGTCCACATGCACAAATTCACATCAATATATACCAAGCATTTGATATTTCATGCCTATTTTATGCACATGCATTTTATCTTTATTATATGCATCTTGCATTAATTCCATCACACACTCCAATGCATAGTTATTTCAAATTTGATTAATTATTTATCTTCTTGTTGTAAATGGATGTCCTTGAATCCTTGTAGAACCTTGCTACCTTGTGCACTCTGATAATAGAGACAATTTTCTTGCTTTGGGTACTTTGAGACAAAAGTTGTTAGATCATATCTAACAATCCCTCTTCTTGCATTCCTATATTTTCACACAGAGATGACTCATCCACTCCATGAGTCACACCTCATCTCATGAAATCCTTGTCCCTTCTCTTGTAGAAATATTTTAGTTTTCACTATATTTATACCTTCAAGGCTATCGGGTTATGCTTAACTTCATGTGCTTGCAATGATATTTCTCACCTATTGACTTCATCCTTTATGTGAGAGGTTCTATTGATTTTCCTTTGCAGCCCATTCAGAATATATAGTAGTTGAATACTAATATTCCATGTCCTATGGACCATGTAATTAATCTAGAACATACCCACATAATTCTCATTGGTGGAATTTTTATCCTCTTGCTAGCAATTTTTCATAGGACACACTCCACTAGAGTGTTCCTCTGCTTATTAATCAAAGTTTTGTTAGTAAGCTCCATCTCTTTTACTTTTCCAAACTACTGCACTTCAAATGTTACCATACACTTACGCATAGGAACTATAATGAATTTCAATACTCTTCCTTACCCAACAGTCATCCCTGGCACTCAGCTCTATTACTTGGAAATATTTCTCCAAATTTTGACATTATTTGAGAAAATATTCACGTTGAGTAATGACATGGTTCACGGAATCTAAATCCACTTCCTCCTGTAATTTTATGGAGAAAATCAATGCTCCCATGGAGAAATTAGGCCTTCTATTATGATATCCCACGTATTACCTTTCCAATACCCATGCTTCAATCCAATTTATGACCCAAGAGTTATGGCCTCCTAAAATTCCATTCTACTCAATGGTGTCCTTCAAATCCACCAAAACCTTTCTTCTGATTCCTTGAAAATCATTTGGATTGAGAATAAATTTTGAGTGGACATCTGAATTCTACTATCCAATAGATTTCCAATGACTACTTTCTTGCTCGATTATGAGCAACGAGCAAAAAAATTTAGTCAATTGAATGTTGCCAATTTAACCCTTTTGTACACCTTCTTCCAAGTGCAAAATAATCTCAAACACCGGCTTTGGTCATTTAGAGGGGTAAATATATCAAGAACCAAGGAAAAATTTCCACAAGGAAAATATAATAATACTAACACTAATCTCACAACAACTCTCAAGTTTTCAAACAAATGCTCCAGTCAAAAATTGCAGCAATCTAGAAATGACAACTTTGCACTTTCGCCTCACTTAGCAATTTTAACCCTGTTTATGCATCCCTACACCAAATCCTTTGGGATTTTGACAGAATCTCAATGGGGTAATTCCATGACTATATTATGAACAATTTTCCACAATTTCATCCTTAATTGGGCTCCATAATTTTAGTTACAGCCCACAGAAGTTTTGACTATTTTACATTTTTGGTCATGTATGCTACAGGTGGCTTCTTTCTCCTTCTGCACATTTTTACATACCCAGATTCCAAATCTGGTTCCATGGTTGCATTCTATAGTTCAATATATTTCCATAAACTTCTTATGGACCCCAAACCAACTCTTGGGCTAAGAGTTATGCCCTCTAAAGGAAAATTGGTACTAAATTTTACCCTTGATTGTTTTGGCATTAACTCCCTCATACAAGCTCCATTTGGCGAATAGTTTAGCTTGTTGGAAATATCTCTCCGAGATTTATCATTTTAGAAGCATAAACTATGTGTCCTGGAAGGACCAGGACACACAATTGTATATAAATTTTATTTTCTAAGAACATTGTTTAGGACCTCAAAAATTCCCTACAAGATGTAGACCTTCAAAAAATGGAAATTTTAATGGAACAATTCAGTGATTTACTATTGTAACAATGTTTAGATCCAAACCATTGATCTCAAAATCAAGATTAATCCCAATCATTGATCTTATGGGTCTTTCCAAGTTGTATCTAGATCTATGTAGACATGTCGAAACTTCTTCTTTGGAGCCTCCCCATCGGAAAACTTCAATTCTTGGCTATGTGAATTCCCAAAAAATTGCACTCTGAAGCACTATCGGACTCCCTCTGAAATCCTAGTTTGAAACACTCTTGGACTCCCTTTGAACTCCTAGTCTGAAACATTATCGGACTCCCTCCGGAAACCTTCCTTGAGACCTCTTAGAACTCTTCTCTAAAAGAAAATCTTTGATAGCCCTTTCCACAGACTTGTACAAAACCGCTACATGGCATTCTCCGATTCGCCCACTCTTGATGACATGTCCCCTGACATGGAATTCAAACATGACAGATTACGTGGAATTATCCTCCACCCTTGTCCCTTCCAAGGAAACCTTCTCATTTGATATATCGAATGGTCATACATTGTGCCGATCAACAGTAACAATCATCTCAAGCCCCAAATCTACACGTTGGTTATATCAGTCGAATTGACTCCCTCGGAAAGTGAATTTACCTTTCCCTGAGCCTTCCGAACAAGTCTTTTCGATTTTACTATTCTGATAAATCCAACGGCTACGAGAATTGTCGATCAATGGCCAAGATCATTTCAATCTTATGCCATCAGACTCCCTTCTTCAAACTCGACCTTATGCCCAAATTCAGACCTTTCGAAACCATCCTTCTAAGAAGTCTACGGTTGAGAATGGATTTGACCGGTCTGAAAGCTCTTGTTATTTCGGGCTTGTGTCATCGATCTCCTCCCTTCAGACTCAACCCCACACCCGACTCTGAAGTCTTTTTGAACCTTATTCCTGAACGAACCCTCTGTGACTAAATCTCAATTGCTAATTCACCAAGTCGAATTAATCTGGGTCGTCGATTTCTAAACTTCACGATTGTCATGAAACTTATAGGATTTCGACCCTCTATGCCAAAATTGACTTCGCAACCTGCAACTTGATGCCATGAATTACCTTCTTCGACTGCTTTGAATCACTGACACTCAAAAATCTGCACATAATTTGGGGATTTCACTTATATTCACCGTTTCCCCCCAAATCCATCACAGGACGAAATCTGCAACCACGAATCTGCTCAATTCATGCTGGCTCCTGGCCCATACAAGATCAGTGTTGAACCTTGAGCTCTGATACCATTTTGTAATGTCCCCCAGCTTAACCAAGGATCATTTCCACATGGAAACTCATTAAATCAATAAGATTTACTGCTAATTAATTTCTTGTAGCTTACCAGCTATAGATCGCATACAAATTTAACCATTTGACTAATGCCACAATTATAAAAGCATCTAACATCATACATTAAACTTGAATGCAATTGTTCAAGAAAACAACGAACACACAACATTCATATAAACCATTTACATAACAGAATAACATAAGAACAGAACATAAAACACTTATATGTTAGTAATTAACTAATTGGTTGCATACGAAGGATGAACCTCCCAGCGATGGGAAATGTTGTCATTTCCTCTCAACAACAGGCCACCCCCGAGCTGAGACTATGAGTCCACAAGGATATTTGGCCCATTGTATGTCCACTCTCCAAACCCAGATTATATTCCTACATTAGTTCCATTCCTCCATCTCTCTCTTTTCCCACAACCTGCACTATCTAAGGAATGTACCCCCTTCACTTCTCATAGTCCCTTGGGTTGTACCATTAAATTATCAAGGCCCTTAGTGCACTTGCTTAGACAAGAAATATTAGCTAGGGACCCTCGGGAACTCTCAACTGCCCAAGGAGTTTTCACAGCAACCCTAACAAGGCTCTTGAGTCAATTCCTCAAAAGGAAAAAGTACTACAAGCTTGCAGCCCGTTTTTACTGGAACATATGCCTATTTCTCAACATAAAACACAGCCAAACAATGGCTACCTTCAAGTATATCATGGTTGGTCTTCTTCCCAACCCTTTGCTCTTCCTTTGTTTCCCAAAAACTGCATGTAAAAACTGTCCTCCATCCAAACACGTGACTGTCCAAAAACTGCCCCCTTGGCCATACGAATTTCCGCTCTTCGTTTTCTTGATTGACTTGACTTACACTCTTCCCAATTTTATTGTACTCATGCACATGCTCTCCAATAACTATGGGATGTGACTCCTCACACCCACCCTCTTACAGGAGTTAAATGATTGGCTTTCAGCACACTCCACTTCAAATTAGAAGGTTATATAAAATGATATTAAATCAGGAATGTTGGATGGATTAATACCGATGAGCAATTCCCCCATTGGACCCCTCTCTCTCTTGTGGAAATCATAGCCCCCCATCGATTTCATCCCTCTCATATCGCAACCAGCGATCACTACTTTTGTTAATCATTTCAATGTTCATAATATACAATTTTGCCCCCAGCCATATTAATCAACATGGCGTCTTTTCCCCAATCATATTGACTCAACAACCTAATTCACATTTATACAATTACATTACAATTTGTGGGGATCGAAACCGAGGATGTTAATGTTGGCTTGAACAATCATCACCAATGTTGCTAGGCACTTGTCTAGTTTCATGTCAGGAAGTGCCTGGTTCTAATACACCCAGGTGGAGCATGCCACTGTATATTGATGTTTCTTTGGAATGTGTGTTTGTGTGTGTGCACATGAGCATGTGGTGCAGTGGGAAAGCAATAGGACTTTCCCCTTGTCCATCTTGGTCCAAATCTCATTATGGAACTTGTTCCAACCAGAAAGAGGGGGATCTTTAAGCCTATTCGAGAACACGTGTGAGGCACATGTAAATTTCATATACCGCATTGATTTATGTAACACCCTATTTCCCCCAGTCTGTAAAAATAACTATGTTGGCCAAGAACTATGGAAAACTCAAAGATGTGAATGTTTGATTTGATGGAACTTTGCATAAAAGGTCGATGAATGTAAATTATATAATGAATATGTGTTGCATGACTGTTGAGAGGGGGATGTGCTAAAATAGACCACGATGGCTAATGAGAGGTGGTGGAAGGGACCTGGAATGGTTGTGTTAACTTCCACCGAGCCAGTACCATACTGGTTTATACTTGCTCACAAACCAAAGAAGCTCTCTAATCCTGGAATGGATTTCCCGTCAGATTGGTAGGTGGGGAGGCTCCTCAAGAGTTAATGAGGGGATGGGGGTGAACCACCCATCCATAACAGTCGTCAAACCTGACCACGGACGGCGGAATTCACACCACACGCAACCTTGTAGACAGAAATTGGCAAGAGAGGAAAATGTGGTAAGGAGGAAGGAAGTGCGCGCGACGGGGGATCACGGAAGAGAACTAGAGAAACCCTGGAAACGTAGGGAGTTCTGAATACCAGGGGAAGGAGAGTAACCTTCATCCTGGATCGTTTTCCTGTATCAAGAGAAGGAGTGTAACCTTTGTCCTTGATTTCTGTTGAGCTGGAAGTAGGAGACTGAACCTCAAAGCATCGTGGTCTAGCTCGGGGGTGGCTAGTGGTAAATCCATTTGGAGTCATTGAGCCTACGGTTAGGTGGAAACGAGCACCCCTCTCAGCAGTTGCATCACGCCTGGTAGATTTGATAAGTGTTTTATACCTTGTATTTCGAATTGAATATCGTGAATACATGCTTATGTTTATATGCCCATAATAATTTCTGTGTGGAATGATTGTCTGGTGTTTTAAACTAGAAATAATGGATGCATGTGTATGCTTATATGTTATTGTTGATTTCTGTACAAATGATTAAGTTTGGGGCATGAGTTCGCTCCACCAAGAATTGTTTTGTTTGCTCGACTCTCATAATGTTCTGGGAAAGCCCCTCGAGAGTACTCTTCTCTGAGGATTACCCCATAAACCTTGGAACCGTGTCAAACCTTTACCCAGAGACTCGACTGAGATTAGGGACAATAGCCCAAGAACCGTCTGAAGGTTCATGTGATCCGGGTCTGGAAACCTTATGCAAGAAAGGATAACTCTCTAAGGTCTCGAAGTCATGGGAGTTCGAAGCCCCGAGAAGTGGAATTCCGTGATTCAAGCTCAGAAGGGATAGCGAGCCCAATTATAGAAAGAGAGAATACCCTATCATTTGGTAGATGAACAGTCGGAATCCTTTCGAGAATACCCCAGATCTTTCAAGATCGATGGATCTAGAGAAGGAGCACAGGCATTAACACCTCGCCCCTTTCAGCCTTCGCAAGTAGCGATGGGACCCAGGACCGTAGATCCAAGGATCTGACGGAGCCCTAATGATCGTCGATCTTAGCCTTTGTATAGGCAGGAGAGTAGCATTTCCCTGACTCGCGACTCGGTGTGGTCAAGGGTAGGGCTGCATGAACTCACGATTCACGAGATCGTGACCATTGGATCCAAGGCACGGGAGAACCATTGGATCAGAACTTTCATGGTTATCGCCTATCGGGGGTTCGGAACTTGAGGGAGTTTCTTTTCGATTGTAGAAGTCGAGAAGTGTCGAGCGTCGAAGGCTCGTGCAAACACATGACCCATCCGTAAGTGGGGACTGCGTGGTGGACAGGTGGCGTAACAACAAGCGCCCAGAGAAAGGTGGGAACGGGTGACAGGTGATGGACACATGTCGCTTGGGAAGGAGTCAACCCATTGTTGGCTTATAGTATCTCAAGTATCGGTGTTTGGAGAAAGAGGAGTTGAGAGTCTTGATTCCCGACTCGCGAGTTGCGAAAGGCGCTTGCGCTAAGGCCAACTTGTGGTCGTTTGGAGGAGGATAAGGGAAGAGAGGGCCTGCACTAGGCCCCATAGAAGTCTCGAGGATTCTGTTCCTCAAAGAAAAAGACGAAAAATCTAAGTTGTTGTAGTGGGTGTGTGACAATTTATAACTATGGGACCCAAGTTTGACTTGGAAGATGTCCCATAGTTGACCAAATGTGACTTTGCAATAGACATTTAAGCCCCAAGGGTTAGTTCAAGTGGTACGAGTTGTCATGCCATAGCCATAATGGCCAAGGAGGATATGAGGTCAAATTCTATTATGCCCCTTAGGTTTAGGTGTACATGTCCATCAATAGCATTTACCTTGAGCACCATTCTTGGAATTTGAGGAGCATGCTATAGGGTTTCCTCGAGTATGTTTTCAATGGTGTGTGTGTGTGGTGGGGGGGCTTTGGGGGGGTTGCATGTGCATGTACGCATTTGCTAGTCATGAGGGGTAGCTCAAGTGGTTGGACTTGCCATGCTAAAGTTGATTGGCTAAGGAGGTCACTAGATTGAATCCCTTTAAGCCCGTCGGGGTTAGTGGAAACGTTGTATGTCATTCACCATGTGTGTCATTCATGAAATGTGAAGAAACACCTAGAGGGTTTCCTCGATGAAAGATTTAAGTTATTAAGTGGACAAACTCAACCCCTTTTTGACAAAAATTCTTCACCAAATCCTATAGAAATTTTAGGGGAAGTTAGAATTCTACCCAATTAATTGGAACATTGCTTTTAAAAGTTTTAGACCCATTTTAAAATAGCTCAATTAACCATGGATTCAAAAAATAAATAAATTTGAGCAAAACTTTACCTTGTCCCAAAAAAAAATAATCTAAATGAAAAGTATTTGTACAAATATTAATTCACTCCTCTTTTAAACAAGGGCAACACGCTGCATGTACTGCCTCCTAAAACTTTACTTGTTAGTGTCTGCACTACTTATATAAATAATATTCAGACATTTCCTTAGTCATTCGAAAAGAATGCAGATCTGTACTTCCCATGATCTTTATAATAATTAAAAAAGTAAAAACATCTCAATATTTCTTATATTTTAAAATATGACTTAAAAGTTTAAAAATTACTACATACAAATTTCTATAAAATTATATTAAAAGATTAAAAAATGTTAATAAATGTAAAATTATTGAAATTGAAAGATTAAAAAATTATTAATAAATGTAAAATTATAGAATTTAAAAAATAAAAAAAATATTAAGAAATGTAAAATTATTGAAATTTTAATAAGTGTAAAAAAGTTGACATTTAAAATTTAAATTTTTACCTCATTTGAAAAAACAATACAATATTAGATTTTAACATATATTATAATACAATATTATATTGTATTGCATTACATTATATTAGTTTTTTTGTGGTTGTCTTTTCTCATTAATTTAAGGTTTCGAAATAAGTGAAGGCTGGAATAACACTATCAAGTTATTGACCAATGAAAAGTTAAAAAAATACTATTTTTGTTTTTAAAAAAAATAAATTTTTTTAATTGTTATGTTGAACATTTAAATTGATATAAATTTTTCAAGTCAACACAAAACTAATATGAAAATCAATGCTAACTCATTGCTATATACTACCTTCTGAAGTACAATAATAATAATACTTAAAAAAAATACATTTTATAAAATTATATATATATTAATAATTAAAACATTAAATTGTAATTTTTAACTTTAATGTGCATAAAGTGTAATGGAATTCAGACATAGCACCAAGATTTTCACCTTATTAATAAATATATTGTCATATTATGCAATGAGATGCATTCAACATCTAATTTATGTGTAACTTGTAATACAAAACAGTAAAATAATAATAAAAAATATAATTGAAAAAAATTAATAAATAGATATAAATACATTTTAATTATAAAATAATAATAAAACATATAATAATAATAAAATAATACATTTTAACTATAAAATAATAATAAGAGAAAAATAAAAAAAAATAGAAAGAAGAATAAACCAATATAAATACATTTTCACTAAATTTCTTAAAATGTAAATTACAACCTCAATTAGTTTGTATTATAAATGTACCCACACTAACTATGAAACACTTAAATTGTAGAGATTACAATGTCTAATTATGAAACACTTAAATTGTAGAGATTACAATGTCTTCGTAGATGGAAAACATGTATTGATTTCTTTGTCATTTATGTTTGTCTAAGAAATGTGGAGTTTGGGTTTTTTTTGGTAGGAATCTGGTAATGTAAATTTGGACAAAATTTTTATTTTTTATTGTTTAAATTGTATTTTTGAATGTATAAATGGATTCAACGTGCTGAAAAACCGCTGAAATACTAGAATTATACAAACTTAGCCACTAAAATTTGAAGATCCAATCATTCATCATCAAATTTCGAGCAAAATCAAACTGAAAAATTTATCGAAATACAACCAAAAGATTAGACTACTGCTAACGGTAGGTTCGATTTGTTGGACCTCTAGGATGCTTGAAATCTGGGTGAAGAAAGTTCGGAACGAAAATTTGGAGAAATTTGTACAAATTGTTTGAAGCTCAGCGCTATTTATAATGCGTTGTTTGTCTCAGTTTTACACATGCCAGGATGTAACCTCATTCAGAGGCCAGGCCAATTTTAAGTAACAGACAAATTTGTCATAAATAAATTTTGAAATTATGAGTAACAGACCAATTTGTCATAAATACACATGAAAAATTTTGATATTTTATAAGATTTTAAACTGAAATATGTTACATCAAGATTGTAAACATAAATATATCAAAATTTAACAAGGTTTTTGATATAGATATATACAACCTGAGTGGGTTTAGTGGTTAAGAACATGTTTTTTCTCTTAAGGGGTCACAGGTTCAAATCCAAAAGGAGTAGGATATGTATACTTTCATAGACTTTACCAGTCAAATCACTGGGTGGAGGGAGATCCCTTGTCCCACAAACAAGGGGGTTTGGAGTTAACCTAATTAGATTTGAAGCAATTGAAATATATTCCAATATTCAATTATTGATAACCTGAAAAATATAAATTTCCATGTACATGTGAAGTAACAGACTCAGAGTAGGAAACTTGAGTGGTTATTGATCGCCTGAAAAGTGTAAGCTTTCAGGTACACATACTTAAAGCATTGAAGTAACAGATTCAAAGTAAGAAACTTGAACTTGTCATTTCAAATATTAAACAGGATTTTCTGCTTAAAATCTGTAATGTCCTGCCTTACTTATATTCGTCTATTACAATTCAACCAGAGATATGAAAGAGATCCGTATCTAAATCACAATTGTTTCTTAACATTTTCCCGACCCCATCCTCTGGTCTATCTCTCACATTGACGTGATCAATTATTGTTCACACGACTGTCTGGGCATGTGCCTACTTTCACGTGATTTTCCTGACATTTTCCATGCGTGTCTGCTGTGAATTGAATATTTTGAGTTTAGTGTACGCTGAGACGCCTTGATGCCACGCCCACCTGACATGTCTCCAGCGACCCAAGCCTTTTCATGTATAATACATTCCACCGCCGAGGCTTTACTCTAATGCAGACAACCTCGTGAGGGTTTAAACTTTGGTCAGCAATATACAGAATATACAGCCATGTTAGGCAGCATTGAATCCTGTGGTAGGTGGTATATACATTTTAGGATAACTTTGATATATATGTTGGAATATATCTGACTGTGTATAGTAGGTGGTATGTATATCCTGGAATCACTTTAGTATATTTAAAAGTGTATATACTTTTTACAATAGCATTCAATGTTGTGCAGCAGACTGTATATTGTCCATTATGAAGTGGTATATACATTCTGGAATCATTTTAATATATTCAAGGATGTATATACTTTCTACAACAGCATTCAATGCTGTGTAACAGGCTGTATATTGTTCATTATGAAATGGTATATACATCCTGGAATCATCCTAATATATTTAAGAGTATATATACTTTCTACAACAGAATTCAATGCTGCGCAGCAACCTGTATATTACTCATTATAAAATTGTACAAAATTAGTGATTGCCCATGAAAATGTAAAAAGTACACCAGTTTACCATTAACACATGAAGGTGTAAAAAGTACACCAATTTACTATTCACTGATAAAATTGTTTTATAAATGTCCTGAGAAAATTGAAAATGTAGTTTTTATTAACAAGGGCAGCAAGCTGCATGTACTACCTCCTAAAACTTTACTTGTTAGTGTCTGCACTGCTTATATAAATAATATCCAGACATTGTCTTTATAATAATTAAAAAAGTAAAAACATCTCAATGTTTCTTATATTTTAAAATATGACTTAAAAGTTTAAAAATTACTACATACAAATTTCTATAAAATTATACTAAAAGATTAAAAAATGTTAATAAATGTAAAATTATTGAAATTGAAAGATTAAAAAGAATATTAATAAATGTAAAATTATTGAAATTAAAAAATTAAAAAAAATATTAAGAAATGTAAAATTATTGAAATTTTAATAAGTGTAAAAAAGTTGACATTTAAAATTTAAATTTTTACCTAAAATTAATTCTATTAGTCTCTCGAGCTGGTCTTGGAATGCAGGGACGCGGATCCTCGTTTACAGCAGCTGACCAGGGATATTCAGAGTCACGGATTGGTGTTACAGCGCGTGGTCTGGTGTTTCAGCGTGTGGTCTTGGCCTTCAAACCGAGCAGGAGTATGCGCGTTTTGCATGCGTGTTGACCCTAGCCGCGCGCACAAGTAGCCTCGGCCCTCTCGGCGGCCAGGCTTAGCTTGACCGGCATCTCGCCTTTGCATGCGTGTTGTCTTGCCGCTACGATTTGTCCTCTTGTATGCTGGAGGCCGACGGCCTTACAATGGCCCCAGATCCGACTGCCAAGAGAGACAATGACCGTTTGGAAGCATTCAAAGCGTTAGTCCGCTCGGCAGGACCCAAAACCAAGCCTTCTCTCTCGTCTAAGTTTGTTAAGAAGATGGAGGAGATCCCTTCTCTGGAGCTATCTCCAGAGGAGCCTTGCAATCTTGCCCTCCTTCTAGCATAAACGGCCCTCATCGGAAAGTTTACGGGGTTATGGCCTAGCCCCAAAACAGTGGAGGCATGGATGGATGATCGTTGGAAGTTGTTGATAAAAGGAAACGTTTCTCTGTTCGCAGTAGGCAGGGGTTTCTTTGTCTTCAGCTTCGCGAGCAAAGAAGACTGTGATCTAGTCTTCAGATCTGGACCTTATTTCATGGGGTCGAGAGGACTATTCTTAGCCCCCTGGACTCTTGACTTCAATCCCGAAGCCGAGATCACCGCAGCCCCTGTTTGGGTTAGGCTGCCACACCTCCCCTTGCATCTCTGGGGGACAAGATCTCTGGAGGACATAGGAAACAAGCTTGGGCGTTTCCTGGACAGTGCGGAACCAAAAGGGGACCAATTTACCTGCGCCCGCATATGTGTTGAGGTTAATCTCGAGAAAGGTCTTACGGAAGCCATTAAGCTCTCCCTGGGGAAATGGTGTCATATCCAAGAGCTGGACTACGAGCAGATTCCGTTTAAGTTCCTCCGGTGCCATGCTTACGGCCACTTCGCAAGAAGCTGCCCCAAAGCCCCTGAGAAGCAGGGACCAGTCAAAGAAGATGATTTTCAGCCCGTATCTAATCGACAAAGGCAAGCAAGGCGAAAGGATCCACTAGCCCAAGCCCCGAAGGCCACTCACTCAGCAGAGGCAATCCTAGAAAATAAAAACAGTTTTGATGCGCTGAAGGAAGATGAAACCCTAGAACCATAAGCAACAACAGTCAAGGAAGATCCTTCAGCAGACGAAAGCCTTCCGAAATCCACCCCTCCAAATTCAGCGGCAGCGAGAGAAATTCGGGCATCAGACCCGGAACCCTCTGCCCAAGCAGGTCCGATTGTTACAGTCCCCTCTAGCGGCTCTGGGGGAACTTCTGAATCCGAAGACAATTCAGTCCCGTCACCACCCCTCACCCGAGGGCGAAAGACCAACAAAGCGCGCAGAGAAAAGGAGGCGGCCTCCAACATTTCGTTAGGTTCTCAGAAAAAGCTGGACCCCTATATTAAGGGGAAAAGTTCAGCCCCCTCGATATAATGCTTTGCTTTTGTCTTTTGCTATGTTCACAATTTGTGAGAATTTACTCATGTATGCATCCTTTGTCATATTCTCGAATTAGCTCAAGGAGCAGAGGGGATTGGTCCCCCAAGACGTTCACAACAAGGTTGGCATCACTGTTAGAGGTCACCAACCTTCTCCAGATTTGTAACTTTCTGATTCTGGCTGGCCAAAAAGGCGCTTAATGCAACATAACCGTTTTCGTTTAAAAAAAAAAAAAAAAAAATTTACCTCATTTGAAAAAACAATACAATATTAGATTTTAACATATACTATAATACAATATTACATTATATTAGTTTTTTGTGGTCTTGTCTTTTCTCATTAATTTAAGGTTTTGAAATACGTGAAGGCTGCAATAACACTATCAAGTTATTGACCAATAAAAAGTTTAAAAAAATACTATTTTTGTTTTTAAAAAAAATATTTTTTTTTAATTGTTATGTTGAACATTTAAATTGATATAAATTTTTCAGGTAACCACAAAACTAATATGAAAGTCAATGCTAACTCATTACTATATACTACCTTCGGCATTACAATAAAAGACATGAACTTAATATTTTGTAGTGTCTAAAATGTAGTTACATGGAATCCCCATGGCAAATTAAGTTTTGAAATTTGAAATTGTGATGTCATAGTATGAGACCTTGTATCAACAACTATAATGCATTAAACCATTGAATGGTTTAATTATGATTAACGAAATATAATACAATGATTTACATTAATAGAATTTTGTAATAGTTTAAACGTTTTATGTTTCTGCTTTTTTTTATGTTTAATTTTGTTTAGTTAAATCCATTTATACATTTAAAAATACAATTTAAATAACACAAAATTGTGATTTCTTTCAAATTTATATTGCTAAATTCCAACTAAAAAACAAAATATAAAACAATTAGATAACCTCATAAAACTTGTCAATCTCACACGTGTCAAACAAATTTCAACAACTCAAACCCCACAGATATTATGACCAGTAAATTAAATACATTATTCTATCACAAGATCAAAATGATAACTGCCATTGTTACTCTTCTTACAGTTTGTTGTAAATTAACTTAGTGGTATTATGACCACTAAGTTAATTTACAACAAGTTGGATTGTTTAGTTAGAGAGGGGGGTGAGAAATGGTTTGATAACGAATTAGTTTATCAGCTTCTCATGGGGCAACAGATGTACCTACTCCTCTTGAACTTCCACATTACAGTAGTCACCCTCTACCCCAATCAATAAGGCTTAGGTCGCACGAGTGAGCGATGGTATTTTCTAGATAGCGAAGTTGAAAGTCGAGGGAGAAGAAGAAGGTGAGTAGAAATGGGCATTACTCTTTACTTTGATATAATAATTCTCTCTTATAATTTCATATACATTTAGTATAACTCTTTACTTTGACATAATAACTCTTTGCTTATGCTTTCATATACATTTAGTATACTATTCATATACTTCGAGGCAAATAATTGTATATGTACTTATTTCTTTGGCCAGATTGCATTTGTATATAGAGAAATTTGTATATAGAGAATTCAACATGTGAAAAAAAATACCATTCTCTACATATGCCTATTTATGTTTCACATGTCCTTGGCATTGTCTTTAAAGCTTTTAAAGCTATGTTCAATGTTCCACGTGTCCCTAGCACTACTTTCAAAACTTTTAGAGCTATGTTTAATGTTCTATGTATCCTTAGCACTATGTTTAGAGCTTTCAAAGCAATCGGTAGCAATCTTAGTGATATGCATAATTTCAAAACTTTTAGAGCTATGTTCAATATTCTATGTATCCTTAGCACTATGTTCAAAGCTTTCAAAGCAATCAGTAGCAATCTTAGTGATATACATAATTTGTAATTAAAGACAAGAGAAATTGAAGAGAAGAAACAAAAATAGCATGATTCAAAGAATGTAAATCATTGTTGAATATCTTTCAATATGTTGTTGATTTATCGATTCACAAAATCCATCAACACAATATCTATTAAGTGATTATGGGGATAGTTAATTCCCTTTCAAGCTAGAACAATGTAAAGTGTGATATCTAATGAACATACTTGGCCTAGCTATTCCATTCATGAATAGAATTCTATATAGTTTTATAGCCTCTATTAAATGAGTTTTCAAAGTACCTCTACAAAGGAAATCAATGGCAAACAAAGAAACAAGAGTTTAACTTTATATAGAGMAAAAAGTTGTATATAATTGATCTTGTTGTTTAAACTATCTCTAGTGATAATATATCTAGTGGTAATATATTGGGATGATTCTAACAACAAAGAAGTTGYTTCTTTTCTTTTGAACTTGCACTATTTGTTTTAATACATTAYTTAAWTTAAATTGTTTGGATAATTAAAATATAAGCTATGAGTGTATTGGACATATGATACATGCACACATAAATCATATACATAATAGCCTCCTTCTATTTACAGAACAAAATATATCTTCAACAAAATTATAAAATAGATGTTATCCTACCTACATATAGAGCCATGAATGTTGGTCCCATTGTATAAGCTTGAGATCTCTAATAAGTCTAGGGTYTAAATATTGGATTTGGATTTTGTTTCTTATGTTCAATGCATGCATGTTGACGTAATCTAGAGTTTGTATTAGCAACMAACATTTCAAYAAGTTGGTGCAAACGGTGATCAATGACAAATATGGAGACAAAAAGAAAAATATGTGACATATTTTCATACCAATTCTCAAATTCACATCATTCATTGAAAAACAATAACCATAGATGCAATAATGAGATATAACATGTTCAAGTTGAGTCGATACATTTTGCCTCTTTGCTTCTTCTTATTTAGTCAATTATGTCATTGCGAAGTATTCAGACTATTTAAACTAATTTGTCTCTGAGGAATTTTGGGATTGAAACCATGTGATAAATCTAAGGAACATGGTGAAGGCATGGAAGCCATGAATCATCTCCCTATCTATTCATTGTTGACAGAGAATTAGTTCTTTTTGAGTTCATATGTAGCTCATGAACATTGTGTTACACAAGAGAAGAGTGTTGGCATGTTTACAGGAAAAGTGTGCTTGTCATTGATGGCAAGAACAACAACGACGATGGCATATTGGTATCAATGATGGAAAACAGGAAAGTAGCGATGATAGCATCGGGAATTGTTGTCTACAAGCTCAGGAGGACAAGCAAAGGACTGCCAAGAGTGCAGTAGAAAGGCCCTTGAGGTCCAAAGGATTGAAACCCTTTAAGAATCTGAACGAAGTCAAAATCCCAGAAGAGATAGCGGATTTACCATTACATTGGCGAGAAAGCTTAGAAGGGACAACGCTTTCCAAAAGCGTAGACGAGGTCCACGAGACAGACTCATAGGAGGAACAAATTTCAAAGCCTTTGAGTACTTAGAAAATCTTCTAAGTCGAAAGAAATTGTAAGATCGAGAGGAGGAGCGACAGTGGCAGTCGGATCAGAGTCTAGACAGAAGGAGTGTGGACGTCAGATCAGAGTCCAGACATGAGGAGTGCGCAGAGGAGGAGATTAGATCTCAGCCGTTAGATCTAAGTGCGTGGACCAACAGTCGTTGGATCCCAAGGAAACTGCACGAGACAAGTTCTGAAGTCATCCGAACTGTCCATCGTCAGGGTTGACAAGTGGAAGCAGATCTGAGAGTTCGAGGATTCAGACTTCGGAAGACTTGCAAGTCAGAAAAGTGGAAACTCGCGATGTCATAAATCGCGAAGCAATCAAAGCCGTTGATCTGGAGCAGGTTTCGGATATCGAGAGTTGCAAGAGTCAGGGTTGGCTCACATCTAATATAATATACCAGATATAAAAAGTATGCAGAACAAAAATAGAATGCTAGAAATGGCAGAATAACAGTAATATAAACAGCATAATCTCCACAATAACACAAAAATGATATAAGAACAACAACAGAAATAGCACTTTGATTCAGAAAGCAATGTTCACGGGCCTCTTCGAGGGGGCAACCTCCAGTCGAGCAGCGCTCTGTTACAATAATCTCCAAGCTAAGTTTTTCATACCCTCGCCCCTTATTTATACTAAATATGTCTATCAAGAGAAGCATCTAGAGGAAGATCCTTCTAGAAGCGGAAGCTTCTATTAGGTCTTCTTACATCCGCCTTATTCTATTTTATTGAAAGGCCTTATTAATATTGACCTTTATTACATCCGAATATATTGCTCTACCTATGTGCGGGTTAGGACCCTAACATGTCCGCCCCCTTAAAAACAGCCTTGTCCTCAAGGCTTGAGATGTGGAAACTGCTGCAGAATGGTAGCTAGTTCCCAAGTGGCACCTGCTGGAGTTGTATATTTCCACTAGACTAGCACTTCCTTGATGGTTCTCTGATGCAGGCGACGCTCACACTGGTCCAAAACTGCTTCTGGTTGTAGCCAAATGGATCCTTCTTCAGCTAACTCGGGAAGGTTGGTTTGAATTTGGCACCTAGTTCTAATCACCTTCTTTAAGCATGAAACATGAAAAACAGGATGTAGCTTTGAATGACTGGGCAAAGCTAACTGATAGGCAACTTGTCCCACATGCTTGAGAACTATATAAGGACCATAAAATTTGGGCGCTAGCTTATGACAATGCTTGACCTTGAGGGAAGTTTGCTTGTATGGTTGCAGTCGCAGAAACACCTGATCCCCTTCTGCAAATTGACGTTCAGAGCGACCTTGATCTGCTTGTTGCTTCATGCGATTATGTGCCATGACCAAATTCTCTTTGAGGGTATGGAGAATATCCTCTTGAACTGTAAGTGTTTGGTCAACCACCTGGACCTTCGAGGTACCCGATAAGTATGAGAGAACTGAAGGTGTCTTGTGTCCATATACCGCTTCAAAAGGAGTCATGCATGTAGTTGTATGGTAGGAAGTGTTGTACCACCATTCAGCTAGGGGTAACCATTGAGCCCATTGATTTTGCTTTTCATAGGCAAAACACCTAAGATATGCTTCCAAACACTTGTTAACAACTTCCGTTTGACCATCAGTCTAGGGATGATAAGTTGTGCTGAGATGGAATTGGGTGCCATGTAGATTGAACAGTTCTTGCCAAAAATTGCTTGTGAAAGCTGGGCCACGATCAGAAACAATAGAGTGCGGCATGCCATGAAGCTTGAAGACCTGGTCCATGAAAATTTGATCCACCGTGGATGCAGTAAATGGGTGTTGAAGAGCGCAGAAATGAGCATACTTGGAAAGGCGATCCACAACCACCATTATGACTGATTTATTTCTCGATTTGGGTAAGCCGGTAATAAATTCCATAAAGATATCCTTCCAAATAGCAGGTGGAATCGGAAGCGGTTGTAGTGTGCCAGGAGATTTGATTGTTTCTCCCTTGTTGCGTTGACACACATCACATTCAGCGACAAAATTACGGATGTCTTGTTTCATACCATCCCAGAAAAAAGAACGTTTGACCCTGTCATAGGTTTTGGTGAACCCGGAGTGCCCCGTTGTGGGTGTAGCATGAAGCTCAGAAAGTACCGTGGATTTAAGCTTTGATTGTTTACTTAAATACAAACGGCCTTTATATAGAAGTTCATCCTGGAGCCAAGAGTACCCTGGGGGAGTTGGAGCTGCAATTATTGGATCAGATGCAAAATTTTGGGATCTTGTAGCCATTCCTAGCGAACAGCTTGGAGCCAATCTAGTACAATGAAGGAATGAGAAAAAAGGGATCCTTCTTCTTCATATTTTCGGGACAGTGCATCCGCCACCACATTGTCTTTGCCTTTCTTGTAAATATTCTCATAATCATATCCAAAGAGCTTAGTCACCCATTTTTGTTGCTCCGGGGAGGAAATGTGTTTTTCTATAAAGTACTTGAGGCTTTGGTGGTCTGTCTTAATTTGTAAATGTTGCCCCAAGAGATAAGGGTGCCACAGATCAACAGCATGCCGAATAGCCAACATTTCCTTTTCATAGATGGGTTCGCCCAGATTCCTTTCAAATAGTTGCTTGCTAGTGAAGGCCAAAGGTCGACCCTCTTGCATAAGGACAGCACTGATTCCTTTCCATGAGGCATCACATTCCAACAAAAAGGTCTTTGTGAAATCAGAAAGGGCTAGAACCGGAGTGGTGCACATGGACATCTTCAAGGTTTGGAAAGCTTGAGCAGTGGCTAAGGTCCAAGTGAAAGACTTCTTTTTTAGGAGAGCAGTGAGAGGTGTTGCAATCTTTCCATAATTCTTAACAAACTTGCGATAATACCCTGTTAAGCCCAAAAATACATGCAAGCTTTTAAGAGTCTTTGGGTGTGGCCAGTCTTACATAGCTTCAATCTTTTTCGTATCCACCCCAATGCCATCCTTGCCAACCAGATGACCCAAGTATTCTACTTCTAAGGCACCAAAAGCACATTTAGACTGTTTCAGGGAAAGTTGGTGCTGAGAGAGTAGATGGAGATCTCGATCCACATGAGTAAGATGGTCTATCCAGGTTTTGCTATAGATGAGGATATCATCAAAGAAAACTAAGACAAAATTACGAAGAAAGGGACGGAAGACATGATTCATGAGGCTTTGGAAGGTGGAGGGGGCATTACACAAGCCAAAGGGCATGACCAAAAACTCATAGTGGCCCTCATGAGTTCGAAAGGTTGTCTTGGGAATGTCTATCTCTTTCATACGTATCTGGTGATAGCCCGAGCGAAGATCAAGTTTAGTAAAGAATTGGGCACCATTCAATTCATCCAGGAGGTCATCAATGACAAGAATGGGAAATTTGTCTTTAATGGTCAGTTTGTTGAGGGCATGGAAGTCAGGACACATTCTCCAAGAACCTTCTTTCTTCAGGACCATGACTACAGGAGAAGAGTAAGGGCTCGTACTAGGGCGGATAACGCCTGCATTAAGGAGTTCCTGGACCATTTTCTCAATTTCATTTTTTTGTGAAAAGGGGTGGCGATACGAACGGATATTGGGAGGAAGGCTTCCTGGTACAAGGGGAATGGAATGATCATGAACACCGCGGGAAGGAGGGAGTCCTTGGGGAGAGGAAAATACCATTTGATGTTTAGAAAGGAGGGCTTGGAGGTCTTGCGGCACCAGGGGTGTCTCTGTTGCCTGTATGGCATGGAGTTGGGCAATGATACCAGAATGACCTTTTTTGAGCAGCTTTTCCATGCGATGGGAACTAATGACCTCAGGTGAACCAGTAGTGATGCCTTGGAATTTATATTGGTGGCCTTCCTAGTCGAATTGCATGGTTAATTCCTTAAAATCCATGAGAATGGGACCCAAAGTCCTTAGCTATTCTGCACCCAACACAATGTCACAACTGCCCATGTCGATAGCAAACATATGGGATTTTAGGTGGTAGTCACCGATTTGGAGACGCACATTTTCACAGCGCCCTCCACATTTCATGGAACCACCATTGGCAATCATGATTTGGAAATTGTTGACGGCATGGATGTAGCAATGAGTTTCTTGGGCAATGCGGCGATGAATAAAATTATGGGTGCTTCCACTATCAACCAGAATGATGACCTTTCGATGCTTGATGTAACCGATTAACTTGAGGGTTTGGGGGGCAGAGAAGCTAGTGAGAGCATTGAGGGAAATGATCGGTTCCACTTTGGGAGGATCTGAGGGAGGGGTTATGTCAATGATTTCAGGTGACTCAGACACAAGGGGAGTTTCAACATCCTCTTCTAAAATATCCTCAGAGATGGCCATAAAAAAAATTTGTTCCTTACACTTGTGGCCTGGGAAATATTTGTCATCACAATTATAACAAAGGCCTTTGAGTTGGCGTTCATCCATTTCAACCCTAGTCAATTTTTGGATCTTTAATGGGGCAGAGGGAGTAGTGGGATTTACGGGTTTAGGGCGAGGGATAAAGGAGGGTTTACGGTTTTGAGAGGATACAACCTGTTGTGCTTTTTTAGATTTTTTAGTAGCCTCCACCCAACTCGAAGGTCGAGCCATGAGGACATGGGCCCGAATCTCATCCTTGAGGCCATTGATAAAACACTCTCGAAAGAAAGTATCAGTCATGCCCTCTGTTCGAAAAGCCAAGTGCTCAAAGGCAGCTATGAAGTCTTCTACTGTTCCTGATTCTTTCAACTTTGTCAAACGGCCCAAATGGTTGGTGTCAGTGTCAAAGCATTCATAAAGCTCAGTCACAAATTGGGTCCAAGCAATATACCCTTGACGGGAAGTTTTTCTCCATTGCCAATGTTCTTGATCTAGATTGAGAACACCATACCGGAGTTTTGCCAAGTCATTTGTAATTTCGTATAAAGAGAAATAATGTTCCATTTGGGTTACCCAACCAATGGGGTCCGAGCCATCAAATTTGGTCACATCCACCCGCGGAAGGCATAGGTCATTGAAAGTGATGGTGCTGAAAGGTATGGGAATGGGAGGAATGTTCACCTTCAGTCTTTGGAGGTGCGTCAGAGAAAGGGTCATATGTAGGGATCTTCAGTTTGGTGCAGAGTGATTCAAAGACAGATTCAAGCTAGGTGGTCAGTTCTTGTTTGACTTCCTCCATTGAGGTTTGTATGGTTGTATTTATGGTTGTATTGATGGATGTATCGATGGAGGCAACATTGGCACTGAGTTGTTTCACTTCTTTTTGGGTCTCGAGGAGACCAGGTTGCAAGGTGTTGAAGCGAGCTTCCAGGTCTTGGCTACGGGTATGGGCCATGAGGATGGGTGAACTGAAAAGGGGCGAGCGTGGTCAAAAAATTTTCCGAAAAATGATATGGATGAATGTGATAAGGGTGAAGAGATGAATCCAATGGAATAGGTCTCAAATAATGGTGAAAAAAATTCCAGACTTTTTTTTTTTTTTTAATACCTATGGAGTTATACTCCGGTCTAAAGAATACTACAGCAATGAAATCCCCAAATGCTTAACCAGTAAGAAAAGTGTAGTGATTTGGAAACCCGGACACAGTTGCGTGACAACAGATCTTGTATGTTTTAATTTGTTTATGTTTCTGTCCCCCAAGGGTTAGGTATTCAAGGGTTTGCCTTGTGCTATAGCTCTCTGATATATGTGCGGGGTCCAACAATAGTACTCATCCCAATATCTCAGGGCACTAACTAAGGAGGATAGACCGTACCCTTAGCCGTACTACCAGACTACCCAGGTACTAGAGAGTATTTTCCCGAGTGTTGTTCTCAGTGGCACTATAGCAGTCAGGTGGCCGATCGATTTATCTAAAGAGGGCTTCAAGAAATCTAGGTCGATCCGTACACAAGTGTTGTCTAATGCGCTACCACTCGAAGGGGTACCAACAGGAGTTACAAGGGTGGCCAACAGATGTGCGCTTAAGAACCACTTGTATTTCCTGCGTGTATGAACCCCTCAATCGCAGGTTTATGCGTGTAACAACAGATCTTTGTGGCTTAAGGATGCCAGAATACGTCTCTACCCTGGAAATAAATTCCCACAATTTCTGCCAAGGAAAGTCCTCTGATACCACTTGTAATATACCAGATATAAAAAGTATGCAGAACAGAAATAAAATGCTAGAAATGGTAGAATAACAGTAATATAACCAGCCTAATCTCCACAATAACACAGAAATGATATAAGAACAACAACAGAAATAGCACTTTGATTCAGAAAGCAATGTTCACGGGCCTCTTCGAGGGGGCAACCTCCTATAGAGCAGCGCTCTGTTACAATAATCTCCAAGCTAGGGTTTTCATACCCTCGACCCTTATTTATACTAAATATCTCTATCAAGAGAAGCACCTAGAGGAAGATCCTTCTAGAAGCGGAAGCTTCTATTAGGTCTTCTTACATCCGCCTTATTCTATTTTATTGAAAGGCCTTATTAATATTGACCTTTATTACATCCGAATATATTGCTCTACCTATGTGTGGGTTAGGACCCTAACATCCAAACACCCGACACGCGAGGTCACGATTTGATCATAACCGTTGATCGAAGGGAGAGCGTGGACTGTAGATTTGGCCTTGGAGGGAGTTCGCATATCATACTTTTGAGAAAAGAAGTAGACTTCCCTCAGAAGATGTGAAACGTGAAGTCCCGAAGCGCTCTAAAGATTGGCCCCAAGTCACAGCCGGTGGTCACGTCGGGAAAAAATAGAGGAAAGAGCTAGCATGTGCTAGTCTCTAGTTTGGGCGTTCGAGATTCAGAAGAGTCGAGGTGACTCACAACAAAACTTATGAAGTGTGAAGTCGCGTAGCGCCTTCCTGGTTGGCAAGTGGTCATAGCCAGTGGTCACATGGAGAGAAACTTGAGCCTGATGCTTGTTTGCACAGGTAAACTTCGTGATGACCTCCTGGAACTGTCAGAGAAGCTCAACTCCAACAAAGAAGACAAAGAGTTATGACTGCCAGAGAAGCCAAAGAATATTTGGATAACGGCCACTGATGATGAACAGATTCAGCATAACTGCTAGATAAGACGAAGAGTCGTAATGATGACCAGGCAAAGGACTCGGCATGAGAAAGACATGCAAAACAGAGAAGAGGGCGTGCTTCTTCAATAGTTATGCATGTGGGTAGAGGTAGACCTAGGGCATGATCTAAAGTTGAGATCAGAGGTGTAATGTGTAGTATGCAGAGGTAGCACAAAGCATAAGAGGTAGAAGAGAAGCTAAACAAATGACGGTTGTTGCGTAGGAGGAGAAAGAGCAGAGCATAGAAACGGAACAAAGCATAGAAGTTGAAGAAGGCAGAGGAGACATGGCGCTGTAATAGATCAAATCAGAGACAAAGAAAGTAAGTAATTTTTGTAGCAGAGGAGACATGGAGCTGTAATAGATCAAATCAGAGACAAAGAAAGTAAATAAGTTTTGTAAGATTCAATGAGGGTGGTAGGGTGGTGCTAGGGAGGATTCCAGTCCTCTAAATTCTAGTTAGTGCTAAAAGATATTTTGGGAGTTGGTGCTTCCATCTAGTGGGTGCTAGAGAAACCTGGGAGTTTATGCATCCATCTAGTTGGTGCTAGAGAAATCTGAGAGTTGGTGCTCTCTGCAAGTTGTAGCTTGCTATCAGAGGTTGTAGCCTCATATTTGAGTTGGAGCTCAGATACTGTGATGTACATGAAAGTTGGAGCTTGATTGACATCCTAAGAAGAAAAGGTTTTCACCCTTTATGGGTTTCCTCATGAAAATCATTGTCTCTGTGTATTCTGTGTGATTGATCAAATATTGTATATCTATGCATGTTAAGTTATCAGCAACACATTAAATAATAATCTAGAAAGAATCATAAAATAACAAGAAAAGTTTCAAGCTTATATACATAACTAATTC
>ML776705.1:2103342-2123279 GCA_009831015.1 Picea engelmannii | reverse complement strand
TTCAACTCTTCAAGCTTAAATTCGCATCAATAAAAGAGTTTTCACCACTAATGATCAAATCTGGAAATTTGCCTTCACTAAGCAACATAAAACCAGATTAGGGTTTGATCCACTCATCTCTTAATTGCTTTAGCATCTAAGTGGATTCATGTGATGTATGTTTAGTTCTGTTAAGGATATATTAATTGTATTAGGCATTACATCACTAAGAGTTTAATCTTTCATTCCTGTAAAATCATATCTTTGACGGATTCATCTATTTCATCATTAAAGTGAATCTTGGCACTTTGATTAATCATATTAAATATTTACTTACTTGGGCTCTCATAACAATCATTGTACAACTAAGGGATACCCCTCTTGGCCTCTAGAGAGCTAACCAAAAGTGAAGAGGAGGTTGTATTGAGGTGACAATGATACAACTCCTATTAGTTACCCTAAGGTTGCATCCATGGATTGGGCTTTTCCACTTAGATGCTGGTTTAGGCGGCAATATTTTGGCATCGTTGTCAGGGATAAAGTCCATAACCTGGATTTTTGTAGCGATGTCTTCTTGTATGTTTATTTTTAATGAGTATGTTTTAAATTTCAATTCATATATTTCATTTAGCGACTCCATCTAAGGAAAATCCATCTAAAATATACACTACAAGAAATAATTCTCAAGGATTAATCCATCTTTTTCATGGACCAAAGAAAGTATACGGATGAAGAGTAAATAGGTTAAAGCTAGGGAAGCTAATAATAACTTGGGATTTGAGTCCATCCAAGACATAAGAAGTTTATTTATTAATAACTCAAAATCTCTTAATTCTCAAAGTAAAATGGCTCCCCCCTTGGTTAACCAATTGCTACAAGCCATTCAATTTTTCAACTATTGCTGGACAACCTAATGATCTACCTAAGTCCTTGGAAAGATTGTCTTTATGTCATGGAGACAATGCTACTAGTGCAAATGATCATTGGGATGCCATCATGGATTTTATTAGAAGTGAAGTGCAACACCTTAATGTCTTATTTAAATGTTTTGCTTTATCACTTAAGAAAGATTCAAGAACCCCATGATCTACCTAAGTCCTTGGAAAGATTGTCTTTATTTCATGGGGACAATGCTATTAGTGCAAATGATCATTGGGATTCCATCATGGATTTTATTAGAAGTGAAGTGGAACACCTTGATGTCTTATTTAAATGTTTTTCTTTATCACTTAAGAAAGATCCAAGAAAATGGTTTATTGGATTAATTGATAATAGTATAAATTCTCTTGATGGTTGTAGAGTCGCTTTCTTTTCTAGAAGGTTAGAAAAGAGAGATAGTAGGTTTGTTTTGAACTTCCTTTAACAAGTATAAAGAGGAATGAAAACGAGACAATGGATAAATTTAATCTAAGATTTGATAAATTAGTTTATGATATTCCTCATGATCATCAACCTACTCCAACCATTGTTTTATTATACTATTTGAATGCTTTCCAAGGTCAATTTAGTTTCTTTTTAAATCAATCTAAGCCAACGGATCTAAAAGATGCTAAAGCCAAAGCTAAAAGTTTAGATGTTGATTGGGTTTTCTCGAGAAAGCTGATATTCTAGCCCCACCAAGAGCCATGCACACCATTGATCCAGCCCCTAATCCTTCGTAGCCATAATGGATGCAATGAAAAGAATGGAAATAAACTAATGCATTGCAAAAAAATAGGGTGGTGGAAATGGAAAGAAATCAACAACAAAATAGGTTCCCCCCTAGGAATGAAAGATATCACAACCATCCCCAAAAGAAAAGACCTCCCATAACATTAGAACCAACTAACATAGTAGATCATGAATCTCCTCCATTTTGCCAAGGATTTTGTGAGGAAACGACTTGTGCTACATATTTAGAAATGATCAACAATGAAGCAAATAACCAAGATAGCAATAACTACTCAGATACTTGTAATAAATTAATTGAAGAGAGGAAAGCTTACCCTTTGTCTCATGAGAACATGAAACTAGTTAAAAACAAAGGCATAGATTTTGAGAAAGCTATTAGGATTTTTGGTGAGAGGCCCTCTCAAGAGGAAATTAAAAGAATGTGGGCTAATAGACATAAAGGGATCACTTACCAAAGAAGAAAAGGAAATTCTCCTCAAGTAGATAGACAAAGCCCTGTAGGATTCCCAAAGAAAAGTAACCAACCCATTGAGTCAAGTACAAGAAAGCCTCAAGAGGAACATTCAACAAGTGCTTCCCCTGATATGGAGTTCGATATAACAAATAGGGTTAGTGATGTTAAGGTTCTCGCCCCCTTGACCGAGTTGGCTAAGTTACCTTCAGTGACTACAAGTTAAAAGAAGTCCCTGGTATGGAAAAGATTATTGAACCAAGTCAAGTCGTTTATACTAATGAGGATTTCCCAGCTATGACTTAAGAAGGAAAAAGAAATGAAAGTCATCTCCCCTTCTTTATCACATTGATAGTGACTAACTTGCTCCTCCACAACTACAAGTTAGATTTCGAAGCTTCAACAAAAGTCATGTCACTCAAGTTCATGAACTAATTAGGCTTAAAGACCACTAGTCCATATAGAAATGTTTGTGCTATGGATTCTAGAGAAATTAAGGTGTGTGGTCTAATTAAGGATTTTCAAGTTAAGTTAGTTGCTTATCCCGATATCTCATTGTTAATGGATGTAGTTGTTATAGATGTCATGGATGCATGGGGGATGCTTCTATCTCGCAAATGGGTCGCCAACTTAGGAGGTAGCATTCAAATGGACTTATCTTATGCTACCATACCTACTTGCAAAAAAACCTATGTGACCTTCCACTATGAGCAAAAGAAGAAGTACCATGTGGAACACCCTAGGATCCTGTGAGGATCCTGTGAATGGGTTACTATAATGAATGGTTCTTCACCTTTACCTAAGAATTCTCTTCGCTACACCAATCATTTCCTTGTATGAAACTTCAAAAGACGACAATGCTTTGGAACCTCTTCTTATTTCTCCATACAATAGTCGATGATTCTACACTCAAAATGGTACTTGAAGTTCATGTTCTATCTATCAACAAAACTTGGCCTATCTGAATCAAGTCAATCTATTTTATATTAAGATATTAATTGCATTCCAACAATAATGAATGGCTCATTTATGTACCTTTTCAATTATGTTGAGAATGGTGTAAGCTTCACATGTGGCTTCGATGGACCCATATTATATTATTAATGTATGTGGCTAAGGCCAACTTATGTTCATCTACAGTAATACTAGGTCAATCTTATGTGGGCCCATAACCCCTCTTAGGGAGGGTACCCTACTTCTTGAGATATGTATAAATACACACTCAAGCATCATTGTAAACTATCATTTTAAGTTATTGCTCTCTCTAAAAAGTGTTTAAGCCTATGGGCAACATATACTATTGTGCCCTCTTGTTGTCTTGGTGTGATCTTTGTGCTTAGTTGTCTCTCTATGGTGCTCTTATGGTCTCTTACTCTAGCACAACTATGGTTCAGCACTAACACACTTGCTCATTCTTTATCAACTGTTGTTTTCTCTTTTTTATTGTAGTTTTAGGGTTTGTTGGTGGTTCCTTTCAATCCTTGCTTTCTCTTGTGATCTCAACATGGCATTAGAGCGAGTTTGGACCTCCTAATCATTTAATTTAACTATGGTTCAGCACTAACACACTTGCCCATTCTTTATCAAGTGTTGTTTTCTCCTTTTTATTGCAGGTTTTAGGGTTTGTTGGTGGTTCCTTTCGATCCTTGCTTTCTCTTGTGATCTCAACATGGTATTAGAGCAAGTTTGAACCTCTTACTCATTTAATTGTTGGTTAGGAATTTTCTTGGTTGTTCATGCTAGTATCTTCTAAGTTTAAAACCTTGCATGTAGAAGAAACCCTAACTTGAGAAATACTAGGGCTACTTTTAATGGTTTTGTTATCGCATAGTTTGTAGTTGGATGCAAAGGAAAGGTAAATAAAGACAAACTGACATAACGGGAGACTATCCTATCATTGTCACCTCAACAGGAAGTCTCTTTCTATTTAGGGTGGTAGGCCTAGGGGAGACGTCCCCGATGACCTAGGGTTTTGAGAAGGCAAAGGATAAAAGGTCAAGGTAAAAGTTTCCCTCTCACAAGTCACCACTAATCAGAAAGTCCGGCTGAACAACCAATAAAAGATAATAATAACCAGAAATGTACCTGCTCGGAACAAAGCAACAAGAAACTATATTTGCAAGGTCACTTGCTAGTTAGTACTTCATATAATTGGACTTTCTCAAATAAAGCAATTGACCAGTATTATTGATGAAGCAATCAATGATGTATAATAGCAATAATCACAATACATTACTTCACAATAAATGTTTTTTAAGAAGCTTCACAATGAGAAAGGACGATTTATCATCAATGTCACAATACCAACATTCATCAAAAGTAAAGACTACTACGCATTAGCCAATCTTTCAATTGCTTATAAAAGCATTAAATGCTGCAAAATATAACTATAAATCAAATGGATAATGGCAGCAATAGGGTTAGTAGGTTAGTCTAAGCTAGGGTTAGAAGGTGTTAGTAATTGTTCAAAGGTATTGGATGTTTGAAGTTTGTGATCAAGGCACTCAAGCATAAAGGCCTTAGATCAGTGCATTCATAGGGCAAATGGAGTCAAAAAATGGTTGCAAGAGTTGAAGGGACAATATGATAATAGTATGACCAAAGACAAGAGGAATTTGATGGTGAAGTGTTGATAAGCCAAGGCTTCAACCATCAACCCTAGGGGAAAACAACTCACTAAGGTGTAGTAACCCTAGGCCTTAGTGTGTTTTCCTCCCTCTTTAGCTCAATAACAAAGTAAAATCGGCTAGCATGAAGAGTAAATGGTAGGGTGTTCCAATGGCAAGGCCCTAGCGATGTCTTCAGCAAATAAAATGGCTCCTTGGCATAACCTAGTAGGGAATTAAAATAAGGACACCAACATGTGCTTATTTCCTAGGGTTTATTTCAACAATTTTATTAACAAAATGCAAGTAAAACACTATAATCATTCAAATAAAGGAAGGATTGCAGAAATTTACTTACATTTACCATGTATTCATCAAGCCAACCCCTAGTTGTAAACCTTCCACCAAGAAAATTGCCAAAAATCACTAAAAAGAGCCTCCTTCAACAAGTGTGCACTAGTATTTCAGCCAAAAACCCTAAAGGAGGGCGCAAATTTCAGACCTCACACAAGTGTGAGTGAAAAGATGAATAAAAGAGAGTTTTAGCTCTTTTACTTATACCATACCAATGACCTTAATTTAATTTTAGGTCACAAAAGGCCAACAAGGCCAAAAATACATAATAATATTGTTTTTACATTAAATGTCAAAATCAAACCCTAAATCAAGCAAAGATGAAGATGTCATGCCCTTTTAGGGTGGCGTTAGCCCCTTCTAGGGCAACGTTAGCCTCCTGGAGAAAAACGTTAGGCATCCTTGGGCCTCCGAAACATGCCACACATGCCACAACTACCTCCCAAAACCTCCACAAGTGTTGGATGACGTCATAGGTGTCCTAGGTGATGTCATGGGCCTTCCAAGGCCAACGTCCTGGTGGAAAGGGCACAACCCCCCCGGGTACAAGTCTGCTAAACTACCTCTGGTGGAAGGTCCTCCTCTTCTCCAGTGCAAACCCTCTGATCTGTCTCTGCCCCCTGCTGGGGTCTCAACATCCATCTGATGGGCTTCCAACCCCATGGAGGTCCGAACTAATCATCTCCCCATGTGTACCTGTCCATAAGGGTACCTGTCCGTCGGGTATGGTCCTGCACATCAACAGATACGCCCTTCATGGGCTTATAAGTCACATGTATCATAGCAATGTCAATCACATCTAATTATCAATATTATTAAATATGTGCATAAAACCCCTTTTACCCGAACAAATGCTCAAAGACATTATACTAATCTACAAGCCAAGTTTGAAAGAAGTGACAGAGTGTCCTATTGGGCTAATGCTCACTGGATGTGGGGTGTTTCCGAGAGAAATCAAATCCAAGCTATGTGAGTGGATGAGGTGGTAAGGGATGTCTGGACAAGGGGTGCAGTGATAGCAGAGAAAGGAATGGCTTACCTGTGGGTGCCTCTGTAGAGGGTGAGTTGCACCTGTCATGGATGCAAATGTTTCCAAGCCCATTCATGTCTTTTATCTTTATTCTTATTGCTTTTTTTTTAAGAAGCTAGTCAGGGGACATTGCCCTAGCATGGTGACCAGTGGTGGCAATGTTACCCACAAGCATTTCACGGAAATGATAAGGTTGGCTCGTGATGAGACCCCTTTCTCTTAGCTATGCCACCAAGAGCAACTACCCTGGCGTGGTGACTAGCTGTTGGTAGTGTCATACCGCTACATGCCCATGGGCCTAATAGGTTGGCTCGTGATGAGACCCCCTATCCTCTAACTAGGTCTTGTTTTATTATTTTTTATGGGTCCCTTTGTTTCTTGGTGAGAAGCCTTTTACTGCTTTCTCGGGGATCCCTGGGCGAAGCATCTCGAGGTTTCATTCTTTGGCTTCTATCTTTTGCTAGTTGTTTTTACCCTTTGGGCCTTTAGCCCCTTCTTCCCACAAGGTAAGGTACAACCCTTAAATATTTGGCCAACCCAATGCCCAGACCAATGTAATGGGATGGATGAGCGGGAGAAAGATGGAAAGTGGTAAGTATGGTGGGAGCGGGCGATGGCTTCTCATGAATCCCCCCAGTGGCAACTCAAAACCTATGGGCAGAAACTTACTAGGGCATCATGTCATTCCCCCAAGATATGGTCAAGTGGATAGGCATAAGACCCAAGCACTCGTTAAAAACAAAAGAATTAGATGCACATATTCAAAGGTTTTGAGGATCAGAGTGACACATACCATGATACCTGGACTCATTACCTCATGGAGCAAGACCCACTTCTGCTACAAGACCAAGCCGAGGTGATGGATGTTGCTGCTGCTGACAAAGTGGAGGCGCTAAAGAAAGAAAAGATGGGCCCTCCAGGGCCATGCCCAAGTCGATCTGGCTCTCGGTACTCCATGTCTAGGACCTATGGGCCTTGAGACATAATCTCTTTAGTTATCCGTAAAGTGGGGATAACAGGTTTTATTATTCACTGGAGAAGAGTGCCTCATTTAGGGCTATTTTTAAGACTATTATATGTGTTTCTTGGAGACCTTCACGGGATTGAATGGCCTAGAATTATGGCTTCCCTACTCTTTTATTTCAGAAATTTTTCCTTGGACAGATCCAAAAGTTTCTTGACCAGTTGCAACACCTACAAGTTGTTGCACTAGTTTTTCCAGATCACCATTATTTAAGGGTTTTTCTAGTGTTGATTTATTGTTGGTGACTTTATTGCTAGTGCTTTTATTATTGATTTAGTGTGTTGTTCAGCAGATTTACACCCTCCATATTTTTATTCATTTTATAACATATCCGAACATTTTTGTTATGGCATTGCCCTAAGGGCTCCAGAACTAGGGTTTCCAGATCAGATTTTTCTTTTTTCAGCAGCGGATCTAGAGATTTTTGGCTAGTGGTATTGCCTTAAGGGCTACGGAACTAGGGTTTCTGAATCGTCTCTTCTTTTGGGTTTAAACCCCTCTTTCAAACCCAATGTTATTTTTCTTATTCATTTTGCAACAAAATTTTCTCCCTCTAGGGCTACACTCTTCAACTAAGGCTTGCACTATCCTAGTGCACATTCAATACACTAGATTTTTTGCAAAAATTTGGTACTTTTTTATCCTTCTTTGTATCTAGTCAAGCTGACTTTTCCAGACTTATTTGCATCACTTTTTAACATAATGGACTCAAAGTGGATGTTTGCCTAATTACATGGGGCTACTTATGATACTTGGGCCAATAAGTTAAAGAAGAAACCTATATGCATTTTTTGACAAAGGAGGAACATACCACCAAGTCTTGCATGGTTTGTCCTCAAATAATTGAAGAGCTTGCAAGAGAAACAATTTGCGATAGGGACCTTTTAGATGATACGCCTTTCTTCAGACCAAGTGTTTGTGGATGCATATCAACAAACCCCTTCCTCTCGATATTCAAGATATGACTTCATTAGTCTTGCATTTCAAGTTTTTTGGATCAAGTACATGGGCCCATATTCTAGTCTATTGCCTATGTGATCCTTCTCATACAAATGCCATCTTTGATGGAGTTTCTATTCACGAGTCCACAAGATCTATCTCAATTCTTATAGATGATTCTTACACAATTAAGTCTCAACCTGTTATAGTGGATTTGTTCCTTCCACATTATGATGTTGATCTTTTTCAGATGTACCACATTCAACCACTTCAATGTTAGGGACAACTAGTGCCACTCTTAGTACCATCAACTAACCATCATGTTTCAATGGATATTTTATCTATACCTCTCCCAAAGGCCACCTTTACCACTTTGTGGAACCATGTTGGTGTGAGAGATATGGTGTTTATGGGAGATTATATCTTTACTATATGGCCCATGTTTAGTATGAAGGGGGGAAGCTATGATGTAATGCCTTCTCTCCAAGGTCTTCTATTCAAATTAAAGGGGGTGTTGTGAATAGGGCCAACTCTATTTTGAGTTACGTATCTATAAGTATACACCAATGTTCCACCAAGTCTCTGGGACAAGGGGATGTAGGTGCAGGGAGACGCACAGGGGGCACGTGTAGAAGTACCCCCAAATTTGAGGGATTTTAGGGAAATGGGGGACGCCACATATATAATATAAAAAATATAAATATAAATTTTAAAAATAATAAATAATAATGACAAAATCTCAACAATAACAATTCAATGTTCATCCCATGTAAATACTACTAAATTAGTAAATTGAAAATTAAAATTTGAAAATGATATAAACTATTAAACATGATTCAAAATTCAAATTCAAATTCAGTAATGAAATACATTGATTCATAAATCATAAATGAAAGTTGAAACAGAAATAGTGAAATAATAAATATTGATACATTGATTTAAAAATTAAATTCACCATTCATCATTCTAGAATCTAATTAATTAGTAGTAAGCAAAATACTAAATAGTATATACTAAAGTCTGAAATAGTAAATTGGAATTACAGAAACTCAAAAATTTAAAATAGTAAAGAGAGACTAGTCAAGCTTTGAGGTCATCAATATTTAGAGTCAAGACTCAAAAGTTAAAACTAAAAAAATAATGAACATTGAAAATAATTTTAAAATGACCATCATGGAGTAAATCTCATTGACCGTTCCTCTACATCCATCTCCGGCATGAAGCCATTAGGACCATCAAAGGGAATGTCAGTATCTATCTATGGGTCAGAGTCACTCTCATATAAGTTATAAAATGGCATGTGATAACTTATAAGCTATTTATTGTGTTTTAAAACTTAATTGTGTTTTAAGTTTTAACTTTTAGAATTTAATTGTGTTTTAATTATTTAGTTTTAAAATTTAATAAATTAATTGTGTTTTAACTTTTATCTTTTTTTTTATTTATATATTTGTTTTTTAATTTTTTAATTTTTGCTTTTTTAAATTTAAATTTATGTTTTTTAAGCATTATTAGGAAGAAAAATCGAGGGACACCCAGGAGTCCCCCTTTCAAGGGGGACGTCTAGAATCTCTCTTTTCAAGGGGGGACGCCCATGAATCCCCCTTTCAAGGAGACTTGTCCTCCACCTTGGGGAGTCACGTCCCCCCGCATCTCCCCAAAAAGGGGACATGGGGAATCGTCCCGAGGACGTTGGAAACATGGGGGATGCGACCCCCACCCTGGGGGACGTGTCCTCATGGAACACTGGTATAAACCCACTCACTTTTGTATCTTGGACAACACCAACTTATATTCAAGTTGGGTATCAATACACCCACTCTGAGAGAGCTATATTCAAAATGTATCCATAAACCCACTCTCAATTGTATTCAAGTTGGGTATCCATAAATCCACTCAACATTCAAGCTCTCTCAATTGTATTCAAGTTAGACATTCATAAACCCACTCACTTTTGTATACTCAACCATGGTCGACTCTATTAAGTTGGATATCCATAAATCCACTCAGCATTCAAGCTCTCTCGACTGCATTCAAGTTGGACATTCAAAGTTGGGTATCAAATTTATTCTAGGTTCCCCCTATTACAACAAAAATTAGCACCTCCATATGATGTAAAGTCCTAAGCATCAAGGGGCTAGTCTTGTGCAATTTAAGAAGGCTGCCCACTATCACTTTAGCAGCTCTTCCTCTCTCTTTTGGTTGGCTATTCTCCAACTCAAAAGGGGCTTCCCTAAGGATAGGATTATCAAAGCTATGGAGTGGAGGCTCAAAGTGAAAATGAACAATAAGCCTTGATAAAACAAAGTGGTTGTAGTATGTGGAAGTGAAGTGGGAATGGGAAAGGGGATATGGGAAAGAACATGAAGGAAGGAATAGGAGAAACAAGGGAATGAAATGATGAGGGACTAGTGCATATCAATCTAAAAACTAATGGAGTCAAGAGACATTGCAAAATGAATGGACTAATTTATCACCATCAACTATTTTGAAGTAGGCTATGAGATAGAAAGACTAATTTGACATCTTCCACCCCCTTAATGAAAGATCTAGTTTGAAACCTTCATCAATTAGTTTGTACCTAAGTAAAAGTGAACTTGTTTGATACATTAAACCTTCAGGTGCTTGCTAGAAATTATGACATGGAAACAAATCTGGGAGGGATTACTTTGCCACACATCAAATAAATATAAAGGTGTTGTTTTATTAGCCAAATTATTGTCCAATCAGCAACTAGATATAATAGAAGAAAGGAAACAAAGCAAAAATAAGACAGCAAATAAGAAAAGAGGGAAAGACTCCTCACATTGCTTATTCCTAGATGAGTAGTGTTCTCATAACAAGACCTTTAAATTAGAATGAAAGAAAGAAGTTTCTACAACAGATTTACAACTATACTCCAAAACAGAAATACCTCATTTCTTCATTAGTCTTCAAATTTTATACACAAGGAAGCCCAACACCATCATCTCCAAGCTCCAATCTCCAATCACTACTCTCACTCCACAACCCTCCAATTATCGATTCCCATGAAATGGAGAGAAACTCCTCTTTATATAGAGTGAGTTAAGTCTCTTGGTACAATTAAACATATTATCTTTCTAACTAACTCAATGACAAGTCAACAAATAGTAAAATATTGGAGTAGTTAGATCCATGATTGAAAATATCAAGGCATGTGGATGCAAGCCTCTTCAAGAGAGGTCACCCTCGTCCAAAAAGAGGCAATAATATGCAACAATAACCTCCAAGAGAGGACGCACCATTCAGAAATAGGTATTATACCAAGTGATTTTTCAAATACAAATTGAAATTTTAATATTATTAATGTCCTCAATGTGACTCAAGAATACAACTTGCACTAACAGTGATAAAAGGAGTTCATAACGCATTTCCTAGCAGAGAGAACAGTAAAGTACTCTTGTTTCATTTGGCATCACATACGAATTCATTGAATAAATCTCATGCTTGCTTAGATGATCTAACCCTTAAACTTGTGGAATAATATCATTTGCTGCAGACATACCAATTAAGCGTGAGTAAATAAGGAATGAGTCAAAGTCCTTTGGCTGTAAAAATCATATATGAGTAAAGTGGGGGTTGAGGTTGGTAGTAAGCTTGGATAAAATGTAGGGAATAGACTCCATGGCGATTAGGTCTATAATTTTCTATTTGCCACGAGTGAAAGGGGAAAATAAGAGGTTGAAATTTAGATCCTCTTTTATAAAGGGCCAACAGGGTATATTAAACATTACTAGGTCTAGAAGGTTGGGATGTAGGATCAACTACAGTTTTTCCTTTATTAGGCGTTGGGGTAACAATCAACTTAGGGTCTTGGTTTATTTGGGCAATTAAAGGAGTGGAAACCAAGAGTGAAATAATAGATGCATCAGGTGGGGTACCATGTGGCTAATGCTTCTCTATCCCTGTCATCAAACTACATTCCTTCATTTGCTCTAGTTGTGGTCTCGTTTCATCAACGTCTACTATGCTCCACAATTTACTTCCAGCTCATGTTGCCAGAATCAGCTTGGAGAAATACTCAATGAGGCTGAAGAGTAAAGGTTGACTCAAACTTGAGAAAGCTCACGAGTTGACTCGAGAAATGAAACAACTAAAAGTACACTAAGTTTCACAATAATGACATTGACCTAGGCATTTTTGCATTAAACTAGTGTTGAAGTACTTTTGCAATGTTTACCTAATTGAACTTGTCTACACAAGTGGTGGACAAATTTGAGATATTTGCAAGTGTATTTCTGAATATTTCAATTCATCCCTAAGGCTGAAATTTCTATGTGATAAATTCATGACCTCATTGAAGTGAGGTGGAAATTTCAAATTGCGCAAAGTTTACAAAATTTCTACACCCTCGTGCCTAAACACCATATCTTCTATATGGTGCTTCAACCAACTACTATCGCTTTAGTTCTTCGACAAGGAGGACATTCAACAATTTCTACCTTAAACCAAGTAGATGAACTTGGTAAGATAGAAATAGATAACACTGAAAAGAATAAAATGCCCTTGGATTTTCCAAGGGCGTGGGGCACATAAGGTGCAAACCCTACACATATAGATGATTTCAAGGGCTCACACTTCAACAAGGAGATGCGCTTTCAAGCAGTGTTGATAACATTGGCATTGGCAAAAAATCGGTGAGGGTCTGGAAAACATCTTCTCAGATACATGAGCAAAAAAATCGGCAAAAACCAGCAAACCACAGCAAACATTAAAAAATACAAAATTTATTATGTGGCAAAAATCGGAAAAATCAAGAAAATCGGGAAAAATCAAGAAAAATCGAGAAAAAATCAGCAAAAATCAACAAAAGAAAAAATAGTGATTTTTTTAGGCATCGACGAAAAATTGTCGATGTTATCAACATTTCTTTCAAGCACCAAGCCATAACTCGTACCCCCATCTTACTTCGAACAAGGGTTCACTCAACTCCTTGCTCCCATGCACCTTGACTACAAAGCAAATAGCGTTACACCCTTCCAAGCCCAACATTCCTTGTGTAGTTCCTCAAGTTCAAGGTTCACCTCAACACAAGTGACTAATGCATATCTTCTACACAAGTGCTTCAGCCGACTACTATAGATTTGATGCTTCAACGAGGAGGACATTCAGCAATTTCTACTTTAAACCACTTCAATAGGGAGGACATTCAGCAATTTCTACTTTAAACCGCTTCAACAGGAAGAATATTCATCAATTTCTACTTTAACCCACTTAAGTTAGACAAATTGTTCTGCCCTTGGTTCAAGCACTTTACATTCTAAATATGTTCTTCCCGTCCCATCATCTGTAGACATAGAGGTTTATACTGTGAACCCAACTACACAATTCCTATGAAGTTCAAACAATTATGTCCTTCATTGGAAAGGGTGTACCATCAACAAAAAATGGGGACAATCTCCTCTCCACAACGAGGAAATGATGAGACTTCGCAGCCAAAGTCAAAAGTGTGCATAATTCCATGTATGGAAGTGGATATTGTAAATAGTTTTTTCTTTTTTAGATTTTCTTCTTTAGTTTTCACTTTATGGATGAGCTTTGGTATCGTACCTGTTGATGCATCAACATGAGCCCCCAAAACTTTTCTATCTTGGGTCCACCTCGGAACATATGGTTGCGTTCTTAAGAGTATTATTTTGAATACCTTATGGAAATTGTATAATAAGGTATATTATTGGCTTGTAGTGCGAGGTAGCTTCCCCACATATCTTGAAAACGTTGTTACCATATGGTTCAAACTTCATACAACAAAAGCCACGTAGCCCTATAACATAACTACAATCTCATTGTATTAAAAGAAAGGATATGGGAGGAAAGCATCATCTTGGGAAATCCCAAGAGAGCAAAACAAGGCCCAAGAAGGTTAATCTTTCTCACCAAGAGAGACTAGTAGGGTCAGGGAAAAAGAACAGAGATTTCAGTAAAAGCTTGAAGGGTACACCCCCCTCCCCATCCCATCTGTGAATATCCTGCAGTAAAGAGTACTCATTTTCCTTGTGACACTTCCAATCTTAAGGTTCCAGTTTTCTGCTTGCTTTATAATTCAGGTCAGTCCCTATGTCTGTTATTTTGTGTGTATATGAGCTAGTAAAGATGATGTGGGAATGCTGTAATGATTGTGTCGTTCAGGAATGCTTTGTACTGAAGGAGCCAAGGCAATTATGATTGAGAAAAGCCCTCATAGATCAGATTCAAAGACCCAACAAGGGTAATATATCGCCTTGCTCTGCTTTTTCATTCTTGAACAAGTATTACTTTCAAGCAGAAGAGGTCTCCCGAATCAAGATATTTGTATCAGTTAGTATTACCAAACCCAAATGGCAGAAGGTTATACAACACAACAATTTATAGCCAAATGGGTAATGGAATTCGAGACATTTCATTGGATTTACACTTGCAAAGAGCATAATGTTTTATTATCATCTCCTGTAGTGATGTTTTGAGGCCTTTGGCCTTGACATCTACTAGAGATCAATCAAGAAAATCAAGCCAATTTTTGGGGCAGGTGAATGGATTCGATGATAGATCCGGTGCCTCACTCATGGTACATCGACAAGTATTAAATGGGACTCTTGTAGGGTATTGCATATTTAATATTTCAAACATCAGGTGTTAACAATAGATGCATAAGCAACCTCCGAGAAGGAGTACGCGCCTTTATCTTGAACAATATGATAGAATGAAGATGCTCGAGAAAGGCCAATACAATAATTGTATGGTTCGCCTGGTGACTAAGAGCATGCACAAAGTGGAGTAAGCTATATGATTGTTTCATACTTCGCTTGAAAATGGAGCTGTTATGATTTGTTCCACACAACCTCCAATGTACTCACAAGACTGCAGCAGCTATGAAATAATCTCTGCAAAGCAGATCAACATGTATATTGTATGGACCCTAATGAAGGAAACCGTTTTAGACTTTGAGTGCATCCATACATTTCAGCATCACGACTCAAAGTATAGCTACAGTGAGATCCAGATAGAGACACTTGGAGGCAAACCCTAGGTATGCCAAGCATGCTAAGTTCTATTTTAAATGTTAATATTAGTTGATAAAGGGCCAAAGCAAGCATCTTCACCTCTTGAATACTTACAAGCATGAAAGGGCCGCCTCATCGGGTTCATGCATACTCTCTAAGTTGTATATAGAATTTTTCTTGCAAATGCAAAGAAGGCTTCCATCAGATAGTATATTCCTAGCAAAGCGATATTATCATCCACCATCGATAGAAGGCCAAAATCAAAACATTCCTAGTTTCAAAGAATTCTTCCATTAGTGAATCACAAAAATATTTGATATTGTTACAAAGAATGTGATGCAGATGACACTTTTGGCAATTCAGCACCAGAGCACAATTATCCTCTCTGTCTGGTAAACAATTATTTTGGGTATTATGCGAGTTATTTATTCAGTTTGATGCTTAATGACTATTTGAGAAGATGGCTCAGAGGACAGGGGCAAGATATCTCTTTACAGAGAACTATAGTAGGTATACACTTACCACAATTGCAACGTTTTTTTTGCCTTGGCAATGATAACTATTGGTCATTATCTCAGAAGTGTGGCAATGTCTTTCCTTTTCAGTGGGCAGTTGCATAGGTTTCTACAGGTTGGATTGGGGTTGTTGTAGTTTGCATGCCCAGGGTATCTTTCTGCCCTGTAATAAGCCCTACTGTGCAATTGGACTCCTCCAACTCATTATGTTCTTAGATTGTTTCCACTTGTCTCTGTTTTCCGGATTTCTTCTGACCTTATCTTGACTGGTGACCATGCCATCCAATTTGTCCACACGTTTCCACTTGTCTCTGTTTTCCGGATTTCTTCTGACCTTATCTTGACTGGTGGCCATGCCATCCAGTTTGTCCACACTTTCTTTAGCTAAGCTTCAACAAAGTGTCGCAATGGCTTAAGTGCCAACTTTGTTTGCCAATAGCCACATAAAACACAACACAATCTCCTTTTTGCACACTATTCAAGACATGCAGATCCCCCAATATATTTATAGATAGATAGATAGATAGGATTTGCTTGCTGTATATTGAAAAATGGCAGAATAACAAGAATCGCTGGTTTGTGAATTTATGGACTCCTGCAACCTTGGACTTCCACAGCTCTAACAACATAATATGATAAAGTTTAAAATCTAGATGTAATAGAAGCTACCAGTAAGGCATCAAACCTATTAAAGCTATCTTTAACAACAAAAACATTCAAGAAGCTGCCTACAGTTCACTTTCTTCTTTCTCCTTATACTCCAAGCCAAAACACTCGCAACCTAAAATAAGGCTAAAAGGATATAAAAAAAAGGTGACCATTGGACTGCTTGGATGAACCTCTAAACTCTTACTTTAGATTCAAACTACATACGATTATACTTAATTTGGTTCTCCATCTAAATTTTGGGTCAAAGACCAAATCGGAAGCAAACTTATCAGGAATTGCATGTATATGGACAGGTGCTGGACTCTTGCAGCACATGGAGGGATTGTGGAACCACTCTCCAAGTGTTCTACTGGTAGTCAAAAACATTGTAGGATGACATTTCCATGACATTCCAGATGCATCAACTCCATGTAAATATGAATGGACCAAATAAATCTGAAGCTTAAATCACATACCTTCTCGTTTTCATCTTGATCAAGGAGTGTGTTCTGAATAATAACCATTGGAGGCCAAATAATTTCCTGATCATTTACTGTTTCTCGCAAGCCCTTCCACTTGCCAAACATCTCCTCTGCAATTACACATGCAGCTCCTCGCCTTCCCAACTCTTCTTCCAGTATTTCCGCAAGTTTGCGATGCAACTTTACCCTCTTCGATCTGATAGATTTGGCATGGGCTACAATAGGTTGCATACCCCTGTACCAATCAATTGCCCCAACACCACCTCTGCATGCAGGGCAATGCCACTGCCTCTCAGGATCATTCATTTCATCAATACTCAAGCTGTCCAGGGATTCAAAAAAAATCTTGAACCACTTATTCTTCTTTAGAGTCTCATGGCTTACATCACTACCATCAGAATCACAGTCGTCGCTGCTCATAAATTCATCATCGCTGTCAAGATTATCAATCTCTACATCACCATCACTAGACTGATGACCTGCTCTGTTGGTTTCATGACAGGGTTCCCCTGATTGCTCAAAAGGAAGAAGTTTAGATAGCATCTTACCTCCCAGTTCAGAATTCTCTTCACTACCATTTGCACCCCCCTGTCCAACACCTTTTCCAGGCGCTGGCGATGCCATTGACGAATTCATGTTGGCGCCGCTGCCATTGTGTCTTCCCCATTGCCAACCATTGACAAGTGGGGGAGGGACAGCAACATCCCGCCTGTCCATATTTCCAACAGCAGACTCTAAGCTTTTAGGCTTCGGACTGCTCTGCATTGCCCAATTTGCCTTGCCATTTTGGCCCCAGCCACCCACATTCCTGGGTGAGGCGGTCGTATTTTCATAAGTTACGTTTCTCTGCTGAGGATTCCCCAGCTCCTTCCCTCCCCGTTGCTTATAAGCCTGGTCTCGATCACTACTAGAGTTCACCCAGCGGTCAGGCTTCGGGCCATCCACGGTATAAGATCCTCTCCCCTTCCCAGCTCCACTTCCTGGCTTGTCGGGGGAGTAAGCACTGCCCCTCGGCCGGTTTGCTGCTGCAGTTGTGGGGACCTGGCTCTTGCCTTTCCGAGAGGAAGCCACTTCCCACCCTTCGTCATTTTGCTGAGAGTATGAACCACTGCTCGACATTCTTACTAGCACTGAAAGCACAGGAAAATCAGCCACCCACCCAGAAAAACCTGTGAGATTTCACAATGATACAGAAAATGCTACCTTCTCTCATGCACACACAATACGAAAGGAGCTTTAAATAACAGCTATGTCCAAAATATTCATGTGTTTTCGAAATTTCTTACCTCTTTCGTCGCGAATTTGAATGCGGCTAGTGCACCGACCGGCCTAAAATGTCGGCGTTCACGCGGTGGCAAGTGGAGGCGCGCGTACTTTTTGAGGCCAAGGAAAGATCGCAGTCCCTTCTTCGTCACAAAGTTGTTCAAATGTAAAGGCGTTCACGCTCTGGGTGGAGGCGCGCGTACTTTTTGAGTCCAAGGAAAGATCGCAGTCCCTTCTTCGTCACAAAGTTGTTCAAATGTAAAGGCGTTCACGCGGTGGCAAGTGGAGGCGCGCGTACTTTGTCAGTCTAAGGAAAGATCGCAGTCCCTTCTTCGTCACAAAGTTGTTCTAGATTCCCATTCAAAGTTCCCTATGCACATTTACCACTTGCGTGCTTTGTCAGTCTAAGGAAAGATCGCAGTCCCTTCTTCGTCACAAAGTTGTTCTAGATTCCCATTCAAAGTTCCCTATGCACATTTATTCTCTTCTTTCACCTGTACAAATTTCTGCGAAACGAAACAAAGGCAAAATTAGTCCGAAAGTTTGAAGGTTCCACCGTGTCCGCTTTCCAGAAAGATTCGGACATCTTATCATTTTCTGCGACACATTTCCATTCAACCGCGTCATATTTTCAAAGTAATTTATCAAACGACGACGAAGAATGACCAACCATACACCCAGAAAACCAGTGAGATTATGCACAAAAGAGAATGACCAGTCACCCACCCACAAAAACCTGCGAGATTTCACAATGATACAGCAAATGCTACCTTCTCTCATGCACACACAATACGAAAGGAGCTTTAAACAACAGCTATGTCCAAAATATTCACGCGTTTCGGAATTTCTCACCGCTTTCGTCGCGAATTCGAATCCGGCTAGTGCACTGACCGGCCTAAAATGTAAAGGCGTTCAAGCGGGGGGCAGTGGAGGAGCGCGTACTGGAAAGATCGCAGATTCGCAGTCCCTTCCTCGTCACAAGTTCCCGGTGCACATTTGTTCTCTTCTCCGAGCTGTACGAATTTCTGAGAAACAAAACAAAGCCAAAATTAATCGAACAGTTTGCAGATTCCACAGTATCCTCTTTCCAGGAAGATTCAGACCTCGTATCATTTTTGCCAGACGTTTGTAGTCAACCGCGTCATATTTTCCAAGTAATTTATCAAAGATTGACGGAGAATAACCGATTTATCGATGTGACCAGGAAATCATCTACGGCAAATATCACATCATTTTGTGTAACATAAATAGTACTCTCACAGAATCTCATTTCGCTCTCTGCCTTTATTTGGAGTACACGTGAAGTGCTTTAGGCATTCACGATCCGTGTAAAATAATAAACCAAAACGACTAGAAACCCTGGAAAGAACAATATCTGGATTCTGAATCATCACCGCTAGAAAAACCTCATTGAGACAGAAATTCCGAAAAAACCCTTAAGGACGTCCCTCCCGACACTATTTACTTCCTTCGTCGATGAATTTTGCAATCACGGTAAACATTCAATGAAATAAATTAAAGATAACGGAAAATCAGCAGATCAGCCAAAGTTCTTTCGAACGCACAAATTTTGTAACAAAAACGCAAATTTTATAACAAAAACGCTATATTATTGCACAAATTTTATAACAAAAACGCTATATTATTCATTTATGTTCCTATCAAGCTGGAAAAATAAGCTGCAAGGCCCTGATGTATATATTCAAGCTAAATATTTTGCCGCAAAAGCTCTCTAAATATTTTTCGGACGAATTTAAGAGATCAATCAGTTTACCGTAAAAGATCAAGGACGAATTTAATAGATCAATATTTTCCCAGAACACATTTAATAGATCAAATATTTTGCCGTGGGAACGAATTTAATCGGTAACCACAGATCCTTGAAAGATCCGTTAAATTTTTACCTGGTAAACCTCCGAATCCTGTTCAATCTCCAAGTGAGCGTCCTGCCGATATTCGAGACAGAGCCAACTG
>ML776705.1:2004243-2051151 GCA_009831015.1 Picea engelmannii | reverse complement strand
AAATGAAAATGTCTCCTTGGTATATATAGGAGACTAGGAGGTATAATTACAACTAATGGCCTAAAGCCGACATAAATAAAATAACATTACTAATATAATATGCCCCAATTAAGGGGTAATGAGCCAATATTATGGCTTAACAGTACTGCTCCATAGGAGGTTACTTCAGGGAAGAAGAAACCGAGATGGTTTCAAGAGACCATGAAGGAAGCCAAGGAGCATGTTGGTGAATCAAAGAGGTTGATGAGAGAGAGTAGAGCACCAGAGAGGTTTGGTTCCTACTTTGCCATGGTGACGAGCTTCACAAAATTCGAGCCCACTTCTTTTTAGGAGGTCGCATACTAGGAAGTCTAGAGAGAGGCCATGCAGAAGGAGTATGATTCCATCATGAAGAATGATGTGTGGGAGGTGGCGCCTAGACCAGAGGGGAAGTCAGTGGTGACTTCTAGGTGGTTGTACAAGACAAAGTATGTTGCATATGGAAACAAAGAGAAACACAAGTCTTGATTTGTGGCGAGAGGATTCTCTTAGATTGAGGGAATTGACTATGATGAGACATTCACACTAGTTGCGAGATACGATTCCATAAGGAGTATCATGGCCATTGATGCAGAGATGGGTTGGAGGATTCATCATATGGATGTGAAGATTTCATTTATGAATGGATTTATAGAGGAGGAGGTTTACATTGAGCAACCACAGGGGTTCGAGGTGTTGGGGAGAGAGAGCCATGTGCTCCTCTTGAAAAAGGAACTGTATGGTCTGAAGCAAGCTGCATGAGCTTGGTATTTGAGGATTAACTCTTACTTGCTTCAGATGGGCTTTGAGAAGAGTGAGGTGGATCTTAATCTCTATTACATCATTTAGGGAGAGGATCCTCTCGTTCTTATCCTATATTTTGATGAATTATTTATCACTTAAGGGGAGGAGCTCATAGATGATTGCAAGAGGGGTCTTAATTCAGAGTTTGAGATGAATGACATAGGACCGATGCACTATTTCTTAGGCATGGAGGTTTGGTAAGAGGACAACCGCATATTTCTGGGTCATGGGAAGTATGCAATAGATATTCTGAGCATATTTCAGATGGAGGATTGCAGACCCATGTCGACATATATGGTCAGCAACTGGAAGAAGTTTAGTGCTTCTGAGTCAGAGTTGGTGGATGCCATGAGATACCATCAATTGATTATATCTTTGATGTATTTGGTCAACATTAGACCAGATATTTGTTTTGTTGTGAACACTCTCAAATAGTACATGGTGGAGCTTAAGAGTGTGCACTGGATAGCAAAAAAACATGTTTTGAGGTACATAGCAGGATCAATGGATTATGGATTGGACTACATTAGAGGTGATGGGGTCAGGTTGATTGGTTATACAAACTCAGACTAGGCAGGATGTGCAGTTGACAGAAAGAGCACTTCAGGGTGTTGTTTTGGGTTGGGATCAACAATTGTTTCCTGGTTCAGCAAAAAATAGAGGATAGTGGCACTAAGTTTTGTTGAGTTAGAGTATATGGCAACCAATCAGACTAGTTGTGAGGCCATTTGGCTTTACAAGTTGTTGGTTGGTCTATTTGTTCATGAGTTGAGGCCTACAGTTATTCACCATGGTAATCAAAATTGCATCAAGCTCTCTAAGAATCCAGTATTTCATGACAGGTCGAAGCACATAGAGATCAAATACCACTTCATCCGTGATTGGGTTCAGAGAGGAGCAATTTAGCTTGAATACATTCCTACTGATGAGAAGATTGCAAACATTCTCATGAAGTCTTTACCAAGGGGCAAGCATGTCTACTTCAAAGACAAGATGGGAGTGGTGAAGAACACTTTCCTTGGTAAGAGGGAGTGTTGAGTTTTGGTACCTTGGGAAGTGGTCCCCTTGTGTTATTGAGTGTCTAACACAAAGGGGGGAAAAGTGACCATCAACTCACTTTACTTTATGTTGTAAATTCAAAGTGAATTTATGATTATTTAAGTCACAAAGTGACTTTATTAACATAAAGTAACTTAGGAAACTTAAGTAAAAGGGGGAGACTTAATCTCCACCCTTGATCTTGGTTGGCCTAGATCTAATCCTGGCCATTGGTTCCTAGGTTAGCCTAAGGATGAGGCCAAATCCAGGGAAGGAGGGAAAATACAATTCGTTATTTATTCTTGAGTTTGGAGTGAAGATAAGAGAGGAGATGAAGAAGAGCAAGGAGAAGGAGGCACACTTGTGAGGGAGGGCGCACTATTGTTTAAGGGTGCACAAGCTTAGAGAAGGGGCACACCATTGGAGTGGGGTACTAAATCTTGGAGAGGGGTGCACCAAGGAAGAGGGCACACCAAGTTAAGGGAAAGGGCACACCAAGCAAAGGGGGCACATAGTTCAAGGCAATAGGCAACCAAAGGGAAGGGCACAACTCCCAAGAAGGGGAAAGAACTTCAAGGAAGACTTCAGGGCCAATCTTGTGAGGATTTGGCTATTGTATCAAGTTCTTCTTGTGTTTGTTATTTGTTGTACTATTTCTCTTAGAGCTCCATGGGGAAATCCACCATGCACTTCCCCTCATTTCGAGGATGGTTCCTGGGGTAAGCCAGATTTTGTATAAAGCCGAGGTTTTTTTCGATAGAATGCTCATTTAAGAGCTCTACATGTCACTTGCATAAAATGAACCTGGGTGGGGGAAGACACCCCTCAACACAAACCACTCGGGCTAAACCCATTTGAATTATATATATTATGTTATATACATAAATATATACTTATTATGTTTATATATTATATTATAACTACTATATATATATATATATATATATATATATATATATATATATATATATATATATTATTATATTTACTATATAATACCTTTTTTTTTTTTCTATATATTCTTATATTATATTACTATAGTATACAACCTGAGTGGGTCTGATGGTTAAGAACATGTGTTTCCTCCTTGGAGGTCACGGGTTCAAATCCAGAGGGGGGCAGGGTATGTATACCTCCATAGACTTTAATAGTCAAATTGTTGTGCGAAGGGGGTCCCTTGTCCCACAAACAAGGGGGTCTCATACACCAATTTGGTGTCTGGCTTGGCCGTGACCTTAAAAAAATATATTATTATAATTGGAAGGATTAGTCTCTTCTACAAGGTGTGACGATACCTGGTCATGTATTTAATAATAATAATAAAACTAACCCATAAATTAACCATTGCTATTTTATACAACTTGAGTGGGGTAATGGTTAAGAACATGTGTTTCCTCCTTGGAGGTCACATGTTCAAATATAGAGGAGGTAGGGTATGTATACCTCTGTAGACTTGAGCAGTCAAATCGACCCCCTTATCCCACAAACAAGAGGTTCTCATATACCAATTTAATGTCTAGCTTAGTCGTGACCTTAAAAAATAGATTATTATTATTATTATTATTATATCCACTTATATATATATATATATATATATATATATATATATATATATATATATATATATATATATATATATATATATAACTTATTTGTATATTATATTCACATATTATATATATTCTAGATATTTATAATATTATTTATTTATATACTTATTTTATTTAAATATTTACTTATATATACATATATTATTTATTATTTAAATATATTATCATACATCATATTTATAATATAATAATATTTATATTATGACATTATATATTATATACTATTTATATTTTACATATTAACATTACATACAATATTTCTATATACCTATATATACATTATATTTTACACTATATGAAATAGTTGTACCTCAAGTTTGGCTTTTACTATGGTTTGTGTCTTAGTGATCTGGGTGAAGGCTTGATTGTGAGCCAAAACCTAATTTTTTATTTTAAACAAAAGCTTGAAGGGGAATCACTGTATGAAATGGTTATATCACTTAAGGCCTTGCTTTCACTATGACTTGTATCTTTGTGGTAACTTGTGGTATAAATGAGGGTTTGGAATTATTTGTAATGTTGGGACTTGATCAAGGGCATTATCATATGGAAATAGAAAGGGTTGATCTCGAATTAGAAATGAAGTGGAAGATAGGTATGGTTGAAGGCTAATCAAATCAATTGTGGATGGTGGAGTTATTGGAATATTCACCAATATTGAGAGGGGGGTGAATCAATATTGAGCACTTTTTACCACTTTAAACCAGAACATGTAAACATTAACTTATCAACAATTCCATTTACTTATGATTGTATTTAACATGTCATGAGCATATAACCATAAATAGTATTATTTAACAATGCATCACATCATACATAGTGCACAAGAGATTTTTATGTGGAAACCCAAATGGGAGAAAACCACAAAATGCTTTCTTATATATTAGAAAATTACATTCATAGGAAGCACCAACTTCCAATATTCTCCAGCACCAACTGGAAGGATGCTCCAACCCCCTAGTTTACATGCTCCAACATGAAGGAAGCTACAACTCCCTAGATTCTCCAACTACAACTGGAAGGAGGCTCCAACCCCCTAGTTTACAGGCTCCAACCTAAAAGAAGCTCCAACTCCTTGTATTCTTCGGAACCAACTGGAAGGAGGATACAACTCCCTTTCCTTGTCCCTTCCTTCCTCCCTGAAATATAAATGTAGACTCAACTTTTCACTATCACTGTGTTACAGACATAAAATAAATATAAATACATAATAATAATAATAACAACAACTTAATTAAATAAATGAAAGATCACGAGGCACGTACCTCTTCACCTCGTGACCAATCAATGCTCTATGTAAATCGTCACGAGGGTGATTCTATCACCATCTATTATTCATTTATCAATCAATATACAATTCAAAAATATTTTGTCTACAAATTAAATAACAAGCTTACTTGTTACAGTGGTATCAAAGCAAAAAATAAAAATCAAGGCAAGTTAAAAGATGGTTTGTACCACTCGTCGTACGTTCCATATTTTCCATACCTATGCATACTGGTCTGTACCTATCATGTTGCTACTGTATCGATCCATGTTGGTCGTACATGTACCGTACTTGCATCATATTGCATGTTGTACCATACCCTGCCGTGTCCATAAGATCTGTTGCACAACGTTGTCTCATGTACTATACTCTATCGTGTTTGTACGATCTGTTGCACAACAATGTCCCTCTCTGTCATTATCCCTGTCCCTATCCTTTGCTGCCACCACTGTATAATCCACCCCTGTCCCCTGCCGTCTATACAAACTTTACTATCTCAGCCACCCCTTTTATTTGACCATACTTAAAAAAAATAAAAAAATCGTGCGCCTTTGGATCTCATTAAACCATTTTAAATTTTTTATTAAAGCTACTTTATAAAGTAACTTTAATTAATAAAGTCATCTTATCTTATTATAAGTCTCTTATCTCCTTATCAAATCACTTATCACCTTATCATTTTTTTTTTGAATTATATTTAAAAAAAAAAATCATGGAAGGAAGTAGGAAAAAGAATGAGTAACAGGAAGCCATTAATTGTCATAAAAGTGAAATCAACAACATTAAATATCGTCTCAGTAAAGTTGAGAAGAGTGAGGAGGAATTTGGCAAAGTACAAAAAACACTATTGGAAAAAATCGATAAATTATTACAAAAAGAAGACAAAATTGACATGTTAATAAACACGTAATCTAGATTTAGGAGTGGAACAAATTGATTAACAAACTGAATACAATAAACACAGAGATACAGAGAACAACACAGATATCCAGTGAACAATATCTTCTATTGAATAAATGAAGTAGGATGAAATTGTAAAACTACAGAACTGAAACAACTTGCTCGAATGGTGGTAGCTATCTCTGAGAAGAGATGTGGTTGCTACACGCATCTGTCTGAGAAGAATGATTCCAATGAGGTTCCAGAGGCCTTTTTTATATTACTCATGAATTCCAAAACCCTAGACATCCAAAAACCTAACCCTAGGGGGTGAAATGCCAAAAGTCACGTGGGCCCCTATGGGTAAGTTGGTCCCTTAACTTCCCCAGGTCTTAACTTTTGCATACGACCTCCGTTTTAGGTGCGTGATAGCCCATTGGAAAGGTCTTTTCGAGAACTACGCATTACATTATCAAACTCTAACTTCATCTACAGTTTGACCGTGGAAAGCCAAAAAAACATTGTTTAGGGCCCCAAAACGACCCTGGAAGTACAAAAAGATGTGTTGACATGAAAACATCCAAAATAATCCAGTTGGATTAGGTGGGAGGCCACTAGCCTCCTCGTGGAAGATGTGTAGGGCTTTAGACAACCCCAGAAGTGTAAAATCCACAATTACAAAGAAGTACAAAAGAACGTGTTGAACTAAAAACAGTTAAGAGGAGCCAGTTGGAATAGGTGGGTGGCCACCAATATCCACCTGGATCAGTCCTCCCCCCTTAGGATGCAATGGTCTCCATTGCATTGAGTTCCCCCATCAGGAAAGTAAACTTCTACTGAATTTGGTCTCGGGTGAGCCACTTGCCTTGGTGTAGGAGCTGCCCTGCCTTGACAACCCGATAATGTTGGATCCTCTGCTGGTGAGTGCCCTTGACCTGTGTGTCCACTATCTGATCATTGGATGCCTATTCCATGCAGTCAAGGTTGAGCTATATTGTTGTCAGTTGTTTTGCGATCTTTGAGGTGCCAATAATGGTGGAAAATATGGCCGAAGGAGGTCCACGTTGAACACTGAGTGCAAGCCAAGGAAGGGTGGAGTGTTAAGCTCAAAAGCATTTCTACCCATAACCCTGGTGATAGTGTAAGGCCCATAGCGAGGTGGGAAGAGATTCCGATGGGGCCCTGAAAGACTCTCTTTCTGAAAATGTAACCAAACCTTGTCTCCAACCTGAAATTGGTGCGGTACCCTGTGTTGATCATGGCATTGCTTGTACTTAGCATTGGCTTTCTACAAAATCTCATGGACATGTTGGCGGATGTGATTAATCCACTCAATGAATATGGTGGCTTTGTCGGTCTGTTATAACCCTAATTTGCACCAGACATGCTTACCTGGCATCAAGCCATCTCATATTCCTTCTTTTCCAAGCCACTACTAAACAACTCTTCTAAAAAACTCCATTTTTAAAGGTACACGCTAGCTGACCCACTACAACTCGCGTGTATCTAGAGTGTCCACGCTAGCTAACCCACTACAACTTGCGTGGACCTACAAAAGCACGAAAAAAAGAAAGTTGCTGACGGAACACACAACTTTGGGTAAGTTAACTAAACCTTTCGGCCATGCATGGCCGGTCATTTGACCAAATACCTAGCTCCTTCTAGCCTATAAAAGAAGGGGTAAGGGTCCCATTTGAAAGGAGAAAAATCATAGTAAAGAGACTATACCCAATTGAGCATTCCCCTTTGTCCCAACCTTTAGCCATCCTTGTGCAAAGAGAAGTATAAAGCAAAGCAGTTGGAGGACAGTTGAAGAGGAGCCCAGGACCAGTTTCGAGGAGCAGTGCCGATCACATATTGTAAGTTTACTCTTGTGAAGTTTAATACAAAAGGAATACTTTTCCCGCTCCGCCATACCATGTGTTCAAGTTGAATATTTATTTTATGATATTGCCACAACTAACCCAGCTATTAGTATATGAAATGCATGTTCGCAACTTTTTCTTTGTTCATGTGTGAATGCAGGTCAGCTTTGGGAGGAGGCTTGAAATCAAAGAGCGAGTGAAAAAAAGGGGATCGACATCAAATGAAGGACTTAAGGTAGAGTTACCGAATCTCATTTACACCTTTGTATTGCATGAATGTAGGGTTTTGTGTTGGGAGAATAGGAAAGAGTAGAAGCATTTGAAATGGTCATTTTCTGCATGCATGATTAGAGCCCTTAAATGCTAAGTCCGTAGAAGGGATTCCCACCCACAATAGAATTGGCAACCATACTAGGGAACTCTAGGGTTTCTGGAAGTCCTTTTTTGGGTATTTCTATTTTTTTTTTCATTACTTGTTTTTAGAGTTTCTGCAAAAGTCTGAGCTAGCAGGGATTCTGGTCTTCCATACCAGTACTCCCTGCTTTCTTTGCTTGGCTACATTTTATTTTCGGGAAAGTGACAGAGGTGCACACGACCTGTATAAGGCCTGCATGTGTGTACACGTGCCCAATATTCACACAACACGCGTGGACACACTAGCTGATGAAGTAACAATAGCGTGGCTAGATTCATAATTTTTTTATTAGAGAGGCAATCATCCTCTCCCCTGTCAGAAGTGATCCTTCTTAGGGGTTTTCTGGAACTCATTCTAGTCTCTGTTTTTTGCAGTTTGTAGCTTAGGTTTCACCTCAGATTGGTTTTGTTCTATGAAATTTTCCTTGGATTGTTTTCTTTTCTGTCAAAGTAGGTTTCTGAGTCTTCAAAAGATTCCTTGGATTGTTTTCTTTTCTGTCAAAGTAAGTTTCTGAGTCTTCAAAATATTCTGGTTCTCAATACCAGTAGTCTCTGCCAGTGCTTGATTGCTTGTATTTTCATTTTTTGAAGATTTGAAGAGGTACACGTGGCCTGCATAAGCTCTGGATGTGTGTACACGCGCTCTGACCTTACACAGCTCGCATGCACATGCTGGTTGTTGATCTGTCATCAACGTTACTGTTGAGAAAATTTTTGTTTAAGAAGAGGCAATCATCCTTTTCCTTGTCAAGAGTTATATCTCTTAGGTTTCTTGGTCTCTGTAATAGCAGTCAACAACTTAGGTCTGATCATAGCAATAACTTTATTTTTCATTAAAAAGTTTTATATAGGGTTTTTAGACAAGTGTGAGAGTCTGCTTTCATCAGTTTGTGTGTTATTGTCAGTAACTCTTTGCGATCTGCGCTTAGGCCAGAGGTTTTCTTGGTCTTTAATTGTCGACATTTTTCCCTTTTGCTTTACGAGCATTAAATAAAAAAAAAAACTCTTTTATTTCTTGGTTTGGTTAAGTAGTTGTTGGTTTGCATTAGTAATAAGAAAAAGTTTTCTTTCATAAGTTCTTGGCTGTTTACTGAGGACAATAAGTAGCTCACAGTCGAGCGAAATCCTGTTTTGAGTTTGCTGTTCAAAGATCTTACAAAAAAATTTAGTTAGAAAAGTTGATTAAGAATTGTGTCAAGAAGAAGTTATTTTGTTTCCAACTTTCAGTTTATCTTTTCTTTCGTCTCTCAAACATCATTAGTTTCACTTTCATAACCTTTAACTTAAGATAAGCCATTAAAAATTAACGATTAATTAAAATCAACTAGACTTTATGTTTGTAGGGTCCATCAATTAGTCTAGGCTAGAGCCTTGATTTAGGTTAGAGAGGAAACTCTTCAAGGTTGCAAAACATACATAAGAGTCTGTGCTAGGGAGTGTTAAAAGTCCAGTATCGTGAAAGTTATCTGGGACCCCCCTCTAACACAGGGGCTAAACACGAGGTCGCGTGTGGAAAGGTAGCAGAGATAACCCCTCCAAAGCTAGACACATCGTAGTGGAGAACACACATAGAGGGATTGTCTTGGGATTTCGTCTATTGCATTTGCCACGAAGCTTCGTGGGTCTCGAATTCGTTTGAGGTCCTCAGTTGTCTTCCAGACCACTTGATTTTGATACCCTTGATAGGTTTCGGGCTCGATACCCTGCTCATTGTGGTCTACCCGACTGTCGACTGTACCCGCCTGGTGACTGTTCGCGCACTGGAAACCTAGTTGCCTATCTTTTTTAGAAACATACATAGGTGACTGCGGGGGTATACCGCAGTACCTAGGACAGACATCAGACCACACTTTGCAGAGTATACCTGGAGGGTGATTCTGTGTTCGAGTTGCACTTGCACCGGTAAGTTGTTCTAGTGTTGGTTGTTGTAACTGTTCTTCCAACTAGTTTAGTGTTTGCTTGTTTTATCTTGTAGGGACTTTTTTCTAGTGTGTGTTGTTTTTGAACGAATAGAAAGCCCTAGTGTGTCTTTGATTACGAGATCTGCCAGTCATGAAGGCTTCTTGGCCTGCCACCGATTACACTGGAGCCACCCCCGTCACCGCTAAGGCGAAAGCTAGACCAACAAGGATATTTTGAAGCGACCGTGTCATCAGAAACTATGCCCGACCAACATCCGGAGGAACCAACTATTTCAGACCTTGGAGCGGAAGATCTCGGTCCACCCGAAACTCCGACCACTGATCTTTTGGCACCCATCCTCGTACAGATTTATCCTTACGGGCGCTAAACAATGTCACACACAACAATGGAAAGAAATGCTACTATTTCTTCTGGGAATTATTCTATTCCCACTACGACTGTCACCACAGGGGGTGTTCCACCTCCTAACCCAGAGTTGGTGGTCCGAGCCACCATAGTCTCGACTGCCTCTACCTCGGGTAGTGCTCTGATCCTGTCTTTGGCTGCAACCACTGCTCCTTTCACACAGAGTGTGACGGGCCCTCTGTTCTCATACGTGATGCCTAGCTCAGGTACAAGCCCTGTACTATCCTACTCCACTTTACAGACTTTAGGTTTGGGGTAGGGAGCTCTAACGCTCCTCTGCAAGGACCCATGGGAGGCACTTCAGCCCCCTTTAACACTTTCCCTTACAGGGGAGGTCATATACCTCCTTCGTCCCCTTCGCTCGGCGGTACCCACCAACAATCCGCCGGGCCCAACACACACCATATTTCATTTGGAGCAAGGAGTTAAGGACCACCTTCTCATAATATGTCGATAGGCTCGACACCGTTTTCTTTGTTCGGGGTGTTTGGTCACAACACTTTCTCGTCGGTTGCTTTCCTGACTGGGGGCAACCTCGGTTACGGACAACATAATCCTATGCAAGGTACTATTCCTACACAGGGGGCAAACCCAGGAACTTCTTCCACATCAGGACCTTGGAATTATTGGCAGGGATTAGTTCCGTCATTAGGAATGCCAATCTGGGGCAATTATTTTCATAACCAATGGAACCTCGGGCAAGGTGCAATACCTATGCCCATGGGATCGGCATGGGGCAACCCATCCCAAAGTCCTCCGAATGTAATGCATGCCCAACCATCTACGTCCTATTTCAGGAATCAACCGATGATGTCTCCTCAAACGCAAAATCCGTACTCTAGTCATGGCCATGGTTTTTACCAGAACCCTGGCCAACAACCCAACTTTTCCTGACAACCTGGTGCCATTCAAACTCCAGGCCCCTTTTTCCATGGTTATCACCAACAACCCAAACTACCTTTCCTGGTAACCTTGCACTTGCTAGACTTAACAAGGTTGTTGAATGACCCTATCTGTCACGATCCGCGTTGCCCCCCTATGTCGATGAAGTTGCCTTCGGACATACCAAAGTTTGAAGCCAAGCCTAACGAAGATCCAAGAGATCATGTGACTACTTTTCACCTTTGGTGCTCATCTAATTCGTTGAAAGACGACTTCATACAGTTGCGATTGTTTCGATGTACTCTCATTGGGAGTGCTGTGAAATGGTACATTGAGCTCGATTGCTCAAGATACTCTTCCTTCGATGAATTGGCAATGGCTTTCCTAAACCATTTCCAATTAACTGTGAGATACGATGCTGGCACATAATTGCTGGCCAATTTCGAACAGACAAAAGCAGACCATATCTCTGATCACATTCGAGAGTGGAGACACTGGAAGAGTTTGATTAAGGTACCAATCCCACCAACATTCCTGCTAGAGTGGTTCCTTAAGTCTTTTGTCCCACAGTTATCCAAAGATGTCGCAACGTCGGGAGTGTTTTCCAAAGAAGATTCAATCATGAGAGCTCAACAACTTGAGCTAATCTATTCTCAATCTGGTCTACTGTATGAGATCCTGCCAGATGCGCCACGATCAATACTTGATAGAACCAGACAATGAGCTGGACCGTATGCCGATGGTATTGTTGGTTCAGTACAAACAAAGCCCGCTGAACAACTGACGAAACAATTACAACAATTGTCTATCGAACATACAGCGACCAACTAGACTATTGTTTCAGCTGCTCCCCCTACCCAAACGTGAGATGTACACAATGTGCAATCGACAAATCTGAAGGCCATCCAACAGCTTGATGGAAAGAAAAAACAACATAAGAAGGGTAAGGGGGATAAGAAACCCACTAATCATGCTGGAGGGGGCAACACCGAAAAAAGGAAGTTGAGGTATCCGTGTAATTTGTGTGTGGAAGACCACCTGACTCACCAATGCCCTCAGCTTGCAGAGGCCCAAAAGTTATTATCACAATAGTAGCCTGCTATGTTAACAAACCCTTTTTAACATGGACAAAATCTAACTCAAGCCTCTACAAGCACGGAAGGGGGCAGCCAAGGACCTCCCCCCATCTTCAAACAATCCTGCATCCACGAATGTTTACATGATGAAAGGTGATGCCTATATATCGACTAGAGAACATGATTACAACAAGCCAAGCACCTCTGAGAAAGGTAAGGAAGTTGAAACCCCATCTCTTCCTCTCTAGATCGAGAAGACGTTGGGCGAAACCATGACATGCATCCCAAAAGGTGCGTTCAAGAAAGATTCTCACAACCCAAATGCAAGGGCCACCCAGAACTACTCCGTGGTGGAGGATTTGTCTCAAACCCCTTGTGCAATGTCTGCTTTGGAAGTCCTCCAAAGATGCCCTTCCCAGAGAAAGGCTCTGTTAGCTGCTTTAGGATCCACCGAGACTTGTAATCTGGGTACGATCATGCTTGATACGACCGACTTAAAACCTCGTCTCCCTTACCACGTAGCTTTCCAGATAGTAGTGGCTTACACCATGAAAATTTTTAATCGAAACATTTTCCACATAGTGGTTGATGAGGGTGCCTCAACGTGTGTAATGTCTCTAGCGTGTTGGAAGGCCATTGGCCAACCCGTTTTGTCTCTGTCACCTACTCTTCTTACCGCTTTCGAAGGTCATTTATTCCAACCACATGGCATTATCCCCTCTTTTCCCATGCATTTAGGAGGGAAAACCATGTGTGTCGAGGTTGAAGTGGTCGATGCATATCTCGACTACAATCTCTTGTTAGGAAGGAGTTGGAACTATACTATGCAAGCAGTAGTCACTACATTTTTCCAGGTCTTGTTTTTTCCACATGAGGGCTAGATTGTGACGATTGATCAGTTGTTGTTCTCTCGTCCTGACCCTTCATTGGTGGCATTCGTGGTCCCAATGATTGATAACCCTCAACCCGACGTCGTCAACATAGGGGTTGGTTTGTGCCCACCTTTGATGGGCACTTCGATTACCCACCTCCTCAAGGTGATGTTAAGTTCATATCTGACCACCATAAGGTTGAGGTGTTCCAAGTTTCGTCGTTTCACACAAGTTACTTCAACGATCCATGGATTCTTCCTTCCCCATCGACCACGATGGAAGGGACAGGGCACCATGGTATGTCCATGCCCTTGTCCGTGATAGAAGTAGCATACTCTTTAGTCCAACAAGCTTCTGCCAACCTCGATCCAACTCCTGCAAAAGAATTAGATCCGATTCTAGAGCCTATTTGGGCTCAAGGTTCCCTCGCTGATATAGATTCTTTAGACTTAGTCTTGCCCTTAGACGAAGCAATCATGGAAGCAATGACTAGTCTGGAAAAACCCTAGGATGATCTCCATCATAGATCTTATTTTCTCCCAGAGTTAAGCAGAATTGAGGCAGGGGAATTCACCTTGACTATGACTGGAGATAGGTCTTGTCCTATTAATCCTTTGGCTACACATGTTGTTTACGCTGAAGGAAATATGACAACCATCGCTGAAATGATTTCTATAGATATCTCCAGAACCCCCGACGTCGTGGAAAATTTCTTTGTCAGAGCAGACTGCTCCCCCGAGACGATGCCAGGCATCGACCCACGAAGTGTCGATCACGAGCAATATTTGTTGTCTTTCAAGCTCCCTTTGAAATCCAAAAGCAACATCCAACGAGACTACATTTATGTTTTTCGATATCGTCTGGATTAACCGAGAAAAGCAAACAATGATGGGTCTTCTTTTAAGCTCTTTTCAGACCCTCTAAACGTGAAAATATTGCCGAGCGATCTTGTTGCCCTTCACGCTTGTTAAAATGAAATTTGAAGGCACGTCTGTCCGATGGTAGTTTACCCCTTTTTCGGTCTGGATGGTCAACTGTATGAACAAAGGTATACTCTAGAAACCTTGGTTATCTAGAAGAGTATTCTCAGGTATAATTTTAACCCTTTTTCGGGCCCGAGGGACTAAATTTACAAAAAAGAAACCCCCGCGGAGTCCATAGTTAAGCTCTTTTCAGACTCCCTAAAATTGAAAAGATTGTCGAGTGACCTTATTCTTTAACACTCGTTAAAATGGTCCAGAAGAACATTCCTGACGGAGTCCATAGTTAAGATTTTTTCAGACTCCTTAAAAATGAAAAAATTGCTGAGTGATCTTGTCTTTATCACACTCGTTAAAATGGTTTTGAATAGACGTCTTGTCGGTGCTAGTTTACCCCTTTTTCGAACCGACTAGACTACATTCGAAAAAGGTACCCCATCGAAGTCTCCTTTTACGTTTTTTTTTCAGACTCTCTAAATATGAAAAACCGTCGAGCTTACCTTCTCTGGGCTCGATTAAAATTACATCGAAGGACGTTACCATTGTGTGTTTTATTAATCGCATTTGCATACCCACGTCTTTGGCCTAATGCCGGCTCCATGTTGCTCTCAATTGAACCAGCTGAAGCATGCCTTATACGCAAGCCCTGTAGCACTTTACCTTTGCGTCTTGAAACCTTTGGCCCCGGGAGGAATTTTTCCGAATGTCCTTTATTTGAACGTCAGTCTTGTCCGTGCGCCTAGAACTAGTATGTTTGTGACACTCGTTCCTCCTTTGTAACATAGCATTATTTTATTCTTTTTCAAGCTTTCCGAAATTATTGAAAAAGACAAAAAAAAATCAAATATACCCCAAAAAGAGGAAGGGAAAAGTATTTTCTTTTTATTTGGCAGCACAATGAGTCGCCCTCGGACAAAGCACATCCTTCCGTTTGTTAGTCAAGCTCTGGGATTTAATATGAACTTAGGAAGCTGTTCTCACTACATAGAGCTGTGTCCTCCTCCATTTGGTTATTCTTCCAAACATATGGAGAGTTTGTGTTGCCTCCTACATCTTGAAATTATGTCAATGCCATGCTGCTTGAGTCTCATCATTTGTCGTGCTATTGTCCAAGGGAAGTTTTTACCAAGCTTGAGTCGGCCTCTCTGCAGTTTGTCTCTTTTCCTCATGCCCGACCACCCCAAAATTCCAATAAAGTCTTTGTTCGAAATCACTGAAGCCTTCAGTCTGATCATCAATATTCTCTAGTCCATGCCCGATGAGCCATCGAAGACCTTTGGGTAGTGAAGTCGTACACTCATATTACACTGCTACCCAAGTTTTGAAGATTTTGAAGTTGTTTCTCGAGCTCTGAAGACCTCATCTCCAGTCATCAGGCCTTATCAGCTTCTAGAATATGGATACTATACATGTATCTCTTTTTTGATTTCGAGATGTAGCTCCGCTGTGTATTTCTCGCAGCTACACTTTATATAGTTATATGACATGGATCTACAATGCATTTGATTGGTAGCCATGATTTTATTTCATCCCGAGCATGGGTATGCCCACCTCGGTGAGACAATGTTTATTTTGTAGATGGCACCTCCCGATTTTTGGTCCCTGGGCTTACTTGTTTGGAACGTTGGTGAAGATTGATAATGTATTTCGGCCATCAGATGCTCTTCTGACCTCACACATTAGGGGGCATCTGTTATAACCCTAATTTTCACCAGGCATTCTTACCTAGCATCAGACCATCTCATATTCCTTCTTTGCCAAGCCACTACTGAACAACTCTTCTAAAAAACTCCATTTTTAAAGGTACATGCTAGCTGACCCACTACAACCCGCGTGTATCTACAGTGTCCATGCTAGCTGACCCACTACAACCCGCGTGGACCTACAGAAGCACGAAAAAAGGAAAGTTGCTGACGGAACACACAACTTTGGGTAAGTTAACTAAACCTTTCGGCCATGCATGGCCGGTCATTCGACCAAATATCTAGCTCCTTCTAGCCTATAAAAGAAGGGGTAAGGGTCCCATTTGAAAGGAGAAAAATCACAGTAAAGAGACTATACCCAATTGAGAATTTTCCTTTGTCCCAACCTTTAGCCATCCTTGTGCAAAGAGAAGTATAAAGCAAAGCAGTTGAAGGACAATTGAAGAGGAGCGCAGGACCAGTTTCGAGGAGCAGTGCCGATCACATATTGTAAGTTTACTCTTGTGAAGATTAATACAAAAGGAATGCTTTTCCTGTCCCGCCATACCATGTGTTTAGGTTGAATATTTATTTTATGATATTGTCACAACTGACCCAACTATTAGTATATGAAATGCATGTTCACAAATTTTTGTTTGTTCATGTGTGAATGCAGGTCAACTTTGGGAGGAGGCTTGAAATCAAAGAGTGAGTGAAAACAAAGGGATCGACATCAAATGAAGGACTTAAGGTAGAGTTACTGAATCTCATTTACACCTTTGTATTGCATGAATGTAGGGTTTTGTGTTGGGAGAATAGAAAAGAGTAGAAGCCTTTGAAATGGTCATTTTCTGCATGCATGATTAGAGCCCTTAAATGCTAAGTCCGTAGGAGGGATTCCCACCCACAACACGGTCTAAGACTGAACATTGGAAGAGTCTGTCTGTGTGTTTGCAAGAGGTAGTGTAACATCAATGGGACCCAAGGGTTGGAATCCCAGCCCCATCTGAAATGGGCTATGGCCGATGGATCTATGGAGATCTCTGTTGTAACTGTGTTGAACATATGGGAGACACTCATCCCATGTACGTGGTGTTGAGGAAAAGGTATGAATTACCTTACTCAATCATTTTCAGATCTCGCATGGCTAGGATAAGATAATTGAGAATATTTTGAGGCTATAAACCCCCGGGTAACATTCCCAACTATCTTGTCCTAGCTAGGCAAGATCTGAAAATGATTGAGTAAGGTAATTCATACCTTTTCCTCAACATTTATTTGGTGACCATACTAGGGAGATCTTACATATCTCTCTGGTTGATTGTATTCATAATTATCATTGAATATTTCTGCTTTGTTTTGATTCTTTGACTGTTTTCTTTTCCTCATGTCAATACCTGCTACAAGGCAACCCAATATTGAGCACGGTCTTAAAGACCAAACCAACATTGCCTTAACTTTATTCAATACCATCTTAGAAACCGCTAATACCCAGGATGAGCTTGAACACTCGTGGGAAGTAATTGAACAAGACATAAGTATTCGTGAACATTGGGAGGCCAGACAAAGGCAACCTAGGAATCAACTGTAGCTCTCTTTTTCCTAAAGTTTTGATCTTCTTTTTCATGTCCTCAAATCCTCTCATCTCTAGGAGAAGAAGAGGATTGTCTCCTGAAATCACTCCTATCATTGAAATAGGAAGAAGGAAATCTATTTGTCAACCCAACAAGGTACTCTAAGGAGAATTTTGTCTGATTCGGCTAGTTCACCTTTCTCACCCACACCCATCATTTACAACATGGCATCTGCAGGTGGCTCTGGTGGTACTAGAGGTGCCTCATCATCTCAACCTTCAACCTCATCAGTAATTGGTAGTTTGTATAGCCATCAGGTTCCTGTCCAATCTACTACCAACCCTACCAAAATCATCAAGAAGTATGGGCTTTTCCAATTCGAGGAAGATGCTACTACCACCCCGTGGCACATATCCTCTCCCTTGAACCTAGCGCCTGCTACTCGTCCTTTATCAAAATTTAAAGAGCATCTACCTAGGTTTTTCGGAAATAATTCCGTCACTACAAACGAACACTTGGTAGCATTCTCTAATGACTGTCACAATATAGGAGCTAATGATAATGATACTTGCATGCGCTTATTTTTCAACTCTCTTGAAGGGAAAGCAACGCCATATTTTTTTGATCTCCCTCCCAAAATTCTTTCCACTTGGGAAGAGTTAGTTTACTGGTTTAAGTCCACTTATGGGTAGTCTAAGAGCTCGATCGAATAATTACGAGAATATAATAACATTGTGTACAAGGATGGTGAGACTATTAAGTCTTTCAACCTTTGTTTCACCAAGTTGTATAATGAAATTTCCGAACTTATTCGCCCCCAGAACCAAGCTGTTTTTATGCATTATTATAATGCTTTACATTCCCCTTATCGACATAGGCTTGAAGAAAAAGATATTGATGATAACTTCCGAGAAGTCTAAGGGAAACAACAGTGAAAAAAGGAAAATTGCCTCACAAAGTGGCAAATATGGTTTAGATTATGTTTTTATTTATTTATTTTTTATTTTATTTCATTTGATGAAGACAATGCTTAATGGTTTTCAGTATTTTTGGACAACAAGCTCTGTTTTGATATTTTGTGGATAATGTGGATATATATATATATATATATTCTTTTTTGGATATGATATGAATTATTTTTGATATTTAAATATCGAGTTTGAAAGATATTCAAGGGAGTTACAAGGGTGGCATATGGTTAAAATGATTATTTTTTCTATTATATTTCATGATTTAAAAGGAATAAATGACGAGAGTCACTAGGGGTCCCACCTACCTAGTTATTATTAGTTAAGACCCTTAACTATATTATTATTATTTATTTCTCCTAAACTAATTAGCTAAGTTAAATCGACTTAACTAAAGAAAGTAGTTGAACTACTTCAACTTATTTGGAAAGAATAAAAGCTGAATGAGAAGAAGAGACAAGACAAGAATATAAGGAGAAAACAAGACTAAGGTTTGTTCTTTAGTTACATGAGACAGTTTCAATTTTCATTCATTTTTGAGTTTATTCAAAGCCTAATTCTCTTCTTGACAGTAGGGTCTTATTGTAGACAACAAGGTTCAAGATTGAACCACACTTTTCAGACGCTTGTTTTAGAGGTGTTGATCCATCCTTGATAGTCTATGTGTTCTTGTTTGTTTGTGAATTAAGTTTCATGGCTGAGAAAGGATATCTTGCAGAGTCAAATTGGCAGCAGTTTGTGGCAAGCTGATCCAGATTATTAATTTCAGTTTTACTTTACTGTCGGAGTCTTTTTGTATGGTGTCCATCGAAGATCTCTAAATCAGTCTTTGGTCCATGCCCTCGCATGGGTTTTTAAAGAGAAAACATTTTTGATATCTCAGAGTGAAATAAAATCAGATTGCTATTCTGTCTCATATATGTGTATTTGTGACTTGGTTACTTTTCGCTTTTTGATCTCCATGTTTACTTAGTCGTAAATCTGTGTACATTCCAGAGGTTTTTTTATTTTATTTTTGAAACATATTTAAACTATAAATCAACCTCAGTCCTTGTAATTAATACTTACAGATTGAGAGGATATTTTGAGACTATAAACCCCCGGGTAACATTCCCAACTATCTTGTCCTAGCCAGACAAGATCTGAAAATGATTGAGTAAGGTAATTCATACCTTTTCCTCAACATTTATTCAAATCTTTGTGCGAATCATGAATACCAAAGGAGAAACCTGTTCTACAGATTTTCTCTTCAAAGTTGAGGCAAGTGGTTAGAGCTAGCTCTAGGTTTTGAACATTCTTTTCTTCCAACCGCCATCGATAAAGAGGAGGTAGAAGTTGATAGTAATGCAATAGGGCAACCAAGTTGGTAGGGTGAATGGACATAGGAATTGAATTATATAACTTGATAAAATTAAGGTTAAATGCAAACTCAAGGGAAACAGAGGAGTCATAAAATGCATAAAGAAACAGGCAAAGAAGAAACGCATGAAGAAGAGGAGTCAAAAGGGAAAGTGGGTGAAACCATTTCCTTAAACATTGGAACACCCGATTCCCCCAAGAATGCTAAGATAGGTGCCTAATGTACTGATGAAGAAAAGCTGAAATTCACTAATTTACTTCATGAATTTCAAGATGTTTTTTCGGCTTTCTAATAATTTAATCAAGATCCAAAGAGTTGTCCCTTCAGGTTATACCACAGGACCAAACCCCCTCATACTAACCACTTTTCATGATTTATTCCACGAAATCTTGATCCATGAATCCCTTGACCTCCATCTTGTTTTCCCCTGTTGTATAACCTGATCCACCTAACCTTATCGACCTCTTCTTGTCTCACATTGAGTCGCCCTTAGTATTATCATCATCCATCCCTTCCCCTTTCCTTCAAAGGATCATAAGTTCGTTTTCTTTCAAACTTGCACACCATTGTAAGCAACACGCATTTGTTGGTTGGAATTTGTTGACTACATTTTTGGGTCAACAATACTTAGCTGACAAAGCGTTGCCAGGCTCCCCCTCGGTTTTCAATATTTGCACAAAGTCTTGGGCAATTTCACTAAGTTCGTACCATATATTTAAAATTTTACCAATCTAGTTGGACCCTAGATGGCTCGATGGTATCCTCAATTTTTTTCGCCATTCAAGAATGTTTTATTGATTATAATGAGTATTTTTTAATGGCTAAACAACGATGGTTGGTCACTTTTGAAGTTGCATAAGTTACAGGCTCTTAGGTGGACACATGTGATTTGGGCAAGGATGATATGGTACTTGACAAGGTTGTTGAGGCTCTTGAATTATCACAAGCTTGGATCCCATTCCTCACTTCTCATATACATATCCTTACCTCATCACCCCCTGCCCCACCTTATTTTTAATTAAAGGAAAGTAGATCAATTATCTAAAGTTCATAAACCCACCATACTACTTCCATGAATGCCTCACATTTCAAAACTATATCCCGTTCACTTTTTCAATTTTGACATAAAGTTTGTACTTCTTTTGGTTATGGATTCAACTTCATCTCATGCCACACCAAATCCTAAAAAATTATATATATTACTATATCAGTCTATCTTTACCAAGTATGTTTTCATTACCCAAAATTCAAAGGTTAGCTTGGGCTTATATTTGGGTTAATTTATTTCAAATCATGTTCCCTACAACTATATGCTAGCAAGCCAAACTCCATACTTAAAATCCTCATGACATATGTTTTCTCTATATTCAAAGGGTCTTCTATGATTGGATGACATAAGGGACAAAGAAATGGGCTTATATGATGATTTTTTTTGAAACATGTTCCTCATACAAAGGGATAAGAGCAGTTGGTTTTATTGTGTTATCTATACACAATACAATAGACATGATTACGAGTAAGCGAGACTGCTTTGACCATCATTCAAATATGCACCAGGTATTAAAATTGGGTTTGGAATAAAGGTAGCCAATACTCTCTCAATGACAATGTAAAGGATGCTGATTACTTTGAAAGGAAAGACAGGCAAAATAAATCATCACACTCATATCGACAGTATGAAGCAAAAGCAAACATAGTAAGAGGTCACTTAGTCCAGAACATAAAATACCAAGGAAAGGGGGAGATCATCATCGCCTTCACCAAGGTCAAGCAAGTGTCTTTCTTCTAACCATAAAAAAGATTTTGATTGGGACCAGTCTTCACATCGCCTCTCTGTAGAAATATCAGAGAAAGACTCTGATGAAAAAGTGAAAAGGAGAGGTAGAGAGGGTTTTTGGCATGGTGGAAGGAGCAATTTTAGTAGTAGATGTTGGTGAAGGTTCCCTTGCACAAACAAAATATGTTGTTGCAAAAGATCTAAAATATGGGATTCGTCCAATCCTCTTATTAAACAAATTAGACCAACCTTTAGTCTTTGAAGATCGATGTGGAGAGGTGGAGAGTATGGTTTTTGATTTGTTTGCAAATCTTGGTGCATTAGAGGAGCAATTGGGATTTCCAATTTTGTATGCATCTGCCAAAGAAGGATGGGCATCGACAACTTTCACTAAGGATCCACCTATAGAGCAAAGAAACATGTCCGCCTTGCTTGATGCAATTTTGAGTCATGTGCCTCCACCAGAAGAAAATCTAGAAGCACCATTTAAGATGATGGTGTTAATGATGGAGCACAACTTTTACTTGGGTCGAATATTAACTGGTCGTATCACTTCAGGCATGGTTCGTATAGGAGATAAAGTGCATGGTCTATGTAAGATTGATTCAGGATCTAAGAAAATTGAAGAAGGAAGGGTCATGAAGCTTATCTACAACCTTGATTGATTACGCAGGTGCTGGCGATATTATTTCATTGGCACGCTTGTCAAATCCTTCAATTGGTCATACAGTATCGAGTGTGGAGGTGACAACTGCATTGCCAATGATAGAATTGGATCCTCCCGCAATATCAATGACATTTAACGCCAATGACTCTTCCCTTAGTGGTCGTGATGGAACCCAACTAACTGGTGCCAAATTTGGAGAACGATTAATGGCAGAAGCTGAGACCAATCTTGCAGTAAATGTTGTGCCAATTCTAGGAAAAGTCTCCTTTGAAGTCCAAGGAAGGGGAAAAAATCAAATTAGTATTCTTATTGAAAATATGCATCGTGAAGGATTTGAACTCTCTCTTTCTCCACCCAAAGTGATGTACAAAACTGAAGATGGTAAAAAATCTGAGCTTTTGGAGGAGGTACCAGATCTGGTTTGGGATCCTTACTATTGGAACACCTTTCTGTCAAATACAAATGAAAACCGAACCTGATATTTAATAGATACCCCTCTCCTCACGTTTCCACTGCAATTGTAGAACCGTATAACAATGTATTATCAACTCGTTCTCTCTCGGAGCACACTGATGTAGCAGTGGTTCTGGACATAGTGAAGAGGTTAAAGAAGCCTTTGCGTAGTGCAATAAAAAGCACAGGGGATCGTTTCTAAAGAAGATATGGCTCAGGATAAATATTAACAAATTCTTTTGACATTACAGATTAAATTCTCAATTGAATTTAGAAAAAACACTTGCTTGCTTTACGTGATTGACAAGTAGATAACAAATGTTTTATCAAATGAAAGAAAATAAGTTTAGTTAGTTCGCTTCAACCCATAAAGAAACCCTAACTGTTAACCGATTGGAGCTAACCACTCAAACTGTCCATCAAAGAATATAAAAGAGGCAACCTACAACCAACCAAGTGGAGGAAATTTTTAGGAGAGAAAATTGTTGAGAGGTATGCTTGGAGTGCAGTGAGGCTTTTCATTTTTAATTCATCATTCATCCTCTACTTTCAATAGGGATTGACAGGATTGTTGGCAGCAGGGAGTCTTGTGAAGCAATGAACGAACAAGGCGAGGATGAGCTTGGATGGTTTTCATAAGGTGAAATGCTTTCTTGTCAGTTTGTTTTATTTAAGCTTGAGTTTATTTCAACGTAATCAGTTTCTGATATGTAGGTTCTCACCTTGTGTTATCACCACCATCGCTCCATTCCATTTTGGCTCATCTTTCTTCTTTCTTTTGCTCTTGGTCTTTCTATTGTTACTTTGTTCTAGAATGGCTAAAGACTAAATACCTGGCCCAAGTCTATGCAGAGATTTGTAAATTCCGAAACTCCAGGAAATGTATGGGGAGAAATTTTAATTAGAGATCCAAATCCTTTACGCTCTAAAGTTGTTTCTTATTTGTTTTCTGTTTAAATCTTAACGTTCTTCATATTTATTAATTCAATCCTTTAAATTAAAAAAAAAAAGGAAAATAAATTCAAAAGGACAAATTGATTATCACTATTGTAACATGATGTACATAAGTTCCTCTCATTTTATTTTTTAGGTATAAGCTTTTGTTATCCTTCTTTACTCATTTGTTTAGTTTTCTTTTGTAATTTATCTTGTTTTAACTTAAAAAAAATTTAAAATACTAATCCATTACAATTTTTTATAATTAATTTTTGGTAGTTATTAAATCAATTTCTTGTTTAATAAATTACTCTTTTAATTAATCACTTTAGTACTAACTTTCCCCAACTTTTGATTAGTTTTGCTTTAGCTACTTCTTGCTAAAATAAATACAAAAGAAAACATTTTCATTTCTTAATCTTATTGGTTGCATTTTATTTAGTTGTTCAAATTCTTTTAGGATTTAATTTTGTTATTACAAATGTATAAAATCACACATAAAAACATAAAACTTAAAAATTACATAAAAATCAAATAATTATTAAAAAATAAAAATATAAGGCAAAGGGATTCACGCTTGGTCTGTAGGTTAGGGGGAATTTATCCTGAAGTTCAATGTGTTTTCTTATTGGGGCTCTAAGCCTAGGGTGACATTCCCGTCTCTTCCCACCTAGCCCCACCGGAGGTTGAAATGTTGGTGTTGGGGACTCTCTAGTCCCTCGATGTCAACATATTTTGGAGACCATACTGGGGACAACCATTCAATGGTTTGTTCCTAGTTTTGTTTTAATTCTTTCAAATTTACTTTTATCTTTCCTAAACCTCAATGCCTCAATTGATTGGAAGCTTTCTTGGTGGTTTTAACCCTATGGTTTCAACTACTAACCCTGGGAAAGTCATCCGCAAGTATGGGATTTTTGAGTTTGAAGAAGACCTAAATAATTCCCCATGGTTTGTGCCCATCCCCTTGAAGTTTTCTCACCCGGTTAATACCCTACCTCACAAATTCAAGCACCATTTGCCTCTATTTCATGGTGATGTAACTGTTACAGTGGTTGAACATCTTCGTGCATTTTCAAATGCCTACATCATCCTTGGAGTTAATGATAATAATAGTTGCTTGCTATTGTTCATGAATTCCCTTCAGGGTAATGTCGCTTCTTTATTTGCCAACCTTCCTGATGAATGCATCTCTACATGGTTTGAAATTTCTTACTGGTTTACTTCTACCTTTGGGCATTTGGATAATCCTTATGAGCATATTAAGATATTTAATCATTTACATATGAAGGATAATGAAAGAATTCTTGCATTTAACCTTAAGTTTATCAAGTTATATAATTCAATATCTATGTCTATTTTCCCTACCAACTTGGCTGCCCTGTTGAATTACCACCAACTTCTACCTCCTCTTTACCAATGGTGGTCGGAAGAAAATAATGTTCAAAACCTAGAGCTAGCTCTAACCACTTGCCTCGACTTCGAAGAGAAAATCCGTAGAATAGGTTTCTCCTTTGGTATTCACGATTCGTACACATATTTGTCTTCTTTAATCCACATCATCAAGAGTTTACGGGTTCACATGTTCTTTCTTGAATGCCAATCTTCAAATCATGCCGGGAGTATATCTTGGGAGCCCTCTCTCCTAGGGCCTAATTATAATGAATTCACTATTTGTGGTCAAGAGCTTGGATGTGAAGAGGATCATGATTATATCATGATGCTTGATGATCAATCCACCTCTCACATCCCAAACATCACCCTTATTAAACCTCATAAAAAAACTCAACTCCAAGATCATCTTTCCTTTCGAGCCTCTTATCCACACGCATACGACGGTGAATTTGATTATGTGGTTGAAGAAGTCAATTTCGACCACACTAAATCTATTTATGACACATTTTTATTTGTCGAGGATGCTAATGAGTGGTCAAAATAAGTTGATGAGGACCCGTATGACTTTGATGATACATGTGATGAGTCCTCTTTTGAAGACATTCACGAGCTTGATCGAGATCTTAAATTGTATAAATTTTTTGCTAATCCTTTGTTTCAATTGAAAGAGGTTAAAAAACTTGACACTAGCATGCATGTCCCTCCTAGGTGCACCTTTTCCTTCGATGATAGTGACTATTGTAGGGGCATTCCTATGTTTTTGAAACCATGTTATGAATCTTCTTTGCATTATGACGACCATGTTCCCAACAGAAAGGTCCCTAGAGATGATACTAATTTGTTTGATGAATCCATGGATCATCCCTTTAATGTACAAACCCTAAATCCTAAATCTGATCCAATCGACATTTTTAGTATTAAATGCAAAAAATCTGTTGGTTGGCATGTCTTAAGGGTTGGAAATTGTTTCTTTTGGGTATTGATTAGTCATTTCTCTTCACCATACACATTTATTGGTTGGCATGTTGGCAGTTCTTCCACGCGTAAATTTTTCAAAGTCATAAGATTCACATGCAAAGTAGGCAACGTATTCCTTTACACTAAATTTCATCCGACTTGAGTCCAAGCTAATGGTTTTAGTTTTCCTCTGTACATAAATAATAATAATAATAAATTTCGAAAAGGGGTAGATTAGTTTTGGTTGACTTCGCATTTATTTAGTTATTTTCTCGCTTTTGTCCTTATTCTATGTTTTTTTGCTTTCTTTTCTTTTTTTCCCTTTTGATGGTCAGAAGTGGTGGAGCAATGGATGGTGATATTAAAAGGCTATCTGTATATTTTTAACTGATTGAACAAATCTGTTTTGGTGGACAACAAACTTGTAGGGCAACCAAGTCGACTTCTTTTGTCATAATTCCTTGCTTGTCTACTATGCGCTTGTTAAGCGAGACATCGTTGCTCGTCAGAATTGTCAGTCCTATCCCCATCTTCCTTCTTTCCCTAAATTTTGAAAGTAGTATGGTGGGTTTATGAACTTTAGATAATTGATCTACTTTCCTTTAATTAAAAATAAGGTGAGGCAGGGGGTGATGAGGTAAGGATATGTATATGAGAAGTGAGGAATGGGATCCAAGCTTGCGATAATTCAAGAGCCTCAACAACCTTTTGAAGTAAAAAAGGATCCAAGCTTGAGATAATTCAAGAGCCTCAACAACCTTGTCAAGTCAACCTTGTCATCCATGATAGTTTTTTCAGATTTCTAATAATTATGTCAAGATCCAAAGAGTTATCCCTTCAGGTTATATAACAAGACCAAACCCCCTCATACTTACCACTTTTCATGAGTTATTCCATGAAGTCCCGATCCATGAATCCATTGACCTCCATCTTGTTTCCCCTTGTTGTATAACTTGATCCACCTAACCCTATCGACCTCTTCTTGTCTCACATTGTGTCACCCTCGGTCCTATCATAATCCAACCCTTCCCCTTTCCTTCAAAGGATGATAAGTTTGTTTTGTTTCAAACTTGCACACCACTGTAAGCGACACACATATGTTGGTTGTCATTTGCTGACTACATTTTTGGGTCAACAGTACTTAGCCGACAAAGTGTTGTCAGGATCCCCCTCAATTTTCAGTATTTATGCAAAGTCTTGCGCAATCTCACCGAGCTTGTACCATATATTTAAAAGTTTTCCAATCTAGTTGGACCCTAGATGGCTCAATGATATCCTCAATTTTTTTTGCCATTCAAGAATGTTTTATTGATTATAATGAGGAAAAGGTATGAATTACCTTACACAATCATTTTCAGATCCTGCATGGCTAGGACAAGATAGTTGGGAATGTTACCCGGGGGTTTATAGCCTCAAAATATTCTCTCAATCCACAAGTATTAATTACAAGGATTGAGGGTGATTTATAGTTTAAATATGTTGCAAAAATAAAATAAAATAAACTTTTGGAATGTACACAAATTTGCGATTAAGTAAACATGGAGATCAAAAAGCGAAAAGTAACCAAGTCACAAATACACATATATGAGACAGAATAACAATCTGATTTTATTTCACTCTAAGATATCAAAAATATTTTCTCTTTACAAAACCCCTGTGAGGACATGGAACAAAGTCTAATTTAGAAATCTTCGATGAACACCATACAAAAAGACTCCGACGGTAAAGTAAAATTGAAATTAATAATCTGGATAAGCTTGCCACAAACTGCTACCAATTTGACTTTGCAAGATATCCTTTATCAGCTATGAAACTTAATTCATAAATAGACAAGAATACATAGACTATCAAGGATGGATCAACACCTCTAAAACACGCGTATGAAAAGTGTGGTTCAGTCTTGAACCTTGCTGTCTACAATAAGACCATGCTGTCAAGAAGAGAATTAGGCTTTGAATAAACTCAGAAATGAATGAAAACTGAAACTATCCCATGTAAGTAAAGAGAAAAACCTAGTCTTGCTTTCTCCTTCTATTCTCCCCTTGTCTCTTCTTCTCATTCAACTTTTATTCTTTTCAAATAAGTTGAAGTAGTTCAACTACTTTCTTTAGTTAAGTTGATTTAACTTAACTAATTAGTTTAGGAGAAATAAATAATAGTAATATAGTGAAGGGTCTTAACTAATAATAACTAGGTAGGTGGGACCTCTTGTGACTCCTGTCATTTCTTCCTTTTAAATCATGAAATATAATACAAAAAATAATCATTTTAACCATATGCCACCCTTGTAACTCCCTTGAATATCTTTCAAACTGGATATTTAAATATCAGAAATAATTTATATCATATCCAAAAAAGAATATATATATCCACATTATCCACAAAATATCAAAACAAATCTTACTGTCCAAAAATACTGAAAACAATTAAACACTGTCTTCATCAACTGAAATCATAAAAAACATAATCTAAACCATATTTGCCACTTTGTGAGGCAATTTTCCTTTTTTCACTGCTGTTTCCCTTAGACTTCTCAGAAGTAGCCCGTGGTTGATTAGACCCTTGGGGTTGTATCTTGCTGATCACATGGGAACAATCATCCTTCAATTGCATGCGGGAAGACAGATTTTGAGGAATCATTGGAGGGATAAAAAGGGTAGGCAACTGCTTTTCCCTTGTCTTGTGTAGGTTGGGGAATATCAATTTTTAATCTCTTAATGGCGTGTGAAGACTGAACTAGCAAAACAACACAAGAAATATGGACATTGGGATTGATAGGTGGTGGTAAAGGAAATGATATAATGGGCCAACCACGATGGTGAGAGACATGCTAGTTGGCGATCTCTTGCCAACCATCATTTGTAGGGACTTCAGGCTACAAAGACACATGTGGAGGAACGTGAATGCTAGGGATATTATGAGGAGGTTGGAAAGGGGGTCTTTCTGGTCGAGTGTGGATTATTCCATGGCCAACCCATTTAAAGAACCCAACTTGGAACAACTGGTTCAATTCTTGAGGATGAATGTAAAAATGGATAGAAAATCTAGGCCTCCTATGGCCTCGATTCCAATTTCCCCTACCTCTGTTATTTCAGCCATTGTTGCCCCTACTGAAAAAGCTCATCTTGTAGTAGCAATTCGTCAATAATGAAGCTCTTAATAAACCATACATGAAACTCTGCTTACATGAATCAAAAGATGGCTCAAAAATTGACATGAGATACATGCAAATCCATCCATAACAAACCATTCATTAATTTCCATGTGAACATGGGGTGATAGGGTTCATGGGAAATATGGAGGGAGTGTAGTTAGCGAAAAATGGTAGAATTATATGGAATGCATATACAAATATTGTTCAACAATTAACCAAACAATTTAACTGTGTATAAAAATATTAAAATATCAGTCACCAACCCTTTCTATGTTATCCCTTTTGTCGCTTCTACAAAGACTTTTCTTTTTAAATTTATATCACAAAATAAGGATGTAATAAGTGAAATCGAGATTGTGAGGGGAATGTAATTAGCGAAAAATGGTAGAATGATAGGGAATAAATATGGATACTGTTCAAGTGAAACAAATCAAAACATGCTACCTTAAATGCAATCAAAACATATCTCTGTCTAGACTTTCAAAGTTTAACAATTGTTCCTTTTCCAAAACAGTAATCCAAACTGGTATCTTCTTTGACAAATTTGCTTGCCGGCTTCCGAATTATTTACACAATAATCTGTATTCCCAATTTTTTTTTAATTATAGTATCCATTGTACCCACATTATCAATATATGACAGTCATAACGACCAACATAGTAATCTCTATAAGAACCAAAAATAACCTTTGAGCCATGACCATAACATTAACTCCAATAATAATCCTTTAAAGCCAACAAGGACACGTACAATGTTTAAAAACAACTCATATCCATCATTTTTTTTAAAACATTGTTTAATACAATTATTTTGGACGTTATCTCTCTCATTTGAGCCTCAAACATTTCCAACATAGGTGCCCCTTTTATACAATCAACATAATGATTGAACCAAAAATAAGATTCAATATTTTGAACACAAGCTTTAAATGAATGGGTGGGTACATATCTCTTCCAGAATTACGAAGCAAGGGACCAAACAAAATCGTGCCCAAGTAACCAAGCAAGCACAATGCTCCCATCGACTTCAAACTGGAGTAAATACGTTCTCAATGTAATGTTCAAGGTTTAAGATAGTAAGTGGAAGAGACAACACGTAGTTCGGCTAGAGAGTTTGGCAGTTGAATGGCACAAAGAACTCATTCAATAGGTTCCCTATCATAATTTATCACATAAATAATAACATGCAATATTGCTCTTGGCTATATGGGTTTCAAACAACAGACTACAACTTCCAAAAAAAACAATTGAAGCCAACCCTTTTATCAACAATGCATAATGAGAGACCAAATATAAACCCGTGCCCAACCAAAAATCACGAATAATGTTCTCATCAACTTTTGGGTAGCAATGTTCTCATACTGTATAACATTTACCAGGAAACGATGATGGTGAGGTCATAGAAAGAAAGCCAACAACTGAGGGTTTTGCCAAGACAAGGCACAAAATGCTCCAATCTTCCACCATAGGTCACATAAAAACCCAAGAGTCGAAACATGGCATGGGTATACTTAGTCACATAGACTAGTAATGTCAATATATAGGTGGGGTATTCACAAAGGCTAGAGTTTAGTCAGACTGCGATAACCAATTTCAACAAAGGGGCTAAACTCGAAAAAAAAACCATGGTAAAGAAGGATCTAGTACAACCTTTACTTAACCATCCCTTGCGAAAGATTACACACAACAAGGACCATGCAACCAACTTTTAAGATCCAACAGTCCCAGAACGACCACCACCGAAAACCAAAGATGCAACTATAACACATAGTTCCAAAACATCATAACAACTTGAGAATCACACAGACCACGAGCAACCAGAGCCAACATTTGATTCAAAGGCATAGTAACTCTCATGGATGGAAAATTAACGAAACCCATACCTATAAAAGTCCGCGTGAGGAGAAAAACCAAGACTGTATACTTCTTCCTTGACCGGGCAAGGCAGAGCAACAACAACTACCTGAGCCAAAAATTCAAGAATGACTAGGGTGATGAGCTCGAGGGGAGTTTGAGTGACGTGCATTTACTACATGTTGCTTCTCCCTTCAGATCTTCATTCAATTTTTAGTACAAGTCAAGCCCACTAGCCAAATCACCATAGCACTACATTCAAATCATTAATCAACCAAAAATCCAAAATTGCCATATTACTTTTGCAAAGTGCGCGATAGTCCAAAGTGCACCACCCCTTTCCAATATCAAATTCCTTCAAATGACAATGTACTAGGAACACAATCCACCATGCAACTCAAACAATGCACATAACCATAGTAGCAGGGGTCAAGATCACCCAACTTTCGCCATAAACAATACACAACATCAAAAATTAAAACTGGAGAATAATTCTCTCTTTCAAAAAGGCAGCATTATCATATTTTATGAGAGATCATCCCAACCACTTAGCTCCATGTTTTAATCACCCAACCACCACATATTACCATAAACATTTTAAACCATGATCTGAACCAAATGAACCGTAGAAAACTGTGTTGCTACCATCACATAGGAAAAAAAAATATAAGCGTTGCTTATCCACCATAGTGCCATAAGTAATACAAGGGGGTCCCGCCTACTATTATATTATTAATATAGTTAAATAATAAATATCGACAATCATTTGCGAGCATAGTATTCATCATTTCACTTTTAAGTGTCAACACACGCATGCTTAGAGTTGTACATGCACAAGATGTGCACAATCATCCGATTGACAACCTTTGTTTGGCCGTCTATTTGGGGGTGGAAAGCAGTGGATTTAGTGAGCTTGGTGTCCAACAATGACCAGAGACTCGACCAAAATGTGCTGAGGAACCTGCTGTCCTGGTAAGAGATGATGGTCTTTGGTATCCCAAAATGGACCAACACTTGTTCGAAGAAGAGTTTGGAAGTATCTTTCGTTGTGATGTTCTTCTTGCAGGATGTGAGGATGGCCATATTCGAAAACTGATCAACGACCACAAATACACAATCGTTGCCTTGCTTGGTGGACGAAAGGCCATACATGTAATACATTGAGATGGATTCCCAAGGCTTCTTGGGAGTAGGAAGAGGTGTGTATAATCCTTGCTTCTTGATGGTTGGCTTGGAAATGGCATAGGCAATGCAATATTTGATATACTTGCTGATGTTTTGTCGAAGTTTTGGTCAACAAAAATGTTTCTGTAGAATGACCACAATTTTCTCCACACCAAAATGTCCTGCCATCCGATTGTAGTGGGCTTCCCAAATCATCTTTGTACGCTCACTTGCAGGAACACAGAGATGGCCAAGATGGCATAACAGTCTGTCTTGAATTTGAAAATCAGTGACATTCATGCTTGTACCCAAGAGTTGATAGGTGGTTGTGAAGTCCAGATCTTGTTGATAAATTTGGAGCCACTCAGATGCCTCATGTACATAGGAATGGATCATAGTGGTGAGTGCAACCACGGGAGGTCAAATGAGGTAGTCAATGACATGATTTTTTCTCCTTGTCTTATACTTGATGTTGAGATGGAACTGTTGCAGGTAGGTGGATCACTTCTGATGGCAGCCATTCTGCAAATTCCCCCGTGTCTATATGAATTGCATAAGTTTGTGATCAGTGTGGATGATCGTCTCCTTTCCTAGAATGTAATGTTTCCATTGACGACAAGCTTGTACAATGGAATACATTTCCTTGTCATAGGTGGGGAATTTTCGGATAGTATCTGAGAGTCTCTCACTATGGTATGCCATTAGATGATCGTGCTGAGTGAGAACTGCACCTACAACATAGTCAGATGCATATGTCTCAATCTCGAATGGTTGTTGTAGATCGAACAAGGAGAGTACTGGAGATGGGCACAAGTGATGCTTCAAATCATCAGATGATCGTTGTTTTTCCTTCCTCCACACGAAATTTGCTATGCCACCACCCTTGGTCACTTGGCTGAGGGCCCATGCAATATGGGAGAATCCCAACATGAACCGTTGGTAGAAGTTGGCCAGTCCCAAGAAGCTTCGACGCTAGGTTAGTGTGGTTGGGGCTGGATAGTCACGAATGACTTGGATCTTAGTTGGATCAACATCTACCCCATGCTCATCAACAATGTAGCCCAAGTATTGGACCATTTTCATGCCAAAGGAGCATTTTTCCAAGTTGGCATATAGCTTGTGCTGCCACAGAGTGCTCAAAACCTGTTGAATATGCCGCATGTGCTCCTCCCAAATTCTGTTGAAGATGAGGATGTCATCCAAATATACCACCATAAAAGAGTTGGTGAAGGGTCTTAATACATCATCCATCAACCTCATGAAAGTGGCTGGTGAATTTGTTAAGCCAAAGGGCATGGCCAACCATTCGAAGAGACCTTCTTTATATTTGAATGCTGTCTTCCATACATCAGTTGGTTCGATGGGAACCTAGTGGTAGCCATACTTTAGGTCAATCTTGCTGAAGAAATTTCCCCCCTTGATTTGGTCAAGAAGGTCATCAATTCTGGGAATTGGGTACCGATTCCTGACTGTGATTTTGTTTAATGCTCTGTAATTAATGTAGAGTCACCATGTCCTGTCCTTCTTCTACACCAGTACAATCAGTCTTCTGCAAGGGAGGAGCTGGGTCTGATGTGCTCCATTTGAAGCTCTTAGATCTAATGCTTGATTTCATCATTTTCGATCAGCAAGCGACGATAGACATGTCCATTAGGAAAAGGTGCACCAGAGGTTAGATCAGTTGGATGCTTGACTTGGCAGTGCGTCGGTACCCCAGTAGGTAGGAGAATATGTGTTTGTACTCTTCCACGATCTCGTCCACTTGCTTCTGCTACAAAGAGAGGCTCTATGTAGAGGCCACAGATGTGGCAGTGACCTTTTGCTTTCTATGAGCATGGATCACAAAGAAGACGAACTTCCTGGTCTGTGAAATGACCTTACTACATTTCTTAGTAGAGATTAAAGAAATAGTGGTAGGCGGTGCTACCTATGGTATCCTGTACAATTGTCTACCTAAAGTAATAATAACACTGCGGGGTCTAGACTCATACACAGCATGATTCTTCCACAAATATGTTTGTTCTGAAAGAACATCAAAAACTTCAAGGGGAGAAATATCACAAAATACCTCATCTTTGAAAGGCTTGATGCCGTAGGACAGACAACACTATTAGTTGGCACATATATCTCTTCTTTGGCGAAGCCATCTGATGGTGTAGGGTTGCGGGTGTTGTGTCGTCAACAGGTCCAGCCGCTTGACGACCTTTTTTGAGATCAGGTTCTTCTGACTTCCTCTATCAATAATGAAATGAAGTGGGGCCCCCTTTACCCACATCTGTGAGTGAAAGAGGCGTTCCCCTTCCTCTGGTTCTTCTAGTTCACTTAGCTGGACTTTGGTGGTAGCGACAGTGGCACTAGGTTCAACATCAATAATCTGCTTCCCTCCTTCTGGATTTGATTCAGAGTAAGAATCAAACTCTGACTCAGAAGCCTTCAGCTCAACCATGAGTGACTGCTTGGAGCAACATTCTTCGGTGTTGTGCCAAGGTATTTTATGGTATTCACACTATTTTCTCGTGTCCTTCTTCATCTTCTCATTACCCTTCTTGTGTTGCAGCTTGGAATGGTTGTCCTGAGAGTGGCCATCTTTTCTCTGTCCCTTTTTGTATGGGTTGGGTCCGCCTTTTCCCTGCTTCGACTACGAGGAGTTTGCATATCCAAATTCTCGCCTCTTCTGCTTAAATTTATGCTCGATCTTGACAACATATCTATAAGCCGTACCCAATGAGGCAATGTCCAGAAACTCCATTTCTGTTTGAATGTATCTATGCAAACAACCGTGATATTTTAGCACCAAATGTCGCTCAGAGTCTTTGATACCCAATTTGGTGCGCAAGGTATGGAAAATATTGGTGAAATCTGGTATTGTCTCGTCCCTTTCCTGACGCAGGGTGGTCCATTTGGTGTACTGGTCCTCGTATCTTCCAACAGGGTAGTATTGTTCTTTAATGGCATCACGAAAGGAATCCCATGTAGGGGCAACTGCAAATATTTCAGATTCCTCTGTGGCCCTTTGCTCAGAGTAAGTATCCCACTGATCCTTAACATGGGGGATGGCCTTGAGGAGTGCAAAAGTAATATTTTCCCTATCGGAAAAATTGTGGACAGAAAAATACCCTTCGAGCAGATTCAACCATTTATCTACAACATCCACATCTATCAATCCTTCAAATAATGGAATATAAAATTTACCTAGACCTTGAAGGGGGTTGCATGGCCGCTTGATGAAGATGCTTCTCTTGTGGGAAGCCGCCAAAGGATCTGTGCAAAGTTGTCCATCATTTCATGCCTTTGTCGTGCAAGTGATTCCTTGAGAAACATTTTAAAAGGATCTCCTGCTCCATAATCTTTCTTTTCATCCCCCATGGGTTGTTGTCAGGGTTAGTGCGATCGATCTTGCAAAGGCTCGATTGGTTCGAGTCCCAACTTCTTGTACCCAGATCTTGTCGGGGACATGCACGAAGAAAAATAAATGAAGAGAAAACCACTTTGATAGCACTAATATGGATTTAGGATTGGAATGAACTAATTAACAGACTGAATACAATAAATACAGAGATATGGAGAACAACACATATATCCCATGAACAATATCTTCTATTGAATAAATGAAATAGGCTGAAACTGTAAAATTGCAAAACTGAAACAACTTGCTTGAATGGTGGTAGCTATCTCTGAGAAGAGATGTGGCTGCTATGCGCATCTGTCTGAGAAAAATGATTCCAATGAGGCTCCATAGGCCTTTTTAATAGTATTCATGAATGCCAAAGCACTAGACATCCAAAAACCTAACCCTAGGAGGTGAAACGCCAAAAGTCGCGTGGGCCCCTATGGGTAAGTTGGTACCTCAACTTCTTGAGGTCATAAATTTTCATACGACCTCCTCTTTAGGTGCGTGACATCCCATTGGAAAGGTCTTTTTGAGAAATACACATTACACAGTCAAACTTTGACTCTGTCTATAGTTTCACTGTGGCAAGCCAAAAAAGCACTCTTTAGGGCCCCAAAACGGCCTTGGAAGTACATAAAGATGTGCTGACATGAAAACATCCAAAATTATTCAGTTGGATTAAGTGGGAGACCACCAGTCTCCTCCTGGAAGATGTGTAGGGCTTAAGACAACCCCTGAAGTGTAGAACCCACAATTACAAAGAAGTACAAAAGAACGTGCTGAACTAAAAATTGTCAAGAGGAACTAGTTGGAATAGGTGATTGGCCACCAATATCCACCTGGATCAACACGTCAGAGGAGCAATGGAATAGTTATTTAAGAATGAGGGGTGATGAAAAGGATGAGAGTAGAAGGAAGCTTAATGAACAGATCAAAAGAATTGATCAATTAACCGAACGAGTGGACACATTATTCGCAGAACACTTAGAATTTCAAAGACTATCACAAAATTCTAGATCCCAAAATTTAGAGGATCAGGGACACGAGGAAATACCAGAGATTTTTTTCAAGAAATACGCACAAATTTCAAGATAGAGATTACCAGAAGTTTAAAAATGAGTTACCAAAATATGACGACAAGGACCATAGAGGAGTTGTTGTCTGGATCAACACAATGGACGGTATTTTTGAATCAAACTCTTTGCTGGGTGAACGAGAAAAAATAATGACAACATCCAACAATTTAGAATGAGAAGCTTATGACTGGTACCTATGGTGGTCCAGAAAATGTGGCGCTTGTTCCTTCCATTGGAAAAGATTCACAACTACCCTATTAAAAATGATCCATGATGAAGAGGACGATGATCTATATAACAAGTTTGTGCATCTTAAACAGAAAGGAAGCGTAAACGACTATACACATGAATGGGAGGTGCTGGAAACAAGGAAAAGTGGATTCATTCAAATGAAAAACCAAATACGTACTCTACATACAAGTCTAACCCAAATAAGAAATGGATGAATAAATGTAGATATTGTGGAGACAATTGGTTTTTAGGGAACATATGCGATAATAAAAAATTATATACTTACAAAGCAAAGAAGGAATCATACACATCCAATAGTGAATTAGAGAGAGAGAACAAGAAGAAAAACAATTGTCGTAAGTGTGGGGAAAATTGGACATTAGGGAACAAATGTGAGGACAAGTCATTACGCTACTTTAGAATAGTGGATGGGAAGAGAGTAGAGGTCCCAAAAACAAAGGATGAAATCACTATAGCATACAACGAAAAATTATGACCATGATGAAATACCGCACAAATCATTACTAGCTTCAATCTCATGTGTCCAAAAAAATAAAAATGAAGAAAACAAACTTCAAACAAAGGAAATTACTCCAAAAAACCAAGTACACCAACTGATTGCAAAATATATTCCCCCACATCTCAGAAAGGATAAGAGCCAATCTCCAATAAAAGAAGAAAGAAAATCTATAGTTCTATTGACAACCGTTATAGGAAAACCACAACCTAGGACCCTAAATCTTAAAGGAGTCACAAAAGATAAAAATATAACAATACTCGTAGATTATGGCAGTACTCATAAATGTATAGACAATGATGTCGCAAAAAAACCGAATTGTTTCATCTACCCCACCAGGGACCTCACTGTCAAGGTTGCTAATGGACAAAGGGTCAAAGAAGTTGGAAAATGTCATAAAATGTCAATTCAAATACAAGAACTAAAACTACAAACATGATTCTACGCTCTACTGCTCGAAGGAATGGATCTGGTGTTAGGTGCAGAATGGTTGATACAACTAGGGAGCTATGCCACAAACATTGAAGAACAATTCATAGAATTTAATTGGCAAGGTCAACACTATAAACTATATGGTGTCGAAGGGTCCACTCTCAAGAAGAATCAATTACCACCAACAGAAAAACTTCATTTCACTACAGAAACATGCTCAACTAGAGAGAAACATATTTTATTATTTTTTGAGGACAAATCATCCCTTAAGAGGGTGGAAATGTTACAAACATAAAATAAATATAAATATAGAATAATAATAATAATAATAATAATAATAATAACTTAATTAAATAAATGAAAGATCAAGAGGCACTTACCTCTTCATGATCAAGAGGCACATACCTCTTTACCTCGTGACCAATCAATGCTATAAGTAAAGCATCACGAGGGTGATTGTATCATCATCTTTTATTCATTTATCAATCAATATACAATTCAAAAATATTCTGTCTACAAATTAAATAACAAACTTGTTACACAATGTCAATGTCATTGTAACTAATACTGATACATCATCATCATTAACCTTTCACTGCTACTGATAATGATACATCATCATCAACAAAACTATATCCACACACATAGATCATATGCCAAGACCACCAAGAACATCACTCAAAACATATGCCCAACATCATCAATATATGCATCCAAACCATGTGCCAAGATATACCTCAAGCATGTGCCATAACCTCCATAAATCGTGTACGAAAAGATGTGCCTCAAACACGTGCCATATCATTCATGATATGCCTCAACCATGTACCAAAAGATATACCATAAACCGTGTACCATAACCTCCAAGATATGCCTTAAGCATATACCAGGACCTTTAAGATACAAGCCTCAAAATATATAGAATAACATACCTTTTCATTATGTAGAATTAGATATCATACCAGCTGACCTTCCTCAACTTCAACATCAACAAGATAACACCTTCTTCAAGATTTTTTCAAAAATCCGCGACTCATACACTGTTGATTTGCAGATTTTTCTATATATTAGTTACTCATACATTGTCAACCCATGGATTTTTCAGAAATTCACTCTTTTCTTCACTGTGATAATGGAAGAAGTGTCCTCAGACACACACTTTTATTAAATAGGAAAAGAAATTACATATGAGAATTTGCAAGAGTTTACACCCGAACACCTCAACACTCTTGCAATGAGCTATATATAAGCTAAATGTCCTAACAAACTCTAGTTATGGATCACTTATTAAATAAACAAGTGTCCATTTACAATAAATGCTATCTTAACAATCTTCTAACTATACTCCTAATTTAGAGCCTAAGATACGACACCTTTCTAGAGTCATATCTTTTACAACAATACTTTATTTCTAAATGTCTCCAAAATATTCTAGATTATTAGTTTAATATCCTAAATTAATAATCATTTTATTCTAACTTTTTGAACTATGATATTTTTATTTTGGATTATGTAACATTCCCCCCTATGATCCAAAGATACATTACAACAGATACCAAGTTCATCCCTGAACTTAGTAAATTTTATTCTGCCAAGAGGTTTCATGAAAATGTCGGAGATCTGATCTTCTGAAGGATAATAAATTGGCTTGATGACATCCTTTGCAATGAGTGATCTGATATGATGATACTTGGTGTCCACGTGCTTTGTCTTTGAATGAAAAATTGGATTCTTGGAAAGATTAATGGCTGACTAGCTGTCGACGAATAATGATGTAGCTTCCATTTGAGAAATGCCCAAGTCCTGCAAAACTTTGTGTAACAAAACAATTTCACATGTTGCTTCCCATGCTAAGATGTATTCTACTTCTGCGGTAGAAGTGGCAACTATAGCTTGTTTCTTACAATTCCAAGACACTGCTGCTGAACCCATGTTCATTAAATAACCTGATGTTGATGCTCGATCATTAATACTTCCGGCAAAGTCGGCATCTGAAAATACACCAAGTACACAATTTTTAGTCTTTTTGTAAAGAAGACCAAAATCTTTTGTTCCTTGGATATATCGAAGAACTCTTTTGGCTGCATTCCAGTGGTTGGCCCATGGTTTCTGCATAAAACGTGAAATAATAATGACTGCATAAGATAGATCTGGGCGAGTGTTTGTCAAATAAATCAAGCTGCCAATCAACTATCTTTAAATAGTGTTGTCTACCATTTCCCCCCCTTCAAATTTTGAAAGTTTCAAGTGTTTTTCCATAGGGGTAAGAGATGGTTTGCAATCCTGCATTCCAAATCGCTGAAGAATTTCTGTTGCATAGTTACTCTGAGAAATGAAAATATGATGTGGACGTTGGAATACTTCAATTCCAAGATAGTAGTGAAGGAGTCCCAAATTTGTCATCTTAAAACCTGCATGTAACTCCTTTTTCACCTGTGCAATATGATCATCATTGTTTCCCATAATGATCAAATCATCTACATACATAACAAGAACCACCAGATATGGACCCTGTTGACAGATATACAAAGTATCATCAGATACACTTAGTTGAAACCAACTTTCCTGAGGTATTCATCCATTTTGGTATACCAAGCTTGGGGACCTTTCTTTAACCCATATAAAGCCTTAATTAATTTGCAAACTTCATGTTCATGCCCTGCAATTTCAAAACCCGGTGGTTGTTGCATATATACATCTTCCTGTAAGTCTCTGTTGAGAAAATCACTTTTTACGTCCATTTTATAAACTTTCCAACCTTTCTGAGCAACCAATGCAAGTGTTAATAAGATGGTATTCCATTTAGCTGTAGGAGCAAAAGTTTCCTCATAATCAATGCCTTCCTGCTGCCCAAAACCTTTAGCCACAAGTCGTGCTTTATACTTGTCAATTTCTCCATGTTGGTTGTATTTAAGTCTGTAAACCCATTTGCATCCGATGGGTTGAACACTCGGAGGACAATAAACAAGTTTCCAAGTTTTGTTATCAATTACTGCTTGATACTCTTCAATCATAGCCTGTTTCCATTGTTTATGTTTTACTGCTTCTTTGTATGTGGAAGGTTCAGTAAAATCATTTGCGACCAAGGCAAAATTTCCTTCACTGTTGTGTGATCCCCTTGTTCCTGTCTTATTCTGCTCATCAGGTCTTACATCTTTTAAAAGTTGAACTACCCATTTTGGTAGTTGATGTTCACTTGTTTGGGGATCTGAATTTCCATTATTGTAAATTGGATTAATGTAAACTGATGTTTGTCGACCAGTTGAAGATTTTGGAGGTGGAGAATCATTGTCAGATGAACTTCCGCTGCTAGGAGAGTCTGATGAACTGCTGGAAGACCCAACTGATGTTGTTGATGTAAATGGACTGGATGTATCATCTTCAGATGAAGGAAAATCAAGTTCATACCAATTATGTGAGTTTGGTTGACTTTGCATTTTTTCTTTTCTTTGATTGTCTGTAATTTCTAACTTTTTAAGAAGACTTTCTATTTCTTCAACATTCTTACTTTTAGTTTCATCAAAAACTATATCCCTGCTCACAATAAATTTGTCATTGGACAAAAGTTGGTACCCTTTCTTCTCACCAGAATACCCAATCATTGTGCATTTCAAGCTTCTTGAGTCAAGCTTAGTTCTTTTTTCTTTCGGAACTAAGGCATAACATATTGATCCAAAAACTCTAAGATGTTTAACTCGAGGTTTGAAACCAAACCATGCTTCATAAGGTGTGATTCCATCCAAAGAAGCAGTTGGATATCTGTTCCTTAAGTAGATAGTTGTATGGATTGCTTCTGCCCAATATGTAGGACTTAACTTTTTAAAGGTTAACATGGATCTCGCCATTCCTAACAAGGTGCGATTCATTCTTTCTACGACTCCATTTTGATGAGGAGTGTAGAAATTTGTAAGATGTCTTCTTATCCCATTGTCTGTGCAATAAGTTTTGAATTCATTTGAAGTGAATTCCCCTCCATTATCTGTCCTGAGAGTGTCGATCTTTTCTTTAACTTCGTTTTCAACAAGTTGATGAAAAATCTTAAAATTTTCAAAAACTTATGACTTTTGCTTCAAGAAGTAAACCCAAGTCATTCTACTGAAATCATCAATAAAGAGTAAAAAATATTTGCAACACCTAAATAGGTTTGTAGTGGTCCACAAACATCATTGTGAACTAGTTGCAACCACCTATTTTCATTCCATGAACTTGTTAGAAAACTCTCTCGATTTTGTTTGCCATAAATGCATGCTTCACATTTTGAATTTTCCTTTTTGAAAGTTGGAAGTCCCTTAACCATCCCTTGTTTTTGCAATTGATAGAGACTTTCAAAGTTGAGATGTCCATATCTCACATGCCACAATATTATAGGTGAAATACCTTTACTTACTACTCCTGCAAAGTCATAATGACTTGGAATAACTATCCCTTTCATCCTTAATAATTTTCCATCTTCATAACCTGTCATCACTGTTTTCATATTCTGTTTGACTGAATTAATATTAACTAAGCCATCTTCCATAATCACATGATGTCCTGCTTGTCGAATCGTGACTAAAGACAACCAATTCTTTTTAAAGGTTGGTACATACCATACATTTGAAATCATTCTTTCTCCAATATCAGGTAAATAAACTTTAACTACACCTTTTCCATAAGGAGTATGTTTGGTATTATCTGCAAGAAAGACGGAATTAAGATGGCATTATTGAAAATTCCAAAAGAAGTCACGTCTGAAATTCATGTGTTGAGATGCTCCTGAATCTAGAATCCAAGCATCTTCATAATCACTTTGAAAATCGGTTGAAATCTGTAATGCTGAAGATGAGGTAAAGACATATTCTGAACCATCATCATCTCGATCATTTGCAAACTGTGTTGTGTTTTGATGAAACTTGGAAATTTTATTAATGGAAGTTCGACAATCTTCTGCATAATGACCAACTTTGTTACATCTTCTACAAACAATTTGACTTAAATCTCTTCCTCTACTTGAAATCTGTCTCTGCCTATGTTTTGACCTCTGTTTGGGGTTTGTCCTTTGCCTTGAATGTTGCCTTCAAAATAGCCTCTGCCTTGACTATTTCCTCTTCCTTGAAAATACCCTCTGCCTTGACTGTTTCCTCTGCCTTGAAAATTTCTCTTATTTGAAAAGTTGTTTTCTCTACTTTGGCTTCGACCACAAGCTTGTACAAAATATCCTCTTCCTCTGCTTCTAGAACTGTCACTTGAATATTTACTTGTGCTGGCTTCTGTGAAAAAAATAGCTTCCTCAACTTGCTTTTTCTTTCCAAAAGTTTTGTTGTGTTGAGATAACACTTCACTTAGCTCATCAAACGTAAGTTTGTATAACTTTCCAGTTACTTGTAAAGTTTCCAAAAAATGTGTATAGGAAGAAGGCAATCCAACAATTAAAATTGTGGTCATGAAACTATCATCTACTATTTGAAAACCAACATTTATTATTTCCTGCTTAATGTTCTTAAGTTTGTAAATATATTCATGTACATCACCTCCTTCAGTCAATTTCTGTTGGAACAACTTTAATTGAAGATCAACTTTCTTTGATTCAGGTTGAGTATCAAATAAATCTTTAAAAACTTTCAAAGCAGACCATGCATCAATAGTATTTTCAATGTGAATATACATCTCATCATTAACTGAAGATTTAATGAGTGCTAATGCTTTGGCATTTTTAACTTCCCATTTTGCTAATGTAGCTGCATCTGTAGGCTTATTTGGCTTAGTATCTTCATTACATATATCACGCCAAAGTTCATTGTAAATGAGAGTACTTTCAATGAGAAGTTTCCATGTCTTGTATGATTTTGTGCCTTCAAGTTTATTAGAGTCAGAGAACAAATTAATTAACTTTGACATTGTAGTGTTGAATCTCCGCACCAAAAAAGAATCAAGCAAAAAGATATCAAGATGAGCAACACACTAGATGCATCACAAAAAAACAATCTATTGGGGCTTCGCCTTGACCCTCCTATAGTCGTTGAAACAAGAGAAAAATGACTGAGCTTTGCACTTGGCTCTAGTCAAATTCGAGATAACTTTCAAAATTTTACTTTTTACAATGCTCTTGCAAATTTCACCCCCCCTCAAAGTTAAAATACTTTGAGTTACAAAAAAAAAATTGTTACCCAAAAAACAAATTACAACACAAAATTCAAACTAATAAAAAATTTCGTGATGCTTGCCCTTTGAAATAGAACTAAACCACAAAAAAAATGTTGGTCTGGTAAATGCTTTGAAGTTGTTACATCCCATCAAAGACAAATATCCAAATATGGGCGTCTGGATGCATGTAAACCTGAAGATTGTCCGTTAGAAGGAAATCTTCCAGATGCTGGTCCTCCTTCATCATCTGCTCATTTGCAAGATTTCTTCTACAGAATGGGATTGACAAATAAGAAATTCATTGCATTGTCAGGTGCGCATACCCTCGGAAGATCCAGGCTAGAGCGTGGTGGCTGGGGCAATCCTGAAACTAAGTACACAAAATATGGTTGTCCCTAAAAAATAGTTCCCGAGTAGCAAACTAACTCCAAATTTAGCATGACAAATGATATGCATTAGTATATATAATGATTTCAAAATTGAGGAATCACTCAACTCTCAGAAAATTTTTTCGTCTAATTTTAGTAAGAACCTTCAGTTATCTGTTGTCCATTCCATGCTACAACATTTTACTGATCTTTTTCAAACAATCTTCACGGACTGATCTTCTTTTCTGTTGTTGAACTTTGAATCGTTGAGTGCCGTGAGATATAACCTATGTCTCAAGTTCGCTGGAGATAAAGAAACAGGAAGGATACATCAGATGACTCTATGCAAAATCACATCACTGAAGGTCGCGTCTTCGATCCACGCTCACCGCACCACAATCTTATACCACAATAATGATTATTAATTCGCTAAGAATTACATACGCCCGCTTGGATTCACACTAACATATTCAAAAAAGTCTACTGAGGTAACACTGGAGTATATTGACTATTACTTTATTTCAATAGTGTTTTTCAGATATCTGTAACAGTTTATTTCAACAACATTTTCAGAAAAGATTGTTTCAATGCCGCTTTTCAAATCCGATGGAGAGAAATCAGGAAATTGAGTTTCAAGGATGCGCTTAGAAAACTGCTGGACATTAGTGTGTTCTTGCAGAAACACACACATGGGCGTAGTCTTTGTTGCAGAAACAAAAAAATGAAGAAATGGAGCAATGAAATAATTGCAAAAACAAAAACATTTCTTTTCCCTTTAAAAAAAATAAAAAATAAACTGATGAAGTGCGCTGGCCTGTAGAGCCGAAATCTCCTCTTCAGATCAGCTGAAATCTCCTCCTCAGTTCAGCTACACTATTGAAGCTCTGATACCACAATAATGGCAGAAGTGTCCTCAGACACACACTTTTATTAAATAGGAAAAAAAATTACATATGAGAATTTGCAAGAGTTTACACCCGAACACCTCAACACTCTTGCAATGAGCTATATATAAGCTAAATATCCTAACAAACTCTAGTTATGGATCGCTTATTAAATAAACAAGTGTCAATTTACAATAAATGCTATCTTAACAATATTCTAATTATACCCCTAATTTAGAGCCTAAGATACAACACCTTTCTAGAGTCATATCTTTTACAACAATAATTTATTTCTAAATGTCTCCAAAATATTATAGATTATTAATTTAATATCCTAAATTAAGAATCATTTTATTATAACTTTTTAAACTATGATATTTGTATTTTGGATTATCTAACATGTGACTCACGTACATCCACTCTTTGCTTCACTGTGACCCATAGATAACTTTAGAAAAATCCTTCATCTCCTCGACCTCCTTTGTCCTAGGATATATTTTCTTTGTTGAGATCGCCAATCATCCTAGAACAAGTGCAGACTCACTTATGCTAGCTCCATTCACAAAAATTCACTTGCTTGGATGAGACAAATAAGAGGTTCTTGATGTGTATTTATACTTTTCCAAGTACTTCCTTTACTTTAATTTAGGGTCGACCTGTAACTTATTTTTGCAACAAATTTTCTCCTTTAATTAATTTTGGAGCCGACTTGTAACTTCTTATCCTTAGATCCAAGGCTTCTTGACCATACTTCAAGGATTCAACTTTAAGAGGGCATAACTTCTCAATTGTGGGGAACCATGTGGCATACCACTTGTTGAGGGGTCCTAAATCCCTTTAACTCAACAGTAGGAACCAAACCTTCCACCGAGGCCCAATTAGATTCTACAACATTTGATAATGGAATGGTTCTCCAGATCCTGTGATCCGACCAATTAATCAATGGGATTTACATAGTGATTCATAGGATATCTTCTCGTGAAAACTCATCCTTTAGTTTGAATGTTCTCTGTTTGTATTTTCTCTTATAGGTGGGTCTAATAAAAGATAGGTGCTGGTATAAATCAACTGGGTAAAAGGAAAGGGGACAACTTAACTACTGAAGAAGGATGAGCTTAGAATAACCCTCGTGCTCAAGCAAGCAGACAAAGATTTTCACACCTATGACAAGCCTAGTACTAATACATCAACTTGCTGGTATTTCAATTATTGACTGAGATACAATTATCGAAAGAAAACATACATACAATAAAATGATGGCAAGAAAATTAGTTTCCTTAGATCTAATCACCAATCACACATTAACACAACGATTTTCTTTCCATCATTAGAGATAATAACTATAAAAATATTGAATCATCTAAATTATCAATAGATTCAGAAACTCTTACTCATTACAACATCCATTCATGAGATAAAGTCAGAAGTAATTCCTCCTTATGATCCAATTACACACAACTTTGATGCAAAACATAAACTTGTCTCCAGTCCTAAGCAAGACTTCTCAATTAAGGTAGTTATGAAATAGTTCTTTACAATTCCAAAAATGAGGGTCTTTGCAAAAACCATCGACCCCTTCTAACAGGTCGATCCTCTTATTTATAACAAATTATTAACTAAAAATAACTATCAAAAGTGCAAGCTAAGTAAAACAAAACATCGCCACATGGCACTTTCATATCTTAGTCTTCTAAGAGTCATCAAATGGTTTCACTTGAGTGGATGAATCTTCTCATACTCTGACCATTTGACGAAGAGTTCCTCGCATGTGTTGGTGTTACACATCAAAATTACTCACTTTGATAGTGTCGCAAGTGTCGTCATTACAAAGGTTACAGTGTCGCATTTTGCTCACAAGGTCGCAAGTGTCATATGTTGCTCACAAGTGTCGCAAGAAAGCATGTTTCCATGAT
>ML776705.1:1954348-1981073 GCA_009831015.1 Picea engelmannii | reverse complement strand
GACTCAGTCCCTGAGTTAGAGTGATACCTCCTAGAGCCGTTATCTCCATTTGATCACCCTTCATAAACAATTCGTGACATAAAACTGATGGGCGTTGGGCTCTGCTCCTGCAAGCAATCCAGGAGTGACTTCTAACGCTAACAAAGCCCATTTCTTGTCTTTGACCAATGTGGCATTATAGCCCTGCATGATGGTCTGATAACACATTTTTCCCACGACGAGCTGGTCTAGGACATGACCTGGTAGGAGATGTGGTGCTTCAATGGCCCCGAACACCTTGATGTAGGTTGAGCGCTTGTCCAAGTACCAATGGTCTACCTTGGCTATCATTTTCTTGGCTGCCGACAATAGCCTTGGGCATTCCTTCTTAAAAATAATAAAATAAATGCGGGCGATGAATTCATCGCAGATGAGTGCATAAGATTTCTTGTACCTGTTATCCCATAGCACACTAAAGTAGACGTGGACCAGGAGCTTTGCAACATGCTGGCTTAAATTCATGTCGACGAAGAAGTTCCTTGCGCACATGACATCGAGAATGTACGAGGCCATGTAGAAAGTTATTGCCTCTCCTTCCTTCAGCGTCTGAGCCTACTGTTCACATATGCTTAATTGTTTCGAGATTATTGCTCCCCAGTTGAAACTTCTCCTGACGATTGCAACTGTGTATGCTAAGGGAATCCATGCTTCTGAAAACTTGGAGCAATCCCTTTCTCCATATAACTGATAGATAAGAGCCATCAAATAGATGTATCGCTCCCTCAGATTAATTGTTCCATACCAACCATTGCTCCAGTTAGTGAATTTCTTGTCCTCCTTTCACCATGAGGCCATCAACCGACTTGTGTCATGGAGCTCATAGAACCTTACCACGAAGTCCATGTTGAGCCGCTCCTCTGGGTCCCTGTGCTTATAGTAATTCTGGACTTCTGTTGGGAGGAAAAATCTGACGCACTCACCATTCTCATCGTTGATCAAGAATTTATGCCCGTTTGTGTGGTCGATGAGCCACTTTAGGACCTCTATGAAGAGGAAAATGGGGGTTCTTCTCGCCACCATGTGTAAATACGGCCGTCAGATGTTGGGGAACACCTGGTCATTGAGTGCCCTTACGTCTAGGTCGCTGTGTGGGATATACTCTAGGAATTATTCTTGTCTAATTCTATTGAAGAGATCCCACCACTGTGGGAGAGCTACCTTGGATCCAAGGCTTGCTTCTATATCGCCAAAGGCCGGAGGCTGGATGAAAGATTTATTTGTCGAAATTTTGATGACATGATCTGCCCTGGGAGCATACTCCAACTGCCTTGTGGTCCCCAGAGAAAAACCTTTGCCTATCTCTGTTTCTTTAAGCTTTGGTGCTCTCAACGAGCATCTGGTGGTTGGATTTCTCAGGGACATTCTTCCTGCAACTAGAGAAGAGTTTAGAGATTATGTAAGAAACTGGATGAACATATATAAATGATAACCAACAATTTGATAGACTTCGATACATACCTCTAAATCTTGTTAAACCTAGTTTTGATAATCAAAAGGGTCAGTACAGTATCAATTTGCTCGCACCGCTCCTTTGAATGCTATGGAATTCACTTACGCGCATAATGAATTTGTTCATAATGGATCTAGGTATTTAAATAGGTATGATCTTACCGTGTCACATCAGGCATTTAATTCAGGTTATGAGTGAAATTTCAACAAATCTTCCACCGGATCTTCAGAGGAGTTTAAACTTAAATTCATCGTGGGTTGGCAGCAGAGGCGCAGGTGGTAATGTGGTCTATCAATGATTTCAAAATGTTATTTTCTAATCGACGCACGCGGTAGAAACTAATGCGGGATCAGGCATTATCTAGTTTCTTAAATGTCCAAAATACGATCGTATTTGATGCCTCAAACATCCCATCGTTCCGCTCTTTTAGTTGGTGGATCGGGGGTTGGGATTGTGCTGTGAACATTTTCGTTGATATCGTCCTGCAAAAGCTCCGATGCCGATTGATCTTACCGTACAATACTGACATGGAAAAGGTGAATTAGAGGTGTGACTAGGACCTAGGGAACCCAAAATGACTCAGGATAGAACTAGACCGTACGACCCTCTTACCTGGTAAAGAGACGTGGCGTTCGTGACCAATGACTTAATTCGCTTGTGTTAATCGGATTCGAGACTTTCCTTAAGCTATTCGTTCTAAAACCGAATCCTAACTTGTCGACACTGAAAAGTTTCAAGGATGGACGATCAATGATAAACCTACCCAAGTGCTCTTGGATCGACTCCTTTGAAAAAGTCTCGATGCCGAAAACGCATCGGGGATTAGAGATAACTTTATCGCGGTCGAAACGCTTGTTGTGATCCTCCTAGATTTTCTCTGATCCCGATAAAGCACATCGGGCATCGACTATCGACGATTGTTTTACGTCCTTTGTTACATTTTTCTTCCTCGTATTGTACCGATGCCGAAGAGGATCGACTATGTCTCGAACCTTTATGCGAATAACTTACGTAAACCAAAATTTCCTTATGTCGATGCCGATGAGGATCGATGATCGATGACTATTGTTTTTTGTCTGGTTTCTTTACTTACTTGAATTCTTTCCAACGCCGAACCTGAGTGCGTTAGGTTCAGGGTTTAGCTGTCGATTCTTAATTCAGGTGTTAAGGTCTTTTAGACACGAGGTTTCATAATTTCAAACAAACTTGGATAGGTTATGAGAGTCATGAAAACGAAAAAAGATAAAACATTTCCCTAGATAAAATCGATTCAGACAGTGCAGAAAACAAGTGGTACCCAAAAAGAGATAAAATTTGATAAGGATTTTTAGGGTGTGTTGAGTGCTAAAAAAATGGAAACTTACTGGGAAAAATCAGAATCTCTGTTCCTTCCTCGGGCTCAGCTGATGCAGAAGATGGTGAAGAACTTAGCTAGTTGTTTATCAGAGCCTCTTCTATCCTTACGTTTGTAATTCCTTGATTGGTGAATCCGGGCCTACCTGTGGGGTTTCAACCTTTATCCCACCTTCGTTTCCTGTAACTATGACCCATGCCCTCTTTTGACAAGAGTCGAGTAAATCATTCACTGGCACCAGGCATTTTAAATATCATCATTCACTTGATACGGTGTTGCTCCACTACCAACGGGCGTCCATAGCCCGACGGAGTCACCCCGACGTCACATAACTTGCTCCACTGCCAATGAGCGTCCATAGCCCCGACGGAGTTATTTGCATACCCTCTCCTACTTTTCACTCATATGATGTAATTGATTTTATTTTGGCAAAATTCCATGAGCGAGTGGGAGAGGAGGACGTCTGTTATTTGCAAAATGAGATGGTTAAGGTGAATTTTCGCTAACTCTGTCTTGAGGTACATGTGGTCCTTTCTAGCTTACCTTCTTTCCCTTTAGGTTTTACCAGACCACCAGGCATACATTTCATCACTTTGCCAAGGTTGTTTATCTGCACAGTTTATATAGAGAACTCCTTCAAAACAACCGTAATTCTCCCGATGATTCTTGGGTTGTATGTAAGCATGAGTCAGGAACAAATTTTTCTATACCGTATGAACTAAGGCCAACCAATGCCTTGCTGAACACAAAATTCAAAAGAGAAAAAATTACTATAACAAGAAAAACAAAAATGAAGAACCCCACTATCAGCCCAACAAAAAACAAAATATCATGAAAACACACACATTTTTTTTTAAACAGAAATATTTTTTTAGGGCTTGGCCATTCACCGGGAGGGCGTCAGGTTTCCCCCTCAGATTTTGCAACTGATACGTGCCTACCCCAATTTTCTTGGCTACATGAAAAGGTCCGAGCCATAGATTCTGGAATTTCAAATGTTTTCCCTTCGGCTCATTCGCTCTGTCCCATTTCAGGACTAAGTCTCCTACTTCAAAATTATTCTCTTTGGCCTTATGCTTGTCAAACAACCTTTTAACTATCTGCTGATGAGCAATGAACTTTGATTTTGCTTTCTCCCTTTCTTCTTCCAACATGAGGAGGGTATCAATTCTTTGTTGAATAGTCGATGAAGGTTGTTCTCTAGAATCTTGAGCAAGCTGAAGAAGTGGAAGATATAACCCGTTCGGGAGAATGGATTCCTGTCCGTATACTAGAAAGTATGAGGAATTGCCTATAGCTTCCTTGGGTATTACTCTATCAGCCCATAAGGAATTATGAAGTGAACTGTTCCAATTCCTCTAGTTGTTTGCAACTTTTTTCTTTAATATCCTCACTAGGTTCTTATTGGTTGATTCTGCCACTTCGTTCCCCTGTGGATAGTAGTTTGTAGAGTATTTGATTATGATTCCTTTGTCTAAAGCAAACTCTGTTAATAGGGTGGAAGAAAAGTAAGCAAAATTATTGAAAACAAGGATGGAAGGCATACCGAACCTTGTGATCAGCTATTGTTCTATGAATTAGATCACCACCTTTTCGTTCACATGAGTAAGAGGGACGACCTCTGGCTACTTCGTGAAATAGTCTATGGCAGTCAGTATGTATCTATGTTGTTTTGAAGAACTCGATGTAATTTCTCCTATGATATCTAACCCCCATTGCTTGAATGGCCTGGAGATGGCCACAGGTTGGAGTGGGACAACTGCTCTCTTTTCCCTCCCCACGCTTATTTGACAAGTTTTACAGTTCCTAGCATATGTGTGAGCATCCTTGAACATAGTAGGTGAATAATAGTCATCTCTCAGTATTTTGTGAGCGATGGTGTTCCCTGCGAAGTGTCCACTCGCAGGACCATCATGGAGCTCCTTCAGAACCTTGTTTGCGTCTTCTCATTTGAGACATATTAAAAGTACCCCATCATAATTAATGTGGAAGAGCACCGAATTTATGAGCGATATTGTGCTAATTTTAGCCTGAGAGCTCTCCTTTCGTTAAGGTTTAGGTTTTTTGGGCAAGTCCCATTGTGCAGGAAATAAGATAATTTCCCATACCAAGAATCCTTCCTTGAGGATACATATGAAGCTTCATTATACCATAATTCCAATTCATTCTCCCACATGGGGTCTTTATTTACTTGGTCCCAAGCTTCAACTGCTAGTTTACATAATCCTTGTCCCTTAACCAGTTTGGCAGGTTTTATATCGAGATCAAATTCTTGGACCACTACCATCCAATTCCCTCTTCTTTTTCCCATCTCCTGCTAAGTGAATATGGATCAGGATGCAGGATGATGCACAATGACTTTGGTGTGGTTCTTTAGGATGTAAGATCTGAAGTGATTCGCTGCCTTATACACTGCATAAGCCTGCTTGTCTATATCAGGGTAATCTAGTTTATCCCCTTGGATATTAGTGCTCATAAATGAGACCAAGGCCTCATTGTTGTCATCATCCTTCTTAGTCAATACTGTGGCTAATGATTGTTCAAAGGCAAAAGTGTAGAGGAAAAAAACTTTGCTAAAGTCAGGACTTCGCAACATTGGAGCTTGAGATATTGCAGTATTAATATTGTTGAAAGCACTTTTTCGCTCATCATCCCACTTAAATTCAACATCTTTGCAGATCATTTTTTGTAAGGGTTTGATAGTTTCAGGGAAATCGAGGGTGAACTTTCTCACAAAGTTGATTTTCCCAAAGAAAGATTGCATAACCTTTTTGTTGTGGGGTAATGGAAGCTAATCTATTTCCCTAATTCATTCTGGGTCTATATGAATCCCTGCTTAAGATATAATATGACCTAATAGTTTCCCTTCCTCGACACCAAATATAGTTTTCTTAGGGTTTAAAGATATACCGTATTTCCTACATCTCTCGAAAATCTGGGTTAGGTGTCGGATGTGATCTTATCTATTCTTTGAATACACAGTCACGTAGTCCAAATAAACTACTACACACTTGTTGCTTATTCCCCGAAATGCTATGTCCATGGCCCTTTGGAAGGTTTCCCTTGCATTGATTAACCCAAAGGGCATGCATTTATAAGCAAAGGTTCCCCACTTGGTTCAGAAGGTATTTTTCAAACGATCTTCCTCTAAAACTAGAACTTGGTTGTAACCTGAAAAACCGCCCATTAGAGAAAAAACCTCAGAACCAGACACGGTCTGCAAGAGTTGCTCCATTGGTGGTACTAGGTAGTCGTCCTTCTGAAATCCACACACAGACAAATTTCTCCATACTTTTTCCTGACAGGAACTAAATTTTCTACCCATGCAGAGTGTCTAACCTAGAAAATAATTTTATCATCTAGTAATTTCTTCAACTCATGACACATGAGAGGTTCCCGAGATGGGTGGTACTTCTGGATCTTATGTTGGAAGGGTTTTACTCTCGGTTTTAACGAGATTGTGTGTTGAATGCTATGAGTATCATAAGTATTCAGATCTCGGTAGGACCATGCGAAAAAATCTTGATATTCTCTGAAAAGTTTGAGATAGGCCTTCCTTTATTCTTTAGATACTGTCTTGCAGAGATTTATATTTTTGGGGTATTCCAGGGTTCCTAGATTTATAGTCTCATACATGGGACATGAACTCCCTGTCTTTGTGTTCGTCGACCCTTTAAATATTTCACTTAAGTCAAAAAGGATTTATAAATTGGCTACCCCTTTCGATATTGTGTGGAACCTCAGTTTGTCAGTCAATTGATCTGTTCCAGCTCTTTGTGTATGGGGATCAATTTCTACCAGTTGTTCCTGAAATATTTCATCGTCAATAGCTAGATATTTAAAATTTTGGTAATTGGTTAAGAAGTTTATGATCTGTTCATATGCTTCAAAGACCTTCCAATTAGAAATATTTTTGGGCACTGATGGTTTGTAGAGTAGCTCCATAGTGAACCAGGAGGCTTCGTAGTCTTCTAAAGGGGAAAGCCTTGAGGCAGCGGTGGCCAGGGAATCGGAAAGAATGTTCTTTGTTCTGGGGATCACTGTAATGTTGAAGGCTTCAAATTGTTCTATTAGTCTATGCACTTCATGTTGATAATTCCTCAGGTGGGGTGAGTTGCAATGTATAGTGTTCCTTACTTGTCTAATGATGATTTCAGAGTCTCCGAAAATCTTTAGTTCTTTAACATTTAAGTCTATGGATTTCTTTAGACCTTGTACTAGAGCTTCATACTCGATGGTATTGTTTGTGCATTCAAATTCTATTCTGCTGGAAGAGAAATTTCATTTACCTTTGGGACCAATGAGGATACACACCACTCCTGATCCTTCTTGCGACTTAGACCCATTAAAGTACAAGGTCCAAACTTGTGAGCGAAAACCATCAATTTCTTTTTGCTTACCCCATTCCTCCTTTCCTCCTATCTTCTCCGTGGTTTTTAACAAAGGTTCTTGACAAAAGAGGGTTTCTTCTGCCGTCGTCGACATATTTTCTTGAAAATCCATTTCGGAGTTTTGAGTAAGAGGAACATCAGATGAGAGAGGGGAGAAATTCCCGAAATCAGAGTCGTAGGAATAATTGCCTAGCATGGGGAAATACGTCGAAGAGGATTCGTTGAGGGCTTCCAGATCGGTGACAGTATATTTTATATATCTTTCCCTATAGATCCTGATCATATTCGTGTGTCCCTTTAATGGCAACCAAAGGTGAGCCCAGTCTGTACTAAAGTACCCGTTTAACTTCTCAGACCAATCTCGACTAAGTAGAAATCCATAAGCTTCTGGGATATCTACTACAATGATGTCAATCACTTGAACAAATTTTGGGTGTGTTTCCATCCTGATCATGACATCCTTGAGTTCTCCTATAACTTTTACCTGGGTTATGTCTATTTGTATCACATGTTTATCACTTTTGAGAGGGACTATGTTTAATTTCTTGCATATAGATAATGACATAACATTAGAGTAATCTCCTGATTCAACCAAAAAATTATGGAGGTTTCTGTTGAAGACTTCAAATATCAAGAGAAATGGTGGGACAAAAGTCTTTCCCTTTTTATCTTCAGAGCAAGCGTTTACAATTGGATTACTTCTTAGATCTGCGAGGGATGGATTTTCTCCTTGGTGAATGCTTGTTATAGGAGTTTATACTGACTTCAAATCTTGTAAAAAAAAGTCCTTTTGCTAGGGGATTCTAAACATGCCCATGACCGATATATTAGCCTTCAATTTTTTCAAATCTTCTACTATGTTGTAGTCTAGATTGGGCGATTCTCGGGTATGGATGTTTATATGATTTCTTTGGGAGACAAAAGATTCTTTTGGGTGATTGGATGCTTGTTTTTCTCTCGAAGTGTGGGCCATGGTAAGGTTGTTTGAGACTGGGTGACCCCTACTTCGCGTTTTCACATCCAAGACCTCTACGGGTGGTTCTTGAACCTCAAATAGATCTTCGGAAGGCATTGGTAGGTTAGGATCCCATATCAGTATGGCTACTTCTTCTGGTGGATCAAATTCTTCCCGATCAACAATATTCATAGCTGAGCCGCTTGATTGTTCGGTAAGGGAAACCTCGTCTAGAAACTGGTTGGCCATCAAATTCATGGCATGCACTCGTGGGAAGTCTCTTTCATAATTTTTCTCTTGGTGATAAGTATAGAAAGAGTCAGATTCTACATTTCCCAGATCGATGTTTAAGTTGGCTGGGGGAGGTTCAATTGCTTTGAGCGGTGGATTTATTTTAAAAAAGGGTTTATAGGGCATCTAACCTTGGTTTTCTTCCCCTGCACTTCTTTTCATGTATATGATTTCATTTGAAAACTTCTTTATCATTCTTTGTAGGTCTTCTATGTCTCCACTTCCCTTTTCGGGACCTTGTTCTGTTTGTTTCCCTGGGGGTCTGGTCAACAAGAGTCTTCTCCTAGGCGAAGGTTGAACTTCTTTCTTAACTAATGAGACTTGGCCTTCTTTACATCCCTTCATTGGATTCCTCAAAATTTTCAGCTAAGGTTGTTTTGGCATCCCTCTTCACAAACATGGAAATGGAAGCAACAAGAGCATTAGCGTATACTTCGATTTACAACTACTGGGTGGGTTTAACTTCAGGATGAATTTTGTTCAAGATAGTTGTGAATCGTTGATTGAAGTCTTTAACCTTCTCCTTTGAACTCATGGTGGCGGTGAACAACTCAGCCATAAAAGATCCTGTAGTGGTTTCTTCTACAAATTTATCTAAAAAATCCTTTTGAAACTTCATCCAACTAGTTATGGACCCTACAAGAAATTTAAAATACCACGTGGAGGCTGAATTATCAAAAGTATAAGGGAAAAGCCTGCATACTACGTCTTCATGTTGGACATTCATCATTCTAATAGCTAGTATGAATTTTTTGATATGGTCCTCAGGAAATCTTGAGGTTTCAGAGTCAAATTTAGGGAGTAACTTTTTTGGATGTTGGGAAAGGTTATGTACTCATCCGGGGACGACTAGAGCATATCTGGCCAACCAAGGTTGATTATTCTGAGGTGGGTTTCCCCTTTCTTCATTATTATAATTATTGTATTCCATGTCGTCTGACTCCAACACTGAGCGTTCTGAGTTAAACCATTCCTCGTCAGAAAGATCATCGGGGTCAGAGTAGTTACCGACTAGTGTTTCAGGGATTAGATTAAGGGGATGTTTGATTTCAGTGAGGGAAAAATCTATCAGGTCTTCTACTCTGTGAAAAAAAACGTGGTTAGGGGGGTTGACCATTGGTCTACTTACTTTTTTTCTATGAGGAAGTAACGAAGATAAGGGTAGTGCCCCAATTTTTCGGGTGTAAGCTCTTGTGATTCTTCTGAACTGGTTCAAATCCTCGTGGGGAGGAGCGTAAGGTATTTCAGGGAATAAATGTTCCTCCTCTTGCTAGGGTGAGTTACTTGTTTCATGAGTACTCAGTGTGTGTGGGTTGTCTTGAGAATGACTAGCCATGCATGTGGTATTTTTTGAATCTACACACAGTGTGAAATATTGTATCAGAAATATTGTCATGCATTCATTCATCAACCCTCCTTCTAGCGCCAATTCTATTGAGGGGTCCTAAATCCATTTAACTCAATAGTAGGAACCAATCCCGCCACCGAGGCCCAATTAGAATCTGCAATGTTTGATAGTGGAATGGTTCTCTAGATCCCAAGATCCGACCAATTAATCGATGGGCTTTACGTAGTGATTCACGGGATATCTTCTCGTGAAAACTCCTCCAATTTGAATGTTCTCTTTTTGTATTTTCTCTTATAGGTGGGTCTAATAAAAGATAGGTGCTGGTATAAACCAACTGGGTAAAAGGAAAGGGGAAAACTTAACTACTGAAGAAGGTTGAGCTCAGGATAACCCTCGTGCTCAATCATGCAGACACAAATTTTCACACCTACGACAAACCTAGTACTAATACATCAACTTGCTGGTATTTCAATTATTGACCGAGACACAATTATCGAAAGAAAACATACATGCAATAAAATGATGGCAAGAAAATTAGTTTCCTTAGCTCTAATGACCAATCACACATTAACACAACAATTTGTTTTCCATCATTAGAGATAAGAACTATAAAAATATTGAATCATCTAACTTATCAATAGATTCAGAAACTCTTACTCATTACAACATCCATTCATGAGATAAATTCAGAACTAATTCCTCCTTATGATCCAATCACACACGCCTTTGATGCAAAACATAAACTTGTCTCCGGTCCTAAACATGACTTCTCAATTAAGGTAGTTCTGAAATAGTTCTTTACAATTCCAAAAATGAGGATCTTTGAAAAAACCATCGACCCCTTCTAACAAGTCGATCCTATTATTTATAACAAATTATTAACTAAAAATAACTATCAAAAGTGCAAGATAAGTAAAACAAAACATGGCCACATTACACTTTCATCTCTCAGTCTTCTAAGAGTCATCAAATGGTTTCACTTGAGTGGATGACTATGTTGATGGGTCCTAAATCCCTTTAACTCAACAACGTGAACCAAACCCGCCACTGAGGCCCAATTAGACTCTACAACGTTTAATGGTGGAATGATTCTCCAAATCTTGCGATCTGGCTAAAATAATCGATGGGCTTTACGTTTTCTTGTGAAGGTTCTCTCCTTCAGTTCAAACATTCTCTTTTTGTGTTTTTCTCTTAGGCAAGAATGGTCTAAGATGAAGCCAGTATAAACCAACTAAGTAACAAAGTGGGAACAAACTAAACTACTGGAGAAGAGGCTAAACTAGGGATAACCCTTACTCGAGCGTGTAGGCAATGATCATCTACCACAGGCCTAGTACTAATACGTCAACCGTGTGGATAATCCAATTATTGATTGAGATACAAATTATCAAAATAAAACATGCATGTGATAAATAATGGCAAGTAAAATAATTCACTCAACTCTAATCATCAATCACACAATAACATAAAGATTCATTTTTCATCGTTAAAGAAAGAATTGTAAAACATTGCATCAAATAACTTATCAATAGATTTAATCACTCTTACTCGTTACTGCATCCCTTTATGAGACGAGATAGGAAATAGTTCTTCTCCACATTCAATCATACACACATTTTATGAAAACTTAAACTTGTCTCTGGTCCAGAAGGACTTCTCAATCAAAGGCAGCTCCAAAATAATTCTTAACAAAACAAAAAACGAGAGTTTCTTGCAACAACCATTGACCTCTAACTAATCGGTCGATGCCCTTATTTATAATTTAAAATTAACTAAAAATAATGGCTAAAGTGCAGATAAGTAAAACAAAATTTGCCACGTGGCATTCTCTCCTATTAGTTTGTCTAAGAGTCATATGAAGATATCACTTAAGAGGGCGACGCTTCTCGTACTCCTTCCACTTGATGAACAACTTCTCACAGGTGTTGGTGTATGGGAACCTATGTTGTTCCATCAGGGCTGCATAAATTTCTCTTATCTCTACCTCAAGTGCAACAACCATCATCAACTCATTATGAAGGTTGGAAATATAAGAAATCACGATGCTCATATCACATACGCCCTGAAACTCTTAACGATTGTAGCTCGCATGCCCCGAAACGTACTCGATGCGTGGATGTGCCACATAAAATCTTCAGTTCGCTTCAAAACATCCAGTCGCCATGAATTCAGTGTTCCCCGACACATTTCCACCCGGTGCACGCTCAATTATAAATTCTGTATGTTCTGCATGCATTCTACTCACCATCCGAGCTTATGCACTATTGGTAGTTCATCTCACAAGACCAGGTTGGTCAAGTTTCCTACCTCAGGCCCTCGCCAAATCCCTCACATATAAGACAGATATGTGTTGCACCATGGGAACCTCTCACAACATAAGAAGAGGCATGCGAAGCAGCAGAAGCGCCAGGTCTGATCCCCAAAGATACTGGGATTCGTTCTTACTTGCAGCAGAAAACCCCGAGGTTTCAAAGGGGGATTCCCATCTGTGTGCGGGAACGATGATATCACACCTCATGAAGGATGAAGTGAAAGAAGTCACATTGGAAAAAAAGATGTTGGAAGACATGCCTCCCAAAAAACAAATACTCCATAGAAGGGGTAGGCCAAGGAAGAACAAGGAAGCTGGGGAAACCCAAGTCTTAAGCAAGCCGCATGCAAGATCGGTCGCCAAGGAATTACTTATGTGCACTATTTGATTAGAGCCCGTCGAAGGCACAAGTCAGGAAAGCGGGAGAAGAACGAGGAGGAAAGTGTTGGGTATGTGTTATATTCTTTGCACGAGTAGTAGTGTCATGTATTTAGGTGGTTTTTTCGGCACATGGTTTTTGCCGATGGTTTTATATTTCCGGTTAAGGAATTAGGGTTTTGGACTAATCCAGGTCACTGGGTTAGGGTTTTGGATGCCGCTGGCTCCTATATGTATATTGTATTGTAAACAATGTAACACAATGAATGAATATAATATATGCTGGTTTTCCCGGTTTGGGTTTCCAGGGGAAAAATCTCTGTGTAATGTTTGTATTTGCCATTGAATCTTTTCTATTCTTTTCTGAATATCTGTTTATAGTAGACATTGTACAAGGTTAGAATTTACAGAAATATGCCACTAGCACTAACGTTCAAGAGTCAAATCAACAGCTGAAACAGGATAACTTGCCATTGCTAAACTCTACCAAGAAAACAGAGAAGTAAGAAGACAATTGGCGGAAAAGACCCTTCAGGTGTCAGCATCACAAGGCCGTGAAGGGAATGTGACGTGGCTCAAGAGACAGCTCTGGGAAGCATAGGATACTATCGTGTAGTTGTGTGAAGCTCAAAGAATGTCAAAAGAACATAATGCGAAATACCTCAGAGAACATGAAGTAGCCGGGGAGAAAGTCCGCATGGATCTTGCCAGCGCACATAAGAGATAGGATTAACTAACTCCATTTTGTATTCTCAGACATGGCACCAATCTTGACAGTTTTTTGAATATTTTTCATGTTTTTAACGTAAATAGCGCAAACAATGTCTATTGTATGTAATTTGAGCTCGATTGAAACCTAATGTAAAAGTCCTGAAACTTTGATGAATGGATTTTGGTTGTAGCGGTTGGATGTATCATTTCTTTTCTTTGTGTATGCATTTTTTTGTGTTCTTCATCCATATCTTTTTCTGTCTGATTCAAAACGTATTTTCAAGCTTGGGATCCACTACGTAGCCCCCCCTTGTTCGTGCCCTTTAGAGAAACCGTATTTACTCCAAGTTAACTCCGAATCTTGCAATTTAATTCATCATGGGTTGAAGACAAAGGCGCAGAGGGTGATGTGTTCTATCGATAAATTCAAACGGTCCTTTTGAAAAACCTCCGATGCTGGTCGATTTCATCTTATGATGCTAACATGGTGAGACTAGCTTGGGACACGTGGCAATTAAAACTGGTGACTTAACTCATGAGTGTTAGTCGGAGTCAGGACCTTCCTCCAGTTGTGCATTCTTAAACTATACCTAGGATCACTGATGCCAAAAAGTTGTCGGGCATCGACGATCGGGGATAAACTTATCGTGTATTTTCCTTTGGGTTACTGTCCTGAAAACTCCTGATGCTGAAACTTTTCAGGAGTCGACGATCGGAGAAAACTTGTAACATGGTCAAAATGTTCGTTGTGGTTTGGTCTTCTCCGTTTCTCTAAGTGCGTCGGGTATCGACAATCGGTGATATCATTTCTTTCTTCGTTAACGTTTACTCTTTTCACCTTTTACCGATGCCAAAGGGGATCGGTTGTCGGTGATATCCTTGTGTGATGTTAGTCGCAAAAGAAAAATTCCTTTTGCCGATGCCGCTGAAGATTGACACTCGGCGATTGCTGTTTTTTGAGTGATTTTCCTTCATCTTTTAAACCCTTCCGATGCCAAATTTGGGCGCATTGGGTGAAATATTTTGGATGTTGATTCTTTATTTAAAGGTTAGGCCTTTTAAGTCGTTAGTTTTCATAGATTCAAGAAAACATTGAAAGACCTAATGAGATCCAAGATGATAAGAAAAGGCAACATTTTTCACAATGAAGTCAAATTAGACAGTGCAAAAGATCAAGTGGTACCCAAAAAGTAAAATTTTACATAGGCTTTTTAGGGTGTGTTGAGTGCTCAACAGACTCTTCTCATACTCTGACCATTTGATGAAGAGTTCGTTGCATCTGTTGGCATACGATAATCTGTGTTGGTCCATTGGGGCCGAAAGGATCTCCTTTATCTCCACTACCCCTGCTCGATAGTTGACTACTTTAACACTTAACTGTTATAACACTATTCGAGCCTTGATCGAGTGCTCCATGAACTGCTGTACTTGACCTGGCACCATGTTTTCCACCTTTTCTATCTCCGCAGTCCACGATGAGTCTTATTCTGGATGTAGTTTGACTATGCCATGCAAGTCGACAAAGTCCTCCGGTGAGCCGAATTCTAGGAGAGAAACGTCTCTCATCGCCCGATTGATCTTGGTCTAGCTCTTTTCACAGTCGACCCATTTCCATTGAGTCTCCTGCTAAGGTTCTTGGGCCATCTTTACCCAATCTTCGAGAGACTTCCTTATACTGTCGATGTTGCTGTCCCTCAACACCCGAATGCCGTGCTCTTTGGAGTCTCGACCCTTTTGAACCGTGCTGATGTAATCAATTCTTTCCACTGCTTGGTGGGCCTTCTCATACCATCTTTCTATGTCTTTGCACGTCGCTAGCACCATAAGGGTGTCTTCTTGGAAATCGACTATCCCTATAGTAAAAAGCTGTCGCTCACTCGCGAATTTGATGTAGGCATCTTAGAACTCGCTTCTCAAAAATACCATGGCCTGTGTGGAGTCCTGATAGTATTTCGCCAAATGGCACAGATGCTCCAACTCCTTTAGCACAACAACCAACTCCTCTTCATCTTTCCTTTCTCTATCCAGGGTGGCATCTGTGATTTCCATTCCTGCGCCGACAAGCTCAGATGTCTTGGCATGCTCTGTACTGATCAATTTTTCTTCTATGGTGAATTGTCCAAAGTAAGCCTCCTTTTCTTGGTGGTTCTCTTCATGATGGATTTCCTATTTCAGTCGTAGGCAATTTCTTGTATATTGGAGACCTCATCCACAGGTTCGGGGATTTGCTGCTCTCCCCAAGTAAGAGTTTTTCCTAGGCTCCCGATGGTGTATATCTGTTCAAGACATGGTTCGTCAACCTATTATGTATGTCCCGAAGGTTCATCCATTAGTTGTTTCTCATCGGGGAGTAAAGTACTGGTCAAAATTAATGAATGAGGGGTAGGTTCAGTACTTACTTGATAATCGACTGTCGAGATACCAATTTCCTATTGTAGAATATATTCCCCTTGTTTGCTCGATCCTAGCTATTCCCTTGAGCTTTCCATTGGGGTTCCCGGTATGTCGAGTGGCTCAACATCCATGGAAATTTCTACCTCATGCTTGTTCTGTGGACTGCTCTGAGTTGGAGCATCGAGACCCGGGGTGGATGCCTTCTCAGGTTCTGTTTCCTTTGTGATTTTCACCGGAGTGACCAGGGACACCTCTGAACTCTCCTCATCGTCATAGATGGTTATTATATCAAACAAGGGATTTGGTGTACTTGTTCTCCCTGATGTCCTCGTTACCTCGGGCTAAGCTAAAACTTCCCCTGGTGATCCGATCTGTGGTGTTGAAGCTTCAGGGTTATCTGACCCGGTGGTTTCTTCAATCTGTATCGACTCTAGGTCACTTGGTCCTCCCTGAATTTCGATTGGGTTGTCGTTAGGAACCCTCATCATCTCTACAAGATCCAAGTCATTCTGCAACTGATCAATGACTCTCTGTTCCTCTTCCATCAAGAGAAATCCCCTTGTCTGTGCCTCTGGTGTCAAGAACAATTCCCTTCTTTGCGCCTCTATTGTCTCCACCGCTATGATTTCTTCCCTAGCTCTGAGGGCCTCTTGAGTCGATTGATCTATTATTTCCACTTGTTCATCCACGCTCATGGCCTTAAACCTGGTCATGTTTGGATTGGCCATTCTCTGGACCACCTCGTCCCAGTCCTAGGTGTTCTCTGTGAAGACTCGTCCTCAAAATTATCGTGAGAATACGACCATCATGATGATACTTGTGAAGCATGTTGGGGGACCAAGCCTTTAGGGTCGTGCTTGTGGAATCAACCTGTTGGGAACCTGAATTCAAGTTGGCTCAACCCTTCTTGTTTGGCTTGAGAAATATCCTTTACCAGATAGAAACCCACATGGAAACCGTAGGGTATGAAAGCCTATTTCTTGTCTTTGACCAATGTGGCATTATAGCCCTTTAGGATGGTATGATGACAAATTTCTCCCACGATGAGCCGGTCTGGGACATGAGCTAGTAGGAGATGTGGTGCTCCGGTGGCCCCAAACACCCTAATGTAGGTTGAGCGCTCGTCCAAGTACCAATGGCCTACCTTGGCTGCTGCTGATAGCCTTGGGCATTCCTTCTTAAAAATAATAAAATAAATGTGGGTGATGAATTCATCACAGATGAGTGCGTAAGATTTCTTGTACCTGTTATCCCATAGCACGCTGAAGTAGACATGGACCATGAGCTCTGCAACATGCCAACTTAGATTCATGCCGGCGAAGACATTCCTTGCACACATGACATCGAGTAGGTACGTGACCATGTAGAAAGTTGGCGCCCCTCCATCCTTTGATATCTGAGCATGCTGTACACATATGCTTAATTGTTTCGAGATTATTGCTCCCTAGTTGAAACTGCTCCTGATGATTGCAACTGTGTATGCCAAGGGAATCCATGCTTCCAAAAACTTGGAGCAATCCTTTTCTCCATATAACTGACAAATGAGAGCCATCAAATAAATGTATCGCTCTCTTATATTAATCATTCCATACCATCCATTTCTCTGGTTAGTGAATTTCTTGTCCTCCTTCCACCATGAGGCCATCAACCAGCTGGTGTTATGGAACTCATAGAACCTTACCACAAAGTCTATGTTGAGCCACTCCCGTGGGTCCCTGAGCTTATAATAATTATGGATTTCCGTTGGGAGGAAAAATCTGACGTACCCACCATTATCATTGTTGATCAAGCATTTCTTCCAATCCATGTGGTCGATGAGCCACTTCAGGACCTATATGTAGGGAAAAACGGGGGTTCTGCTCGCCAACATGTGTAAATACGACCATCAGATGTTGGGGAACACGTGGTCATCAAGCGCCCTTACGTCCGAGTTGTTGTGTGGGATATACTCCAGGAATTCTTCTCAGCTAATTCTGTTGAAGAGATCCCCCCACTGTGGGAGCGCTACCTTGGATCCGATGCTTGCCTTTGTATCGCCAAAGGCTGGACAAAATATTTCTTTGTTGAGGTTTTGATGACAGGATCCGCTCTGGGAGCGTACTCTAACTTCCTTTCGGTCCCCAGAGAAGAACCTTCACCTATCTGTGGTTCTTTCAGCTTTGGTGCTCTCGCCGAGCGTCTGGTGGTTGGCTTTCTCGGCGACATTCTTATTGCAACTAGAGCAAAGTTTAGAGACTGTGTAAGAAACCAGATGAACATATATAAATGAGAACCAATGATTTGACAGACTTGGATACATACCTTTGAATCTTGTTAAACCTGGTTTTGATAATCAAAAGGGTTAGTACATTCTTGAGTTGCTCGCTCTACTCCTTCAGACGCTTTGGAATTAACTTACGCTCAGAATGAATTTTTTCACAACAATTCTAGGGATTTAAATAGGGATGATCTTACTATGTCGCATTAGCCATTAAATTTGGTTTATGAGTGAAATTTCAACAAATCTGCCACCGGATCTTCATAGGATTTTAAACTTAAATTCATCGTGGGTTGGCAGTGGAGGCGCGGGTGGTAATGTGGTTTATCAGTGATTTTAAAATGATGTTGTATAATCGGCGCATGGGGTAGCAACTAATGCGGGATCAAGCATTAAATAGTTCCTTAAATGTCCAAAATCTGACCGTATCTAATGCTGCAAACATCCCATTGTTCTTCTCTTTCAGTTGGTGGATTAGGGGTTAGGATTGTGCTGTGAATATTTTCGTTGATATCCTCTTGCAAAATCTCCGACGTCGATCGATCTTACCGTAAAGTGATGATGTGGCAAAGCTGACTCAGAGGTGTGACTAGGACCTAGGGAACACAAAATGACTCAGGATAGAACTAGACCGTATGACCCTCTTACCTAGTAAAGACACGTGTCGTTCGAGACCGGTGACTTAATTCGCTCATTTTAATTGGAGTCGGGACTTTCCTTAAGCCATTCGTTCTAAAACTGAATCCTAACTTGCTGACACCGAAAAGTGTCAAGGATCGATGATCGACGATAAACCTACCCAAGTGCTCTCGAATTGGCTCCTTTGAAAAAGTCTTGATGCCGAAAACGCATCGGGGATCGGTGATCAGAGATAACTTTATCGTGGTCGAAATGTTTGTTGTGATCCTTCTATATTTTCTCTGATCCTGATAGAGCGCATCGGACATCGGCTATCAACGATTGTTTTATGTCCTTTGTTAACGTCTGTCTTCCTCATATTTTACTAATGTCGAAGGGGATCATCTATCTATAGAACCTTTATGCGAATAACTTACGTAAACCAAAACCACCTTCTGCCGATGCCGATACGGATCGACGATTGCTGTTTTTTGTGTGGTTCCTTTACTTACTTGAATTATTTTCGACGCTGAACTTGAGTACGTTAGGTGCAGGTTTTAGCTGCCGATTCTTAATTCAGGTGTTAAGGTATTTTAGACATGAGGTTTCTTAAGTTCAAACAAACCTGAATAGGTGATGAGTGTCATGAAAAAAAAGAAATATAAAACATTTCCCTAGATGAAATCGAGTCAGACAGTGCAAAAAACAAGTGGTACCCAAAAAGTGACAAAATTTGATAAGGATTTTTAGGGTGTGTTGAGTGCTCAAAACCACCTACCGTTGGAAATAACATGATGAGGACTATACATTTGTGAGGGTTTTTCATGTATTTTCAATGTACTTCTCCCTCTTTTTCATCAAACACTTTTAGGCTTAATGAACACACCTTTGGGGTTTCTTGTGGACTTCTTCAAAGCATCCTCCCGTGAGGGCCATGCTTAAAGATACACCATAAGGGGACCACTTTGGAGACTTATTCAAATACACCCATCACTTCTAGAGGCTTCTAGACTTCTTCTATAGTTGATATCAATGACAACCAATTTTCCAACAATCTGCCCCTTTGGCATCGAAGGCAACACTCATACCCCCCCTGTCTTCTTGCTTCGGTTCTTTCTCTCCCCCTTTGACATCAATGGAAAAGGGTATATCCTCTAAATATTTCTCTCTCCTCGTCTTCTTTGAAAAAATGTCGTGTAGATCATTGTGGTGCACAAACTACTCCAAGTTTATGTTGAAGATACTCAAATGTCTTCCTTGGCAGAGGTTTGGTGAAGATATTTGAAATATGTTCTTTTGTCCCAATGTAATCTAACTTGATATTCTTTTTTGTAACTTGTTCCATTAGAAAGTGAAACTTAATTGGAATATGTTTGGTCTTGGAATGCATTACTGGATTCTTGGATATACTTATAGCATTGGTATTGTCACAAAATATTGAGATGGGCTCATCATATTTTACTTGTATGTATTGCAAGGTTTGCTTCATCTAGAGGACCCAAGTACAACATGCTACTGCTGCAATATGTTTTGCTTCTGTTGTAAACAATGATACTAAGGATTGTTTATTACTTAACCAACATACCAAGCAATCACCCAAGTAGAAGGATGCTCCACTAGTAATTCTTCTATCATCAATGCTTCCTTCCCAATATGCATCTGTGTATGTGACCATAGTCAACTGATTCCCTTTTAGATACAAAAATCCAAACCCTGTTTTACCTTTTAAATATCTAAATATCCTCTTTACTGCTAGGACATGAGTTTCTTTTGACACTGCTTGAAATATTGTAACCTATCCAACTTCCTGCATCACATCTGGTCTCGAGGTTGCCACATAGAGTAAGCTGCAAATCATCGATCTATATATTCTCTGATCTGTTTCTTTAGATTCATTATCTTTGCTAAGTTTGCAACCAATCACCATGGGGGTACTTACAGGTTTGCAATATTCCATTCCAAACTTCTTCAACATTTCTCTGATGTACTTGGTTTGGGAAATGAAAATACCTTCATCTAGCCGAGATATCTTAAGTCCCAAAAAGAAATTCAGCTCACCAAGTCGTGAAATTTCAAACTCATTCTACATGCCTTTAAAAAAATTCTTACTCATCCCGTCATCGTCACTTCTGAAGATGATGTCATTCACATATACTTCAATGATAAGTATGCTTTCCTAATCCACTTTTACGTAGATATTGTTGATGATTGAAGCTATGTGAGACATTCTCAAGCTTACAAACCTGTGAGATGTGGATCGTTGCAACTATGTGAGTCTTTCTCTCAACTTACAAACCTGAGAGAAATCCGCTAAGAAGGGTATGTGGTTCCTACTTGAGAAAGAGTTAGGAACTTAGAGATGACCTCCTCCATTCAGAGAGTTGAGAAGAATTCATAATGATTTTCCAGTGGGAAAGGCGATCTATTGAGTTAGACATGCCTGTGGCTTAGCACAAGGTGAACGTGTGAAATCCCAAAGTGTTGGGTGCATCGTCATGTGAGGTAGAAATGAAGATGATGTATTAGCCTCCTTTGAGCAACATAGTTGACACAAAGACTCCATATGATTCTCCTGTGTGAGGCAATGGTGTAGAGTGGAAGTACCTGTGGACGAGCACATGTGAACGTGTGAAGATCTGGTTCCTCTGTGTAATGCAGTGAACCAGATGTGCCCCTAGTGGATGGGCACTAGTGGGTGTATTAGATCCTTTGCTATATATTGTTCAAGAGTTAGACTTGCTTGTAACCCTAATTGTTATGTAAAGGGTACATGTTGGCCCCACCTTAATGTAATTAATAATAAATGTAAAAGATAATTAATCTGGTTAATAATAATAATAATAATAATAATAATTATATAATGACTTAGTGAGGTCAGACCTTTTGAGCCAATAGACACTTCTATTGATTGGACAAGTCTAATATAAGTAAAGGAAGATTCCCCATTGTGGAATCATATCCTTCTTGTGAGTTTGGAAATTTCATCAAGTACACTTCTTTGGGAAAAGTACGCACCTCTCTTGGGCGCTAGAGTTCTAGGGTTTGAAGCACCCTCTTGTGTGCTAGGGTTTATCTTGGTGGTAAAGGTCTTTCTCTTGAAGAATATAGCAAAGGATTTGGCTAGGTTTTCTTCCCATGTTGAGAAGGGTTTTCCAGGATACATCTTGTGTTCTTGTGCATGGTGCTTCTTCTTGTGATCTTGGTTGCTGCAACATTTATGGTTATGGTTAAATGATAAAATGGAATGAACTTCATGCTTAACCTAACATATTGAAAAATCAACATGGTATCAGAGCATAGGTCTTGAAAGAACCCATTGCATAATCATCCAGATACAGATTAAGAAGAGAGTATAGTGGACTGGAAGAGAACATCCGGTTGTTGTCTTACCGTGAAGTTTTCCATGGTTTCCAAATGCAACAAGAGACAAAACTTTGTGGCCTTGAGTACCACATAGGAAAAGTATATAACAGTGAGTGTGGGAAGAAATGTGGCCTCACAAGCTTCTGACATATTTACTTGACCATGAGATGGATCCTATGATGATAACCAAGAGCCGTGTGTAAATCTCCTTGAGAACCCAGTGTTTCCTAATGGATCAAAACACAATGAGATGAAATATCCTTATATCAAAGATATGATGCATAGGAAAATCGTACACATGCAGTATCTTCCTACACATGAGTAGATTGCAGATATCTGCACCAGACTAACTTGGTGAAAAATGCCTTCCTAATTGAGAGGGAGTATTGATGACTCCATCCAAAAAACAAATTCAGAGAACATCTGCATCAGACTTGGCATGATGAAGAATGCCTCCCTAGCTGAGAGGGAGTGTTGATGATTGCAGCTATGTGAGACATTATCCAGCTTAGAAACCTATGAGATGTGGATCATTGCAGCTATGTGAGTCTTTCTCTCAGCTTACAAACATGAGAGAAATCCCCTAAGAAGGGTACATGGTTCCTACCCGAGACATAGCTAGGAATGTAGAGATGACCTCCTCCATTCAGAGAGTTGACAAGAACTCAAGATGATTATCCAGTGGGAAAGGCGATCTATTGAGTTAGACGTGCCTGTGGCTGAGCACAAGGTGAACATGTGAAATCCCAAAGTGCTGGGTTCATCATCATGTGAAACATAAATGAAGATGATGTATTAGCCTCCTCTGAGAAGCAGAGTTGACGAGAAGACTCCAAATGATTCTCCTATGTGAGGCAGTGGGAAAGAAGATCTGTAGAGTGGACGTGCCTGTGGATGAGCACATGTGAATATGTGAAGATATGGTTCCTCTGTGTAATGCAGTGAACCATACGTGCCCCTAGTGGATGAGTACTAGTGAGTGTATAATATCCTTTGTTATATATTGTTCAAGAGTCAGACCTGCCTGTAACCCTAATTGTCATGTAAAGGGTACAAGTCGGCCCCACCTTAATGTAATTAATAATAAATGTAAAAGATAATTAATCTAGTTAATAATAATAATAATAATAATAATAATAATAATAATAATAATAATAATAATAATAATAATAATAATAATAATAATAATAATAATAATAATAATAATAATATAGTAATTTGTGAGGTCGGCCCCGTTGAGCCAATAGACACTTCTGTTGATAGGACAAGTCTAATATAAGTAAAGGAAGATTCCCCATTGTGAAATCATATCCTTCTTGTGAGTTTGGAAATTTCAGCAAGTACACTTCTTTGGGAAAAGTGCGCACCTCTCTTGGGCGCTAGAGTTCTAGGGTTTGAAGAACCCTCTTGTGTGCTAGGGTTTATCTTGGTGGTAAAGGTATTTCTCTTGAAGAATATAACAAAGGATTTGGCTGGGTTTTCTTCCCTTATTGAGAAGGGTTTCCCATGATACATCTTGTGTTCTTGTGCATGGTGCTTCTTCTTGTGATATTGGTTGCTGCAACATTTATGGTTATGGTTAAATGCTAAAATGGAATGAACTTCATGCTTAACCTAACATATTGAAAAATCAACAGAGATTGCTATCTACATTACCCTTTCTGAATCCTTGTTGTTGTAAGTACTTGTCCAATCTTGAATATTAGGCTCTAGGGGATTGCTTGAGTCCATACAAAGCTTTCTTCAATATGCAAACATAATATTCCCTTTCTAATAGTAGAAGCCCTTCTGGATATTCGATGTAGACTTCTTCTTCTAATTCTCCATTTAGAAAATATGATTTTACGTCCATCTGATACACCTTGATTATTTTGGAACATGCACAGGCCAAGGTCAATCTGATTTCTTCCATTCTGGCCATAGGAGAAAAAGTTTCTTCAAGGTCTATTCCTTCAACTTGAGCATACCCTTTGCATACCAGCCTTGCTTTGTTTCTGGTTACATGTCCATATTCATTTAGTTTGTTTCTGAACACCCATTTTGTACCAATCACATTTTTGTCCTTGGGTATTGAAACCAGTGCCCATATTTCATTCTTCTCTATTTGATTCAATTCTTCTTCCATGGACTTGATCCAACGTTCATCATTACTGGTTTCCTCAAAGCTTCTTCCTCAAAGCTGATTGGTTCAACTGTGGATAATAGTGCTAGATGTCTTTGTTCTAGTGAAAGCATTTGTTTGCTTCCTCGGGTTTCTATTCCCGCATCTTTGTCCCCAATAATTTGTTTCGATGGATGATTCTTCTACACCCGAAAGTTAGGTGTCCTGGAAGGTATCAAAATATCTTGTTGGTCATTTTATTATTGTTTTTATTTTGTACAATTCTCTTCTTCTTCTTCTACTACTTCTTCTTTCAATTATTCTTCTACTTCATGCTCTTCTGAATTTCTTCTTTCTTTTCTGGCCTTCAATATATTTGTTTAATCAATCTTTACATTGATTCTTTCCACTATTCTATTGAGTCTTTGGTTGTAGCATTTGTATGTCTTGCTTTTTCTTGAGTACCCAACCATTATGCCTTTATCAACTTGAGAGTGAAAATTTCCAATCATGTTATATTCTCTTTTTAAGTAACATTTTCTTCCAAACACTCTAAAGTGATTGACATTTGTCGGTCTTCCCTTCCATAGCTCATATAGAGTCTTGTCACTGTTACTTATAAGCATTCCTCTATTCAAGATATGAACAACTGTATGTACTACTTGTACCCAAAAGATATTACTCAACTTGGAATCTTTAAACATGTTTCTTTCCATCTCCTGTACAATTCTGTCCATCCTTTCAACAACTCCATTTTGTTGAGGTGTCCTAGCTGTTGAGAACTACATTTTTATTCCATGTTCTTCACAAAAATCCATGTATTCTTTTGATGTGAACTCACCTCTAGTGTCTGATCTCAAACACTTGATTTTCAAATCAGTCTCATTTTCAACCATCTCTTTGAATATCCTGAAACATTCGAATGCCTCTAACTTTTTCTTGAGAAAAAAGACTGCAATCATTCTTGTAAAATCATCAATAAGTAGCATGAAGTATTGTTCGACATTCAACCCTTTTGTTCTTGTCAATCCACATAGATTGGTGTGTACAATCTCCAATGGTTTTTTTGTAGAGTGTTCCTTTGTTATGAACTCAGTTCTTGTTTTCTTTCCATGTAGACAATGCTTGCACATAGTATTGGATGGTTTTGAAATTTCAGGCATTTCTCTTACTGCTTCCTTTCTGCTTATTTTGACAAGATTGTCAAAGTTCAAGTGACCCATTCTTCTGTGCCAAAGCCAACTTTCATATTCCTTTCCCAAGTAACATCTTTACTTTCCAATCTCATTTAAGATGTATATGTTGTTTGGAGTCCTTATTGTTGTAGCCACCAATTTTCCTGATCCTTGTTTCCTTATCTCACATTTCTTTGAGTCGAATAGAAGTGTGTGTCCTTGGCTACACAATTTACTTACACTTAGCATATTGTGATTCATGTTTTCGACAAGCAGGAAATTTTCTTCCATGACATATTTGCTCCAATATTGAATGTGCCTTTTCCTATAATTTTGGTTGAGTTATCATTTCCAAATGAAACTGATCCATCTCTTTCCTTCTTTAGAGTTACAAACTTGTCCTTGTCACTGATCATGTGCTTTGAACAACCACTATCAACATACCAATCACTTCTTCTGCATTGGGATTGAAGAGTAATCGAACATTCTTCAATGTCTAGTTTATCTTGATTCCTTTTCCACATCCTCGATGGTTCATTTATATGATTGTTGAGATCCTGCTTTGGTTCCTTTGGAGGAACAATCAATCTACAATCTTTAGCTATGTGTCCAAAGTTGTTTCATTTGTAGCATTCTACTTCATTATTTAATGAGTCGAAACTATTATAATTTATGTTGTATACTTCATGAGGCTTTCTGAGATAATTATTTCTAGAGTAGCTTTCATAGTTGTTGTTGTTCTTAGCATAGGATCTACAATTTATAGCCTTGTGCACAAAATTGTTACAAGAATAACATAGACCAAGAAAAATAGTTTGGTACCTGAGTGTGGAGGATATTTTGAATGGTGCAACTCTTCTGTAATATTCTTATTGAGTTATCTTCATTGCTGTTTGCCAATTTTGAGTTCTTGATCTTCTAGGTGGTGCAATTCCCCTGTAATCTTCTTCTTGAGTTCTTTCCAATTTCTGAGTGTTCTTGATGCAGGAGCATCTCTCCACGTCAGCCAGCCAGCCAGCCAGCCATGTTAGCGCGCACGCATTCAAAGGCTGAAGAGAGGCGCAACCTCATTTTGAATTTGAAATGAATGTAATTTAATGTGTTTAGGCTATTGAGCCATAGAGCCGTGCCTTTGTGCAGGCTGTAGATAAGATCGGATTTAATGCTAGATCGGCTGAGATCTAGATCCAGACGCTGGACTTGATCCAAGTGGATATTGGTGGCCACCCACCTATTCCACTTGAACCCCCACCATTGCTTCTTTCAGTTTTTCAGTTTTTGCACAGTTTACTATTTTTAGCAGTTTTTTTCGGGTCCTGAACTTCCGGGGCCATTTTGAGGCCCTAAACGATGTTTTTTTGGGTATGTTGGTGTCGCAAAATGGCATCTAATGATGCCATGTTGTCTCGGGCATTGTAGGCCTCAGATAGATATTTCCAACGAGCAATCATACGCCTAAAACGAAGATCATATGCAAAAGTTACGACCCCGGGAAGTTGATGCACCAACTTACCCAAACGGGGCCCACATGACTTTTGGCGCTTCATCTCCCAGGGTTAGGTTTTTGGATGTTTAGGACTTTTGGCATT
>ML776705.1:1927995-1949112 GCA_009831015.1 Picea engelmannii | reverse complement strand
CATCTCTGCGTTTATGTGTATTTCTGTATTTCATTGTGTTCCTACATAAATCCGGATCAGGACTAGACAACCAATTATTGTAATTTAATAGAGTAGGTGAGCCTGGAGGGAAGAGCTCGAAGAGCCCCCTCAGGTAAAAGAGATTTTCATATCTCATTTTGAGTTAGTGAGGATTGAGATGAGTAGAGCCAGAGAGAGCTCGAGAACACCTTGTAATTACAAACATTTTCCATTTTAATACAAAAGAGCAGTTTTTACTGCATTGCTGTGTGTTATGTGGATGTTTGTGTGTGTTCTCTATGTATGCTGTAGATGTATGTTATGTTTATGCATTCTGCAGGAGTTGTTTTGTTTCAGGCTTGAAGGGTCTTTGAGGTTTCATGTCAGGAGGGCATGACAGAGTGCTGCGGAATCTGAATACCAGTGCACAGAGGATGCACTTCTGAACTCTGCGAAGTCAGACAAAGATGTGCTGTAGCACAGAAGTTGAAGTCAACAACTCAAGGGAAAGACCTCAAGGTTGTTGAATACCATGGAGGCAAGGCTGTGTAGGAGAGACACAGTTGCAGACAAAATTCTGTAGAGTTCTGCCAAGTGGGCATTGAGCATACGCACAGGTTGGGTTGGAGAAGAACTCTGCTGTGAGTTCTTAAGAGGAACTCGAATCACTGAGGATTATGTAAGATCTATGCCAAGTGGGCATTGAGTGGGTGCAAGGAGTGCACGATAGAAGACAGAACTACTGAATGTTTTGTGAAAGGGAAACTCTGCCAGGTGGTCATAGAGACAGTGTGCAGATAGGCACAAGAAGAAGGGAACTCTTTGAGTTCTGGAACTTAGAGGAAGAATCCACTAAGGGATCTTCGCTGGGTTACTGAATACCCAGAAGGCTTAGCAAGAAGTTGCTTGAGGTAGAAGGATAGCCAGGAGGGCGTCCATATTCTCCATCTGTGGGAGAAGAAAGATAAAATCCCTTAGGGGTCTGAGTGGTTGAGAAGCTCAGGAGGGACAGTGCCTTTCACGCACAGAGTCAGACTGCAAGGAGTGCAGTGGCTGAAGAAATCTTTGGAGAGTTCAAAGTTCCCAAAGCTCAGGGGGGACAACGTTTTCATATGCGCGACAAAGCTCAGAGTCGGAGATCCGCAAGAGAAGAGAAGAAAGGAGAACAAAGGTTGAGGCCTTTGGAAGACTTGGAAATTTTCCAAGCATCAGAAGAACGTGCAAAATCTCAGGAGGGAGCTCAGCAGCCGTCAGATCGACTGGAGAGAAGGAGATATGGACTGTTGGTTTTCACGTCGAGAGAAGAGCACAGAAGGAGGAGACCGTCAGCTGTCGGATCTCACTCAGATACTCGTCAGCCATTGGATCAGGAGAAGATGCTCGAAGTTTAGCCTCCGGAGTAAATGCGCAGGAGAAAGGATCTGGGCCATCAGATCTTGAACAGATACCTGTCAGCTGTCAGATTAGACAGGAGCTACACGAGGGTTACCATTGGGATATTCGACATCGGGAAATCGGAGTTCCCGAGGTCATAAAAGTTGGGACATCATAAGTCTCGAAATCCCGGAGAAATTGGGACCGTCCATCAGAGGAGGATGCGTGGCAGAAATCAGAGCCATCGGAAAAAGTCCCGACTGGAAAAGTCCCGACTGGAAAAGTCATCCATCATCATATCGAGGATTGGGATATCACGAATCCCATGGACATGGATTTTACGCATTTTGGAATCGCGAAGCTCGAAACCGCGATAAGTGGGAGCCAACTGTTAGCATATCAGAGAAGTGGGAAGCTTCGTTGTGTGGGGGCCAGCTGTCAGCATAGCAGGAAGTCGGGATTTGGATGATCGGGAATCCCATGAGAAATTGCATTTTGACATTGAAAACCCCGTAGCCCCGATGGGAGACAAGGCTGCGGTCTTGTGATTTAGCGGTCATATGGGCCGGGAGCTAGCTAGGAGAGATAACACGTAGAGAGTGCGTTGGGATTCGAGGAATCGCGAGTCCTAAGGACTATTGCATTTTGGCATTGGAAAGTCTGAAACTCCGATGAGGACACAAGGATGTGGTCTTGTGAGATAGAGGTCACGTGGACCACGAGCTTAGCTTGGAGGGCTAGCGGGAATTAGAGCTCATCAGGATTTTTAAGCCTAAAATCCCGACGAACAAGAACATAAGATTGTGGTCTTATGAGAACTAGTCACATGGACTAGGAGCCTAGCCAGGGAGGGGCTAAGGCCGAAAGGAGCTCATCGGTGATCGGGGATTAAAGAGTACAGTGACTCTCGACGATGGGGAACACGAAACCTCGAAACCCGATATTACATTCCCTGTGGAGAATTTGTCCATGGTCATTCAGAAGGCCGTGACAGGGTGAAGAAAAGACCCGTGGGTCAATTTTCGAAGGGATTCCATTTGGGAGTCCAAGGAGCTAATTCGGCTTGAAGAGGGGATTAGAACGATCCTGTGAGTAGGAGAGCACGACGAGGAGGTGGTCGCGATTATATCACACTGCGTCAAGTGGTATCAGAGCGAGATTCTGTTTGTATATTGCAGACAGATGAGGCAAGAGGAAGACAGAGTGCTGGAGGACTCTGTAAGGACTTGTTTGCAGGTAGGCAGCAGTCCATAGATAGTCAGCAGGACTGTAAGATGAAGCTGGACACACTCAAGATTCAGAGTGACAGTAGAAGATCTGTCAGGGAGGCAGATAGACATAGCAAGACGACTACTGAAGGCCATGGGAAGAAGAGCAAAGCAGAAAAGCTTGCAGAAATGGATGAAGAGCTTGCTGATATAAGAGCAGAGATAGAAAGGCTAGAGTTAAGGATGCAACAGGATAGAAGATCGAGACAGATGCGTGAATTGCCCATGAAGAAGGCAAAAGCAAAATGGCCAGTCAAGGAGTTGATGGTTAGAGGGCAACACAGGCTGTTAAAAAGATGGTTGAGGTATGCTGAAAGCCTCAAGGCCACAGAGGAGAAGATGGTTCAGGTATGTGAACCAAAAATTAGAGAAATTCTCGGTGAAGAGAATGGAGTGGGATCGTCTGATGATCTCAAGAACTGCCAGGAGGGCAGAGAAGTAGAAATTCCCGTTTTCTAGGGGGGAAACAGATTGAGAGCACTGTGGGGTCTCACGGACTGTCAGGGGGACAGCGAGGGAATTTTACATTGCCAACTGGGCAGTGAAAGGAGATCGCTGTGGCATCTCAAAGACTGCCAGGAAGGCAGCGGAAGCATCTCAGATTGCCAGGTGGGCAGAGATGAAAGTTTGAGACTGTCTGAAAGTCTCATGGACTCAGAGGTGAGTTCACTTCAGCAAGGGTTGCTGATGAAGATGGGATCATTTGATCTCATGGTCTGCTAGGAGGGCAACAGGTACATCCCATATTGCCAGGTGGGCAGGGATGAGCAGGTGAGTTTTGATCAGCCTGAGGAGCTGACAGAGCAGATCTACAGCCTGCACAAATTTATGAGACTGTCTGAGGGTCTCATAAATTCGGAAATGGGTTTAGATTAGCATGTGCAGTTGACCAAGGAGGAAGATCAGGATAATATTCTGATGATTGGGGGAATTGGAATATTCCTACCATTTTCCCAGGAGGAGGCAGAATTCTGCTTTGCAGATGGTGCAGCAACAACAACAGAACAGTCACAGCTGACAATGATTGTCAGGAAAGAAGAAGAATTGGACAAGACTTTAAAAACTGCCCACGCAGAAGAAGACAAAGGGGAAAATGAGCGTTCTGAGGAATGGCTCATTACTTTCAGCCAAGAAGCTGAAAGCGCTATAGCATTGGAGCTGACAGAAGGAGAATACAAGCATTCTGAGGAATGTCTCAACATTTTCAGCCAAGAAGCTGAAGATACTGCAACGTGGGAGTTTGCAGCAGAAGAAGGATAGGAGGCATACAACATTTGTTTTGCTGATCTGTGGCAACAGGTTGAAGCCCTGGAGAGAAGGGTGAAAGTGCAGAGCATGCACATCCAACAGGTGAAGTTGGAAACTGATGAAGGAGGCATGGGAGATCATGATGATCTGCTCATGTGCCAAAAAATTTTGCAGCTGAGGAGACTGCACGAACAAGACCAGCCACTGGAGCAGCTGGACGAAGTGATTGATGTTATCAGAAGGATGATGTTGGGGTCAGAAGACACTGTCAGCAAGGAGAGGCTGAACAAGAAGAAGGAAGCAGTAGCAGTAGCAGCAACACAGAAGCAGCAACAAGGAGATGGAGCGGATGAACAACTCCAGAGGATGATTTGGGATCCAGGAGGATTTCCAAAGCTGAGAGATGGGAAACTCATGAGCAGGAGATCATGAATTTTGCAGCCGAGGAGTATGATGCAGGAGCATATCTCCACGTCAGCCAACCATCTTGCCAGCCACGTCAGTGCGCACGCATTCGAAGGCTAAAGAGAGGCACAACCTCATTTTGAATTTTAAATGAATGTAATTTAATGTGTTTAGGCTGTTGAGCCATATAGTCGTGCCTTTGTGCAGACTATAGATAAGATCAACTTTAATGCTAGATCGACTGAGATCTAGATCCAGATGCTGGACTAGACAACCATTTATTGTAATTTAATAGAGTAGGTGAGCTTGGAGGGAAGAGATTGAAGAGCCCCCTCAGGTAAAATAGATTTTCAGATCTCATTTTGATTTAGTGAGGATTGAGATGAGTAGAGCCAGAGAGAGCTCGAGAACACCTTGTAATTACAGGCATTTGCCATTTTAATACAAAAGAGAATTTTTTCCTGCATTACTGTGTGTTATGTGGATGTCTGTGTGTGTTCTCTATGTATGCTGTAGATGTATGTTATGTTGATGCATTCTACAAGAGTTTTTTTGTTTTAGGCTTGAAGGGTCTTTGAGGTTTCATGTCAGGAGGGCATGACAGAGTGTTGCAGACTCTGAATACCAATGCACAGAGGATGCACTTCTGAACTCTGCGGAGTCAGACAAAGATGTGCTGCGGCATAGAATCTGAAGTCAACAACTCAAGGGAAAGACCTCAAGGTTATTGAATACCATGGAGGCAAGGCTGTGTAGGAGAGACACAGTTGCAGACAGAATTCTGCTGTGAATTCTGTAGAGTTCTACCAAGTGGGCGTTGAGCATACGCACGGGTTGCGTTGGAGGAGAACTCTGCTGTGAGTTCTTAAGAGGAACCAGAATCACTGAGGATTCTGTAAGAGCTCTACCAAGTGGGCATTGAGCGAGTGCAAGGAGTGCACGATAGAAGACAAAACTACTGAACGTTCTGTGAAAGGGAAACTCTGCCAGGTGGGCATAGAGACGGTGTGCAGATAGGCACAAGAAGAAGGGAACTCTTTGAGTTCTGGAACTTAGAGGAAGAATCCACTGAGGGATCTTTGCTGGGTTACTGAATACCCAGAAGGCTCAACAAGAAGTTGCTTGAGGCAGAAGGATAGCCAGGAGGGCGTCCATATTCTCCATCTATGGGAGAAGAAAGATAAAATCCCTTAGGGGTCTGAGTGGTTGAGAAGCTCAGGAGGGACAATGCCTTTCATGCACAGAGTCGGACTGCAAGGAGTGCAGTGGCTGAAGAACTCTTTGGAGAGTTCAAAGTTCCCAAATCTCAGGGGGGAAAACATTTTCATACGCGCGACAAAGCTCAGAGTCAGAGAGCTGCAAGAGAAGAGAAGAAAGGAGAACAAAGGTTGAGGCCTTTGGAAGACTTGGAAATTTTCCAAGCATCGAAAGAACACGCAGAAGCTCATGAGGGAGCTCAACAGCCATCCGATCGGCTGGAGAGAAGGAGATCTGGACCATTGGTTTTCACGTCCAGAGAAGAGAACAGAAGGAGGAGATCGTCAACCGTCAGATCTCACTCCGATACCCATCAACCGTTGGATCAGGAGAAGATGCTCAGAGTTTAGCCTCCAGAGTAAACGCGCAGGAGAAAGGATATGGGCCGTCAGATCTTGAATAGATACCTATCAACTGTCGGATCAGACAGGATCTACATGAGGGTTACCATCGGGATATTCAGCATCAGGAAATCAGATTTCCCGAGGTCGTAAAATTTGGGACATCACAAGTCTCGAAATCTCGGAGAAATCGAGACCGTCCATCAGAGGAGGACGCATGGCAGAAATTGGAGCCATCGGGAAAAGTCCCGACTGTAAAATTCGTCCATCATCATATCGAGGATCGGGATATCGAGAATCCCATGGACGTGGAGTTTACACATTTTGGAATCGCGAAGCTTGAAACCCCGATAAGTGGGAGCCAGCTGTCATCATATCAGAGAAGTGGGAAGCCCTGTTGTGTGGGGGCCAGCTGTCAGCATAGCAGGAATTCGGGATTTGGATGATCGGGAATCCCATGAGCAATTTCATGTTGACATTGAAAACTCCATATCCCCGATGGGAGACAAGGCTGCGGTCTTGTGAGTTAGTGGTCATATGGGCCGGGAGCTATCTAGGAGAGCTAATGCGTAGAGAGCGCGTCGGGACTCGAGGAATCGCGAGTCCTGAGGACTATTGCATTTTGGCATTGGAAAGTCTGAAACTCCAATGAGGACACAAGGCTGCGGTCTTGTGAGATAGAGGTCACGTGGACCACGAGATTAGCCTGGAGGTCTAGCGGGAATTAGAGCTCATCGGGATTTTTAAGCCTAAAACCCCGACGAACAGGAACACAAGACTGCGGTCTTATGAGAACTAGTCACATGGACTAGGAGCCTAGCCAGGGAGGGGCTAAGGCCGAAAGGAGCTCATCGGTGATCGGGGATTAAAGAGTATAGGGACTCTCGACGACGGGGAACACGAAACCCTGAAACCCGATATTAAATTCCCTGTGGAGAATTTGTCCATGGTCGTTCAGAAGGCCGTGACAGGGTGAAGAAAAGACCTGTGGGCCAATTTTTGAAGGGATTCCATTTGGGAGTCCAAGGAGCTAATTCGGCTCGAAGAGGGGATTAGAATGATCCTGTGAGCAGGAGAGCGCGATGAGGAGGTGGTCGCGATTATATCACACTGCGTCAGTTCTCCTTCGAAGGCTTGAATTCTTCCTTCTTGATGGGGCCTTTTATGACTTATGCATAACTCTTTTGTTCTGCTTCCTTTTCTATCATCATGGAGCTTGAACCCTGCTCAGTATGCACTTGTTTTTATCCTAGTCTATACTTGTCATAGTAAGGCCTTTGCATGCCGATGATTTCGTCCAATATTTTGGTGTTGTTCTGCTGCATATATTTCTTCTGGAGTTCCTTCCTTATGGATACTATTTCTGCTTCCAAACTCTCCTTCATTTTCTCCTTTTCTTCCAACTGGTTTTTGAGTGTTTCTTCAATCCTTCTAGCTTCTTCTACTTGGACCTTTGGATTCATAATCATCTACTGGACTTATTCAGAGTTGGGATTTTGAGAACTCTCCTTTAGCTTGATCAATTCTTCCTTGAGTGACTTGTTTTTCTTCCTTTCTCTCTTTAGCTCACTTAAAGCATTGATTAGTTATGCTTCAAGATCTACTTCACCTTCTTATTCATAAAATTCTTCATCATTTTCCAATTCCATAAAGAGTACTATTTCAGAGTCATTGTCACTATCATCATCCTCATCTGATGAGGAACTGTATTCTCTGGAGTAGAAGATTTTCTTGAAGAATTTCTTTTCTTGTCTCTTTTCTGATATATTTTTTCTTTCTTGGGAGTTTCTTCTTCATCATTCTCTTTATTCTTAGCATAAGTACATTTAGAAGCAAAATGACCAATTTCACCACAATTAAAAGACTTTAAGGGAAGCATACCTTTGTACTTCTTGGCTCCTCTCTTCAACTTCCTTACGAAGTTGGCCACTTCTTCATCTTCATCTGAATCATCGATGTAGCTGCAGTCTGACTTTGGATTTTTCTGATTATTTTTTGTCTTCTTGGATGCTTTGAAATATGCTTCCTTCCTGGATGGATTATCTTTCTATGGTCTCATTTCATAAGCTTAAGGATTCCATGTAACTCGTCCATGCTCAACTTAGCTAGATTTGTTAGTTCTTCTAGGGATGAAATCTTAGGATCAAATCTCATTGGAATAGACCTTAGTACCTTTTTAACAATGAATTGTTCTTTAATTTCTTCTCCCGAGCCTTTAATAACGTTCACTATTTCATCAACTCATAGAAAGTAAGATGCAATATCTTCATCTTCCATCATTTTCAGCTATTCAAATTGACCTCTATAAGTTTGAAGCTTGGCCCTTTTGACTTTGGCATCTCCGTCGTAAACATTTTGAAGTTTGTCCCAAATATCCTTTGCAGATTCACAATGCATAACCTTGATATATACTGAGATAACTAGGCCACCAAGAATAACATTTGTATCCTTCGAATTATTTTCTTCGAGTTTCTTTCCATCCTTATCTGTTGGGGGAGTGGTAGGTGCTTTGTATCCGTTTACTACTTCTTGCCAGACATAAAATCTACGTGCTTGTATAAATGTTTTCATCCTTCTACTCTAGAATGCATATTTCTGACCATCAAACAATGGTGTTCCATTCTTAGTGCACTCCATGATCTACCTTCTAGTGATTAGACTATTTTCTAAAGGACCTACTCTGATACCAATTGTTGGAATATTCACCAATACTGAGAGGGGGGATGAATCATTATTGAGGACTTTTTATCACTCTTTACCAGAACATGTAAGCATTAACTTATCAACAATTCCATTTACTTATGATTGCATTTAACATGTCATGAGCATATAACCATAAAAAAATACTATTCAACAATGCATCACATCATACACATTGCACAAGAGAATTTTACATGGAAACCCAAATGAGAGAAAAACATGGAATGCTTTCTTATATATCAGAAGATTACATTCATAGTAAGAGCCAACTTCCAATATTATCCAGCACCAACTGGAAGGAGGCTCCAACCCCCTGGTTTATTAGCTCCAACTTGAAGGAGGATACAACTCTCTAGATTCTCCAGCTACAACTAGAAGGAGGCTCCAACACCCTAGTTTACAGGCTCCAACTTGAAGGAAGCTCCAACTCCCTGTATTCTCTGGAACCAACCAGAAGGAGGCTACAACCCCCTTTCCTTTCCCATTCCTTCCTCCCTGAAATATAAATGTAGACTCAACCTGTCAGTGCCAATGTCATTGTCATTGTAACTGATACTGATACATCATCATCATTAACTTGTCACTGCTACTGATATTGACATCATCATCAACATTATCATCAACAAAACTAGATCCACTCGCATAGATCATATGCCAGGATCAACAAGAACATCACTCAAATCACATTCCCAACATCATCAAGATATGCATCCAAACCATGTTCCAAGATATACCTCAAGCATGTGCCATAACCTCAAACCGTGTACCAAAATATGTGCCTCAAACATGTGCCATATCATTCTTGATATGCCTCAACCATGCACAAAAATATATACCATAAACGATGTACCATAACCTCCAAGATATGCCTTAAACATATACCATGAACTTCAAGATACAAGCCTCAAAATATATAGAATAACATACTCTTTCATTCTGTAGAATCAGATCTCAAACCAACTGACCTTCCTCAACTTCAACATCAACAAGATAACACCTTCTTCAAGATTTTTCCAAAAATCCATGACTCATACACTGTCAAACCACATATTTTTCCATATATCCGCTACTCATACACTGTCAACCTCAATATTTTTTATAAATCCGCTCTTTTCTCCACTGTGACCCGCGTACATCCACTCTTTTCTTCACTATGACCTACAAATAACCTCAAAAAAATCCTTTCTCCCCCAACCTCCTTTCTCCTTTCTCATTTATGCTATCTCCATTAAAAAAAACTCACTTGCTTGGATGAGACAAATGAGAGGTTCTTGATGTGTATTTATACTTTTCCAGGTACCTCCTTTACTTGAATTTAGGGCCAACCTGTAACTTCTTGTTGCAATAACTTTTCTCCTTTAATTAATTTTGGGGCCGACTTGTAACTTCTTATCCTTAGATCTGGGGCTTCTTGACCATACTTCAGGGCTTCAACTTTAAGATGGAATAACTTCTCAACTGTGAGTAACCACATGGCGTACGACCTACCGTTGGAAACGACATGACGAGGACTATCCATCTATGATGATTTGTATGTATTTGCATTGTCCTTCTCCATCTTTTTCCTCAAACACTTTCGGGCTGCATGGCCACATCTCTGGGGTTTCTTGTAGAATTCTTCAAAGCATCTTCCCATGAAGGCCGTGCTTAAAGCTACACCATAAGGGGACCACTTTGGAGACTTATTCAAATACACCAATCACTTCTAGAAGCTTCTAGACTTATTCTATAGTTGACATCAATGATAACCAATTTTCTAACATGAGCGAGAGGTACAATGAAACCATTAGGAATTAAAGGTGGCTAATTTCCTTTCTTTCTATTTATGGGATGATAATATTTTCCTTTCTTGTAGCACCAGGGATTTTACTGCATAGTCTCCTATTACTTTGCATCCCAAGAAAAAATTCCCTCGAAAAATCAAAACCACCACTTTCTCCCCTCCAATTTAGAAAACATGTTGTATTCTACTTTATTTCCCTCACAATATATCCATTTTAAATTGTGTCGATTTTCCTGCTTACATGGATGCATTGATTCTCCCATCTGCTCATTCCAATTTTATGTGTTAACATGGAAGTGAAATAAACTCACATATCATTGGCAAGGGAAGAGAGCCTTTACGAGACATGTACCCTTGCATATTGTTCTGCAAGTTTGCAAAGGAAAAAAAAAACACAAATGCTTTGTTGTTTTAAAAATTAATAACAACCATAGATTTCATTCTAACACATTGAATGTTTACGACGTTCCTTTGCACCAGTAGGAGCAATTGTTAGTTATTCTTATGGTGTCAAGTGGAAATCCTTATGAGCTTCAAGCATTTGGTTGAAGACCAAAGGGGCATATGCTAAAGCCCTAAGAAACCATGAAAAAGTAGGAGCAATTGCTAGTTATTCTTATGGTGTCAAGTGGCAAGCCTTATGAGATTCAAGCATTTGGTTGAAGACCAAAGGGGCATATGCTAAAGCCATAAGAAACCATTAAAAGAAGCAGTGATTCAACAAAGTTATAAAGATACTATTTAGAAATGGAGATGTGTTTTTTTTTTATGTTGAAAAAATAAGTGGTATGGAGTTGGACACATTTAATGGGTGAGGACCTCTACATAATATCCCTTTCATATTTTCTTTGAAAGTTGTTGGACTACAATAGTTTCTCACATTTACCTTACTCTATAATATTTAGTGATGGGGGACAACTCTTGGATGAGGTTGTGCGATGGGAGTCAAACATCAATGATAAAGCACCATTGAAATATGTGGTTGAAGATCCAACTAATTTTTAGTGGAAATGATAGGAATTTGAAGGTAAAGTGGTATTGTTGCAGAAAGCTAAGGTTGTGGGGATTGTAGTTCCATTATTTTAATGTTAAACAACTTGAGCTTAGGTTTCAAATTACAAGATTTCAATGGCCTTGTTTTTAGATTTGAACCCAACATTTGGAAAGACTTGACATAGACCTTTTCCTGATACATGAAAGTTAGGTCGTTGAGGTGTACTTAGGATGCCAATTTGATTAGAAAAGAATCAGGGTATGGAATGACAAAGATGATTCTTTTATCAACTATTATATGACACCCTTCACAAAAAACATAGTTTCTGGACTCAACATGTTGACAAAGAAGTTCCCTGCTCTACATATTTTTATTCTCTGAAACTTTTGACACGCATGTAACAAGATGGCTCGCCATTAACATGTCTTGCTCCAAGTAATGGGGTTACATATATCATGCTACCAATGTTTCCCCACAAGCCTGCAATAGAGAGGGACTACGGTTTCAACTTAGAGTCATTTGTAAGTGTTAAATGTTTCTATGTAATTTTTTTTTATCTCTTCTATATATTTTTTTGTTTCTCTGGTTTTCACCCTAGGAAACCTTTTAAAAACCCTTTGCATATACATTTTCATATACCCTACACACTCCTTTAAAAACATTTTTTCATAGTGACTCATATAGCCTCCTAAAGGATTAAATCCTACTTGTCATATTTGATGAATATGTTAATGAAGTCTATGCATGGATAAAAAAATGAAGAGAATGAGAGAATTTAGGGGTGACAATCTCATAGAGAGATTCAATGAGATAATATTAAAGCCAAATTTAGACACGGTTGAATAAAATATCTTATTATGACATATTGTTGTGATATTGTTATGGTCACCTAAAGTTATATAAAGGGACATAATTGTACAATATAAATACATATAGGAATGGATTAATTACATAGAATTTCCCCTTTGGGAGTTTCTTGAGTGTAATCTCTCATTGTCCCTTGCTTCATATGTGTTTTGATTTCATTGTTGCATATTTCTCATTCCCAACATTTGTTATCAAAGCTCATGGTTGTGGTCCATGGATATTTGTGTGTTAGGGAGGAATAAGTGCATTGTGAGAAAGCATTGTTGTAGGTTGTTCCATGGCAAACTAATATGTGTCATGCCAAAAATGAAATTCTAATGTCAAATCATGTGGTGTGTGATACAATACTCTGATTAAGCTAGAAATAGATTGATGTTGTGTGCATATGAGGTGGGTTGAGAAACTCTGCTACATAACAATGCTTGAAGACCATTAATGATTAGATCCTTATGAGAGTTCTATGTCTATGTTGGAGAATCCTTGTGTTTATGGATTGCGGAGTCAATCCACTATTTATTAAAAAAAGGACAAGGCCATGGGCTACATGAAAGAAAACTACAACAAACAAAAGGTCAATCTTAGATCACAAAAGAAATATCACTAAATGTGAAGGAATGGTTTCTATCATAGTTACCAAATGTTTCCAAATCATTGAAATAAATTTGAAAATTCACAATTTGTTCGATTCAGTAGAATTATTGGTCAAATTCAATATTTCTTTCATTGTTCTCTGTCATAGAGGGATCACAACGGTGCCGATTCAATCAGTTCTTCATTAGGGGTTGTTACAGAGGATTCTTCAATGGGTGGTTCTTTCTACAATATCGAGTGACGTTTTCCCCAAGTTTTTAGTAACTTGGAGAATTTCTAGCTTAGATGCAAGGGGTGCATTGCCTGCTTGACAACCTTTTGGCCTCTTGCCTGAAGGAGGGAAGTGGTGCAACAATGTCATGTCATTAAAGCATATATATATATACACACACACACACCGTGCCTTGTTTTAGAAACCAAATGGGGCAGGGCAATGATATCAATCTAGGAACACCATGCCTTTTTTTAGAAACCAAATGGGGCATATGTAGCATTGTGGTAGATACAAGAGAAGCCAATAGGATTACAAGAACATACATTTCTCGATGCTAAATCACTTAATTCATTAATGTGATTGAGAGTTAATAAAACTAATCTTAAAAAGGTCGAAGTTATGTACCAATTCAGATTGTTTTGATAGTTCTATATTTGACTTGTAACCAAAAGAAGAATTACTACCGCAAAGAAAATATCTCAGGAATTTCCTTTCTTTTGGAGATTGATAGTATTGAATTTCCCTGAATGTAAGAAAAATATGATGGGGTTGTGTAGGCGGCTTTGGATATGGTAATTACTGAGGAATTTTGGCGAAGTATATTGGAAAATTTTAACGATTTTTTTTCGAATTGAAAAATTTTCACTCAATTTTTTTTTCATTTCATATTGAATTCGAATTCAAACTTTGTAACTATGGTTTCTATGGAAGGCCTTATGCAAGAAATTGTTTCCTTCTCAAACATGTTGCTCGATTTATGGGCACATAAGTCTTAGTTGTAACCCATTGATTTGATTTCAAAGAAAAAATGGATCTAATTGTTTGTGCTACCTATCTAGATACTCCCCTATCTGCAAAGGTGAAATGGTAGAGTCACCAAAGAGAGAAAGAATGCCATCATGGATTGTAGCCCATGCTTGTGATATGTTGTGAAGAGAAAGGGCTTTCTTGTAGTTTGTCAAGTCATGGGGAAGAAGCCGATGCTGAACATATGCTTGTAGTTTATCAATTCATGGGGAGAAACTGCCTCGAGAAACAAACAAATATGTTAGCACGTGATTTGACAATTATGCTAACAATCAAGAAAGGAACAATCGACTCAGTTGTACATGTGACTAGAGGTGGTTCACATTCGTTGAATGAAAGTGGATGTACATAAATTGAATCATGCTGATAATTCTAAATTGTTGAGATCTAAAGGTGAGTAAATGCATGGAGACAAAGAAATAACATGCCAGACAAAGAAATAACATGCCGCAATGTTGTTTCACATTGAAGAGAGATAGATGGAAATCACTTTTGCTCCCTCGCTAATTTAAGAGTCCACCATGTTTTAATTATCAACAATTATGTGCACAAGGAGGTATTTATGAATAACAAGGATGATTGTTGATATTTCAAAATAGTGGTAACTTGTGTGTTGTGTCTAGTTTAAAGAAGATGAAAAACAAAGAAGACCAATGATGAAGATAGAAGATTGCAGAAGACAAAAGATAAAAGATTTCAAAAGATTGATGAATATTGGACCAGTTGAAAAAATAGAGGATGATGATTGAATATTGAAATTGCAAGTATTCGTTAAGAGGGAGCATGAGGGGTTAACTCCTACTTGTGATATTTGATGAATACGTTAATGAAGTAGAAGTCTACATATGAATCAAAGAATGAGGACAATGAGAGAATCTAGGACAAGGATCTCATAAAGAGATTTAAGGAGAGATTATTGGAGATAGTTGTGAAGATGGTTGAACTAAATATCTTATTATGACATATTGTTGTGATATTGTTATGACCATCTAAAGTTATATAAAGGGACCTAATTGTACAATCGAAATACACACAAAAATGGATGAATTGAATAGAATTTCCCCATTGGGAATTTCTTGAGTGTAAACTCTCGATATCCCCTTGCTTCATATGTGTTTTGATTTTATTGTTGTGTATATCTAATTCCAACCACCTCCATGGATTATATTATACATAAAATATAAATGAAAAATTGGGAATACAAATTTCTATAGGGGTAATGGTCAATTGGACCTTAACATTTACATATGTGATTAGAACCATCATATTTTATGTACTTTATCATTTTGTCCCTTGCCTCAAACATGTTTTTCTAATGTTTTCTTATTGTTATTTTATTGTTTATAGGTATATATTTTTTACTAGAAATGCCTCCAAAAAAGAAGGGTGAATCAATTTTAGACAAATTTTATGAATATTCTATAATTCCAAAACCCTTTAATGTTGAAGATTTATCATATATTCCTAACTTGAATGATGAACCTAAAGAAGACATGGATGTAGACCTTGTTGATGATTTAGAAATGTTTGGTGATCAAGAGGGTGCATCTAATAGTGAAAGGAAAAGGAAGGCCTTTACAAAACACAAATTTCAAGAAGAATGGAAGATAAGACATCTTTGGGTGCATAGTATCAATGTTGCAAATCTAAGGATTGATATGAATTGGTATTTGATGTAATATAATTCAATAAGATGTTGTGGCAACACATTCAAAATATTTTATTCATCAAACAACAATTCAAAAAATTTTATATGAAACTCAAAGATTGATAAAGTCTATTACAGAACATAGTGAGTATCAATGAGATCAATAGGGAAAAGGTGATAACCACCATGAAATTAACATATTTTATTGAAAAAAAGGATATTGCAATTTCTACCTATGAAAATCTTTATCGACTTCAGATGCATTTACAAACACCTAATATGCCTCTTCAAGTGGAGTATTCATCCTACATAAACAAAAATGCCACAACTAAATTTATTCACTGTATCTCAAATTACCTTAAAGAGGTGCAAGTTAAAAAAATGTTGGATATTCCATTTTTCTCTATGAAGTTAGATGAAAGTATAGATAATGGTTTGGAACAACATCTTGTGTATTCTACATATCTAGAATCAAAAGGCCTAGGACCTCCAATCTCACAATTTATGAAACTTATCAATGTTTGACCTAATGGAAAGAAAATACTATATATGATATACGTATTATTCTAAAGGAAAAAAGGCAATTGGAAAATGAAAAACTAATAGTAGTTTCTATTGATGGTGCTTCATCTATGGTTGGAAGTGAAAATGGATTTGCCACATTGCTAAAGAATGATTTACCAAATCTTATTGGTACTCATTGCATTGCACATCATGAGACACTTGCAACATTAGATGCTTCAAAGAAGATACCATCATTATTGTATGTTGAGAAATTAACAAACAAGTGTAAATTAAAGAAATAGAAACAATAAACCGATTGCTTTACTAGAAGTAATGGAATTATAATCCTTACAAGTTCTTCAAATCCATGGGATTTGATGGCTATATAAAGGGAAAGTAGTTCAAAGACTCATTTCAATGATGCCTTCTATTTTGAGCTTGTGGAAAATAGAAAGAAAGAACTAATGGTATCATAAGGAAAATATTTTATATAATGTGCATATCACATCACCTGGAATAACTATTGACCATATATTAAATACTATTAAGAGATATTTATATAGGTCAGATTCTTTTGTAAATGGTGCAATATATCTTAGTAAATTATTGAAAGACTCTATAGATGGATTCCTTATAAATGTTGATAAAGAGGGGATTGAACATAGACATGATTTGTTGTATATTCCTATCCAAGATGAATACATGTCACGACCAATGGTGACATGAATTGATGTCTCCCTCGAGGGTTGCATACAACTTACAATGAACTATGTCTAAGCATTGATTGAGAGCTTCAATTCAAGATTCCCGGATCTTCATCTTTTTAATACAGTGAGTTTGTTTAGTCATTGTCATTATCCATCAGATCTTTATGTGAGAGAAACTAATGCAAAACAAATGCTTGAAACATAATTTTCACATTTGAAGCATTAACCATGCAATGAAGGTGTCAATGTACCATTGTCCGACATTACAACAAGCAAAAGAGAGTTCTATGAATTCATTGACGTGTTTCATTTAAGTGGAGAAATATTCCCTATGAAAGATGCATGAAAGCTATTTTCTCAAACAAAATATTGGCACTCTAGGTATCCAAATATGTTAAAATTATGGCAAACAATACTTGTCTTACCATCATGCATTGTTACATGTGAGCGAGAGTTTTCAAAACTAAATATGATCAAATATATAAGGAGAACAAGGATGTTAATTAACACACTTTATGCATTAATGCATGTATCGTTAACATGCCCCAACACATCAAAGGTGGAGTGGCAATGAGTTTACAAGATTTGGTGTAGTTCAAAATAAAGGATATTTTATGACATGTGAGGATTTCAAATTATGTGTTTGCTCTATTTTATATAGATTTTGTAAACAAAAGTAACTCTATGTTTTTTTCTTTTATCTACATGACTTTTCAAGTTCAAACACATTTATGATTATGCTGTATGAAACTCAAATGTTCTCTGTATATCCATAAAATGTAGAATATGCATGCTGACATTTCTTGAGAGAGGTTAGTGGCAATGCTCAAATAAACATTTTGTCGTGTTCACTTGTGCATAATCACATTTAAACCACGAATCTAGTGAAAAAATGTTCAAATTGTAGAGCTTTGAAAACTCTATTAAACCCTATTATATTCATTTGTAAAATATCCTCATAAAACAACATGATGGCTATATACTCTAATAAATTCATAGGATAGTATCATAAAACATTCACATATTTCTTATTTCTTAAATCAATAGATATCTGAAATTTTCAATTGGACAGGAGTGGCACCATCTTAAAGGAGATCAACTTTAAAAATTAGATGTTAGCTTTGCAATTTCAAGTTAGCTTTGCAATTTGCCTCTCTTGATCTTAAAGAGTGAATATTCAAACCTTATAAACTCAAGAGAGTACGGTTACATTGCTGGGAATAAATGGAGATGGTCCAACTTAAGCTTAGAATGTTCCTTTTTGTTGTATATTGTGGATGTTGCCTAATAATTATTGAACAATGGATAGATGTGCGAGATACATTTAGTACAATGAACATGACAATTGATAAGATTGGTGCCTAAGGAGTTCAACTCACCTTGTAATGTGGTCATTCATCTCTTGTATCTTTTATGATTTGGATTCCTGCTTACATACGTGTAAATATGTATGTACCATATTGGTGTAAGAAATGTGTCAGTTACATATATTAACATATTTATTTTATATGAGAAATGTGCCACTTACATATATTAACATATTTATTTTATATTTCTTACAATTTCAGACCTTTGTACGAACCTTTAGTAATCACTTCATTACTTTTACTTCCTCTATTTTAGAAACCTTATACATCAGAACACTTCAATATCTGACTCCTAGTTGTTCTTGAATAAATATATGATTTTCTTCTTACAATAAGAAATTAGAGTAGGTACTATCAATTCCCATGATTCTATGATTGTCATCATCTAGTCATAGTTTTTGCTTTTTTTTCTTAGTGTTTGTATTAATATGGTTTAAAGGACCCCTAAACCTTGGATCTATTACAGGTAGAGATTGATTGATTTTTTTTAAAAAGTGTAACATACCTAGTCTTTGATTTGAGTCACATTACTACAAAAACGATTTAGAATATTTTGATACCATTTGAAATCTATATGCATAGAACATGCCAAATATCTCATGCAACTAACAATATAATAAAAACTCATGAATGTAATAAATCAGAAAACATACAACATTTAAATATTCATTTACACAATGGAGTTACCATAATAAACATAACCAAAATATTATATGTTTATAAAATAACCAATTGGCTACATACAAAGGAAGTTCCTCCCAACCATAGACATTGCTATTCATTTTCTCTCAACAACAAGCCACCCCCGTGTTGGCATGTTTATAGGAAGAGTGTGCTTGTCATTGATGGCAAGAAAAACAATGACGATGGCATATTGGCAACAATAATGGAAAACAGGAAAACAACGATGATAGCATCGGGAATTGTTGTCTACAAGCTCAGGAGGATGAGCACATGACTGCCAGGAGTGTAGTAGAAAGGCCCTTGAGGTCCAAAGGATCTAAACCCTTTGAGAATCTGAACGAAGTCAAAATCTTAGAAGAGATAGCGGATTTACCATTACATTGGCGAGAAAGATCATAAGGGACAATGCTTTCCAGAAGTGTAGACGAGGTCCAAGAGACAGAATCATAGGAGGAACAAAGGTCGAATCATTTGAATACTTAGAAAATATTCTAAGTCAGAATAAATTGTAAGCTCAGGAGGAGGAGTGATAGTGGCCGTCGTATCGAGCACTATGAAGATCTAGACCATTGGATCGAGGAAAGTCGTGGGCCATCGATCGGACGAGAGAGAACAATCAAGAATCGAGAAACGAAAGAAAGGAAGTGCTAACTTCTGACATCGCAAAGTGCGAAGTCCCGAAGTGCGAAGGAATTTTGGCCGTCCATTGAGGCAGGACACGTGGTGAGAGATTGACATTACGCTAATTCGCAAATCGGGAAATCAGAGATAGGAGAAGAGAAAACTTGCGAAGTCTGAGTTCGCAAAGGTGATCATAGCTATTGATCGAGGAAGGTAGTGGACCACTGATCTGGCATGACAAAGTTCAGATTTCAGGAGTTCGAACCTCGAAGAAAGGAAGTTCTCTAACTTTTGACATCGCGAGTCGCAAAGTCTTGAAGTAAGAAGAGGAGATATGGACCGTCAGATCACTGAGGGTCTTGGACAGTTGATCTGGCACGATGTACTTCAGAGTTCGGGATTTGGGAGAGTCGGGGTATCTCACAACAGAATATCCGAAGCCTGAAGTTTCAAAGCACTTTCTCGGTTAGCATGTGGTCACAGCCAGTGGTCACATGAGAGGAGAATATGGGAAGTAGCTAGCATCGCTAGGCTCTACCCCAGAGTTTTGAGAGTTGGATTTTCGATGTGACTCACATTAGAATATCTGATGCGTGAAGTCGCGAAGCACCTTTTAGACAGGCGTATGATCACAGTTCATGGTCACGTGAAAGGAAGGGGCTTAGCCAGAAAAGCTAGCGCCCACTATGTAGTTTTCTTAGGAAGGGAAAAGGCACCAAAGGGATGAGCGTGTGGAGGTTCTCTCTGTAACTGGGAGAACGAACTAATGGTATATGCCAGAGAATTCAAAGAGCTTCAGGGTGATCGCTAGAGGAGTTGAAGAGTCTCGAGATAACTGCCAGTGGAATGAAGACTCATCATAGAGACAATTGACAAATGGAAAAGTGTCGAAGACTGTAACTTCCAGAGAGGACAAAGAGTTGCGTGCATGATCTGGCAGAGGACTTGGCATGATAAATATACACATAACAAAGAAGATAAGTGGGGTCTTCAATTGTGATTCATGTACATAGAAGAGAATGTTGAGGTGCGCATGCAGAGATAGAGAATAAAACAAAAAGCACAAGATGATGCGAGAAGGAATACACTGATGCAGGCAGAGCAGAGTAGTATAGCAGAACAATGATGATACCGATAAGCCATTTACAAGTACTGTATCACTGTAATAAATTTATGTAACAAATTTTTATATCTCAGGGTGGTAGGGAGGTGCTAGGGAGGACTGTTGTCCTCAGAGTTTCAAGTGGGTGCTTGAACACAAGGAGTTGTAGCTTCCATCTGGTTGCAGCCAAAAAAACCAGGGTGGTAGGGTGGTGCAAGGGAGAACCATTGTTCTCTGTTATACAGGTTGGTGCTTGTGTGACTGAAAGTTGGTCCTTCCATCCAGTTGGTGTTGGAACACTCACGGAGTTGGTGCTTCCTTCTAGTGGGTGCTAGAGAAACCAGAGAGTTGGTGCTCTCAGCAGGTTGTAGCTTGTAAAACAGAGGTGGTATCCTCACAAAGAGTTGGTGCTCATAAGAATGATAATGTAAAAAAAATAAATACTACTTATCATATGGAGAAGAAAAGGTTTTCTCCGTATATGAGTTTCCTCAGGAATATCTGTCTCTGTATACTTCATGTGTGTGATTGTTGTTGAATACTCTATTGATTACTTCCCTGAATTATTGTGATCATAATTGAGTGTTCTGTAATGAGTTTAAAATTGGCATAACTGTTTAAGCACAGTAACAACT
>ML776705.1:1886282-1921494 GCA_009831015.1 Picea engelmannii | reverse complement strand
TAAAAGAAGGCCGGATTTCAAGGGAGGATGAAGTCTTTTGGTGATGTGTTCTAAGGTATGTTATTTTCAGGTCATCTTACCATTTTTTCCATAACTTTTTTTCTAGAACGATTCAGATGGTGAAATTGCTATGGTAGTGAGAATACATATCAAGGTACCTCTGGTAAAAATGTAAGCTCTTGATTCGCTATAATTATGGAGATATACTCTGTGGAATATAGGGTTTGTGACCAGTCCTGAAACTAGTCAAAAAACAGGTGTTCCGGGTAAAACTGTCATAACTTTTTCATACAGACTCCAAATGCAATGGGACCACTTCCATTGGAAATAGTACGGACTGTAGTTTCTTGTGTGAAAGTTTCAGAATCAGATGTTAAATATTGAGCGCGGGGCATGCTGTACAAGTCGGGTCTTCTGAACAGACCAGAATTGAATAAAGTTTCATTATCTCTCATATATTCTTGGGTGGAAGGAAGGGGCAAGGATAGAGAGTTCAAATCTCTCTTTATATTGGAGGATTGTATCTTCCTCATGGAGGTTTATCCCTCCCTTTACATTTGGAAGCTGTAGCTACCTTTGGAAGTCATTACTTCCCTTGAACAAAACTATTGATTATTTCTCATATATTGTGGTGTATTGGTGTAACTCTTATACTATTGTTCATTGCTCATTGGATATAATTGAATGGTTTAAGTATAAGTTGAAAAAGGTTTTAAATTGTACTTGATACTGATTCACCCCCCTCTCAGTATCAACAGAGGTTGTTCACATGACTGTTCATATTCTAAACAAAGCACATCTACGGCCGAACAGTGATAAAACTCCATATGAGCTATGGTTTGGTCGACCTGCATCAATCAAGCACTTCAAAGTATTTGGAAGTAAATGCTACATAAAAAATAATGTTGATAATATAGGAAAATTTGATGGTAGAGATGATGAAGGTATCTTCTTAGGATATGCAATAAACAGTAAAGGATACAGATGCTTTAACAAAAGAATGCATAAATTAGTAGACTGTATTGATGTTCGAATTGATGAAGAAGCTCTTGTTAAAGATCAACAAAGAATAAGCACCAACTCAAATGAAGAATATGACGAGGATAATGAAAATGAAGAACAAAAAATCTCAGATTCACAAGAAGATGATGATTCGGGTGGAGAAGAGACACCCAGACAAGAAGAGTCAAGACAACAATCAACATCAAATCGTTCCTCTAGAATTACTCAAAAGAATCATCCCACAAGTCAGATAATTGGTGAGAAAGACAAAGGTGTACAAATGAGGAAAAGTATAATCAAAGATACCGAGCAATCACATATAGCCTTCATATCCATGGTGGAACCCAAGAACTTTAATGAAGCCAGTAAATATGTAAATTGGTTAAAATCAATGAATGAGGAATTGGATGAGATTGAAAAGAATGATACTTGGAAACTTGTTCCTAGGCCAACAAATAAAAATGTAATAGGATCCAAATGGGTCTACAAAAATAAGATGAATGAGCAAGGAAATATTGTAAGAAATAATGCTAGATTGATCTGCAAAGGGTATGCTCAAATAGAAGGACTGGATTTTGATGAAAAATTTGCGCCCGTAGCAAGATTAGAAGCTATTAAAATGTTTCTTTCCTATGCTTGTCATAAGAAGTTTAAAGTCTACCAAATGGATGTCAAGTCAGCTTTTCTAAATGGAGATCTAAAAGAAGAAGTCTATATGGAACAACCAGAGGGTTTCCAACTGTTAGATAACCATGACCTTGTCTGCAAGCAAAAGAAAGACTTATATGGGTTGAAACAAGCTCCTCGTGCCTGGTATTACAGATTGGATAAGTATCTTCAAGACAAAGGGTTCAAGAGAGGAACAATTGACTGCAATCTATATATCAAAACAAAGGATAATGATTTGCTCATAGTGTTGGTCTATGTAGATAACATCATCTTCGGAAGTAATAATGCTTCATTGGTACAATGGTTTGCTTCTGCCATGCAGTCTAAATTTGAAATGTCTATGATAGGGGAACTGCCATTTTTTCTTGGTCTGCAAATTACTCAGAGGTCTGAAGGAATATTTCTTTCTCAATAGAAATATCTAAGAGAAATGTTGAAAAGGTTTCAAATGGAAGATTCTACAACTATGAGCACATCTATGGTCACTGGATGCAAGTTAAGCAAGGATGATGAATCACCTGATGTTGATCAAAGTTCATATAGGTATATGATAGGTAACCTATTGTACATCACATCATCTCGTCTAGACATATTGCATGCCGTTGGAATGGTAGGAAGGTATTAGTCTGCACCTAAACAAAGTCATTTGCTAGCTGTCAAAAGAATATTCAGATACTTGAAAGGAACAATGAACTATGGCCTATGGTATCCTAGGAATCAAAATTTTCAATTATCAGTCTACTCAGATGCTGATTGGGCTCACTGCATGGATGAAAGGAAAAGCACGAGTGGAGGTGCATGCTTCTTAGGAGATTCTCTTGTAACATGGTTGAGCAATAAGAAAGGTTCCATTTCCTTATCAACTACATAAGCTCAATACATTGTAGCTACCACTTGCTATACCCAAGTATTGTGGATGATTTAGACACTTGAAGACTTGGAGGTCAAATATACTGCACCAATTCCAATTCATTGTGATAATACTAGTACAATTAATGTGTCAAAGAATCCTGTATTTCACTCCAAGACCAAGAATATACCCATCAAGTATCACTTCTTGAGGGAACAGGTTATCAACACTATTGTTTCTTTGTATTATATTCCATCTAAATATTAGATTGCTGATATCTTCACTAAACCGCTTGCAAAAGCTCAATTTGAGTAACTACGCCAGAAGTTGGGCATGACCCTATTATCAAGTTAAAATAGTCTATCTGATCAGGGGGAGAGTGATCATAGTATATCTAATCAGGGGGAGAGTGCTTCAGGGGGAGAGTGCTCATAGTATATCTAATTAGGGGGAGAGTGCTTCAGGGGGAGAACAAAGTCACTCTCAGTTCTCTTTGACATTGATGTCAAAGGGGGAGAAAAAGGTGTGGTCTGCTATAGTTGGAGGTTTAGGAAGAATAGTGCAACCTTTCAGGGTTTCCATCAATTCCAAAGGGGGATATTTTTGGCATGTTTACAGGAAGAGTGTGCTTGTCATTGATGGAAAGAAAAACAACGACGATGCATATTGGCAAAAATGATGGAAAATGTTAGGAGGACGAGCACATGACTTCCAGGAGTGCAGTAGAAAGGCCCTTGAGGTCCAAAGGATAGAAAAACTTTGAGAATCTGAACGAAGTCAAAATATCAGAAGAGATAGCGGATTTACCATTACATTGGAGAGAAATCTAAAAAAGGACAACGCTTTCCAGAAGTGCAGACGATGTTCAAGAGACAGACTCATAGTAGGAAAAAAGGTAAAAGGCTTTGAATACTTAGAAAATATTCTAAGTCAGAAGAAATTGTAAGATTAGGAGGAGGAGTGATAGTGGCCGTCGGATCGAGCACTGTGAAGATATGGAACATTGGATCGAGGAAAGTCATGGGCCGTCGATCAGACGAGAGTGGAGAATCGGGAATTAGGAAAGAAAGAAAGGAAGTGCTAACTTCCGACATCACGAAGTGCGAAGTCCCGAAGTGCAAAGGAATCCTGACCGTCCATTGAGACAGGACACGTGGTGAGAGATCATCATTACGCCGATTCGCAAATCGAGAAATCAGAGATAGGAGAAGTGAAAAATCATGAAGTCCAATTTTGCAAAGGTGATCATAGCCATTGATCGAGGAAGGTCGTGGACAATTGATTTGGCACGACAAAGTTTGGAGTTCGGGAGTTCGGACCTCAAAGAAAGGAAGTGATCTAAATTCTGACATCGCGAGTCATGAAGTCTTGAAGTACAAAGAGGAGATCTAGACCGTCGGATCACTGAGGGTCTTGGACTGTTGATCTGACATGATGTACTTTGAAGTTCGAGAGTTGGGAGAGTCGAGGTATCTCACAACAAAATATCCGAAGCGTGAAGTTTCAAACCGCTTTCTTGATTATCATGTGGTCACAACTAGTGGTCACATTAGAGGAGAATAGGGGAAGGATCTAGTGTCGCTAGGATCTACCTCAGAGTTTCGAGAGTTGGGATATTCGAGGTGACTTGCAACATAATATCCGATGTGCGAAGTCGCGAAGCACCTTTTGGATAGGCGTTTGATCATAGTTCATGGTCACGTGAAAGGAAGGGGCTTAGCCATAAAATCTAGTGCCCACTATGTAGTTTTCTCAAGAAGGGAAAATGGGCCAAAGGGATGAGCATGCGAAGGTTCTCTCTGTAACTTCTAGAACATAATGATGGTATCTACCAGAGAATTCTAAGAGCTTCAGGGTGATCGCCAGAGGAGCTGAAGAGTCTCAAGATAACTCCCAGTGGAATGAAGACTCATCATAAAGACAATTGACAGATGGAAAAGTGCCGAAGACTGTAACTGCTAGAGAGGACAAAGAGTTGCGTGCATGATCTGGCAGAAGAGTTGGCATGATAAATATATGTAGAACAGAGAAGAGAAGTGGGGTCTTCAATTGTGATTCATGTGTGTAGAAGAGAATGCTGAAGTGCTCATGCAAAGACAGAGCATAAGAACATAAAGTGAAAGATGATGTGAGCATGAATACACTGATGTAGGCATAGCAGAGTAGTATAGAAGAACAATATAGCAGAAAAAGGATGAGACCGGTAAGCCATTGACAAATACTGTATCATTGTAATAAATTTCTGTAACAAATTTTTATATCTCAGGGTGGTAGGGAGGTGCTAGGGAGGACTATTGTCCTTAGAGTTTCAAGTGGGTGCTTGAACACAGGGATTTGTAGCTTCCATCTGGTTGTAGCTAGAAAAACCAGGGTGGTAGGGTGGTGCAAGGGAGAACCATTATTCTTTGTTATACAGGTTGGTGCCTGTGTGACTGGAAGTTGGTGCTGGAACACTTAGGGAGTTGGTGCTTCCTTCTAGTGGGTGATAGAGAAACCAGGGAGTTGGTGCTCTCAGTAGGTTGCAACTTGTAAAACAGAGGTGGTAGCCTCACAAAGAGTTGGTGCTCATAAGAATGATAATGTATAGAAAATAAAGACTACTTATCATATGAAGAAGAAGAGGCTTTCTCCCTTTATGGGCTTCCTCAGGAATATCTGTCTCTGTATACTTCATGTGTGTGATTGGTGTTGAATACTCTATTGCTTACTTCCCTGAATTATTGTGATCAACATTGAGTGTTCTGTAATGAGTTTAAAATTGGAATAACTGTTTAATCACAGTAACAACTGATTCACCCCCCCCTCTCTGTTGTCCAACAACCTGAGCTGAGGCTATGAGCCCACAAGAAGGTCTGGCCCTCTTTGTTGTCCACTCTCCATATTTAGCAGCCCAAAATCTAGGTTCTACTCTAACAACAATTCCAATACACAATATCTCTTCCCCACAACCTACACAACCCAAGGAATGGTACCCCCCCTTCTCTGCCACACACTCCCTCAGGCCTTCCCACTTCCCTCTAGGGATCCAATGCACTCGATTGGCTAGGAATATCACAGATGGGGATTCTAGGAATTCACAGTTTCTCCAGTAGTGCACAACGCATCCTTCTCAAGGACCTTGAGCCATTTCATCAATAGGAAAATGCTCCACAAGCACACAAATCATTTTTACAGGCACACATGCCACATTTCCAGAATTAACACAACCCAATAACGGTTTCCTTCAAGCACATCATGGTTGGTGGTCTTCCTAGCACTCATCTCCTCTCATGCTGCCTAAAAACAACATGTAAAAACTCTCCTCTTTTCCCATACGAATTTCATTTTTCTCCTAACATGTCTTATTTGTTGTTTTGGATGGCCAATTTGATTCTAAAAACTTCAATACATAAAGGTAACTTTTATATTAAAACATTATTGTTGATTGGTACATGTTAAAAAAAATGTTCCCCAAAGAGGAATGCACAAACCTAAAATGTCAAAATAAATTAGTATGATGGGTAAGAGTGAAGCAAAATTACAACATTCTTCCCATGTGCTTGACTTAACACAAAGGAGGGACAATTACCCAAATATTGTCAAGGAAGGGAAATTTGAGTAGGCCTACACTTATCCACTAGTATTTTTGGGTGTCCTTTGGTATTTATGGGTTGTGAAATTCCTTAAATCCCAAATTTGCAGGTATCACATGAGTATTAAAGGATAACCTATGCCATTGCACAAGTTCTGAGAGATATCCCATGCAATCCTTTATGTGGTAAACTACAAATTTATCTAGGATGAATGGAATACAGTCGACCCATAAATCATGTTTTTAACTGTGTTAAACTAAGTCTATGCCAGCTTGTGACGTTTTTGACTAAAGTCATTGAAATGTTATAGGTGAGCGAAATTGGGGTGATAACAAATCCTATCTGATAAGTGAAGTTTGGAGCATACATACATACATACATATATACGTTTCTTTACTATTTCACAAGAATGGCTATGACCACCTCATTTGTAAAGAGATGGTATTTGTATATCATCTCACCATTGTTTGTTTTGGAGGTCTCTCTCTCTCTTAGAGTCGCCTCATTTCTTCTTCCATTTCTGGATTCGCTCTATGCATCCTGGGTGGCATGATTCCACTCTGTCACCTTCTGATGCTTACAAACATAAATCAATTTTTCTTGATACCAAAATTGATACCAATTTACCTCCTTTCTCCTTTGTCTTCTATCTGCAAATAAACTCAATATCAACTCTGATACCACTTGATGCAGCCCCCCTACTCCCACGTAGGGCTACATGACCTCTCGGTCAAGGATATCTGACTCTTGAGTCAAATGACCCTCTGAAACCTTAGTGGTCTCCTTCTGTATCTAAACACAGGCCCTTTCGGCTCTCTGGTGCAAGTCTTATGGTACCTGCAACCTTCCCTCTCGCTCTTCTGCAAAATCTTAGAGTACTGGGCGTTAGCTCCTTTTCAGATAATCCCCCTCTTGATATGACCTTGGGTGATGACCTCACGTGACCATGCGATTGCGGGTGCGGCCAAAGGTGGTTTGATATCAAACTACTTTCAGCCCGCAATTCTCCTCAAGCCTCCACGTGTCCTCTTGCTAAAACCACGTTCTGGATTGCGGCCCACCCTCAATGTTTTAAAGTTCGCGCAAATCCTATACCCGCAATGCTACGGGACCATCGATCTCTCGATCTTGACAGTATTGTCTGAACTGACGGTCCAGATTTTCCCTTTCCAAACCTACGGACCAAATCTGCCCCTCCTAAATCAACGAATGTGATCTCCTTAGTGATTCTGGGCTTCAGAATTTTCAAATCTCAAAACCTTCTTTCCTTCGTACGTCAATCTTTCAGAGTTGATGAACTGTGAAAACATGTCTTTCTCAATCAACGACCCTGCTTCTACTTCGGGTGTTTAACCTTTCAACTAGATCAACGGTCCTGCAACCCCTCTTTTCGATCAATGGTCAAGATCTCCTTCAGGTCTTCAGGGTTCAAGAATATCAACTCTCAACTAAAACCCCAATGCAATTTACCTAGAGCTCGTGATCTGTTGAAAAGTGTCCACTCACAGATCGACAACTCTCGGCTCTTCGACTATTCACACTTCAGGAGTTTCAAGTCTCAACTGAAAGACTCTTGAATAGATTTCCCAAAGCTACTGGTCTGCTGACACATATCTCCCAGAAATCAACGATTAGGATCCTACTTCGGCTATTTCACCTCCTCTTTGTCCACAAACTTTCGGAGCTGTGGATCTTGCGCCACCTGTCTTCCTTGACGATGGACGGTCCCAAACTACTTCGGGACTTCAAAACTTTCGTAAGTTCTCTCTCCTACGTGTGCAAAGCTCTAAGTCTCATGCACCTTGCTCTAATCAGATGGCTATTGATCCTTTGCACTCTGATCCAACGACCACTGTTGCTCCTCCTCCTGAGCTTCTGATTTCCTTCGACTTAGAAGATTTCTCAGTCTTCAAAGTTTTCGACCTTTGCTCCTCCTACGAGTCCAACTCTTGGATTTTTTCAATACTTATGAAAAGTGCTATCTCTTTTGACCTTGATCCTTAAAGGATTTTGATTTCCCATGTACTCCTTGCGTTCAGGGATTTCGATAAATCAGTTCGAAGGATTTCTTGAAAATAAATTCTTCTCTCCCTCCTGGCGTTCCTCTGTTATGGTTCTTCGATGCTTAGTCGTTCCTTGACGCTGTGCACTCCTTGCACCTGGTCTAATTTTCCTCTATTCTCTCTTTGAACTCTTTTGAGTCAATATGAGACTCAGTCGATGCACTCCTTGCGTTCGAGATGCACACCTTGCAAATGAATTTCAGAAGAGAAGTAATTGAAACTTATGTAGTTTCGTCACAAACTCATAGAAACAACTTCTCGAACAATTATACATGAACGAAAATGAACTAAGTGACATACATAGAATGTAACATTCATTCGATCACACAATAAAATGAACACATTCCAATATTTGGGACAACTCTGTCTGTTCTATTCATTCATGAAACAAGTTACATAATCTTGCAGTTCTTCACTACGTCTTTCTTCTACTCTATCTTGCTCTACTGATCTCTATCTTCCTATGTCATAATACTTTTACAATACAACAACAACCTATCTAAGGACTGGCTCCATGAGCTCTCTCATCCTGTCTTCAACCTATCCTATCAACTCTTAGCGGTTACCTAGTTTGTCCTATTACAATAACTAGTAGTTATTTCCAGATAAGAGTCAACACTCTACATCTGCAACTCCTTATAGTCCTATACGACTTTACAAACACGACATATTTAAAAATGCTATTCCAAAAATATCTCAACAACTCGATTTAGTTTTGAATTAAATGATGAGATGTCATGTCCCTGCCTCCACACTTCGTCTTTGAATTTGAAGGCTATGCTCCTGCATCATACTCCTATGGTTAAAATTTTCATGGACTCATGTCCATGGACTCATGTCCATGAGCTCATGTGTTGTTTTTCTATGCTTCAAAATATCAGGTTCTGTGACCCAACTTGCATCTTCCACTGGATGATATTTCCATTTCACTAAGTATTCATGATATGTCTTCCTCCTGGTCTTCTTTCCATCTCTCTGTTCAATGATTTTATCCATATGAGGTTTTTTTGCTGTGGGCAATTGTTCTTCCCACTGAACTTCTTTCTGATCATTTGATTCTCCTACCTCATCTCTCCTATAAGGATACAGGTTTGCAACATTGAATATCGGTGATATCCCAACATTGTCTGGCAACTCAATTTCATAAGCATTGGCTGCAAATTTTCTGAGAATCCTACATGGTCCTATATTCTTCATCTTCAACTTGTTATACGTTCCCCTTGGAAACCTTTCTTTTATCAAATGAGCTAAAAATTCATCTCCAACTTTGAATTGAACTTCTCTCCTCTTTTGATCAACTCTATTCTTGTATTTATGGATGCTGTCCTGTAGCTGTTCTCTGACTCTGTCATGGAGTTTCTGCATTTCTGTTGCAAAATATTATGCTCCAACGCTTCTGAACTCTTCTTGATTCAGATCTCTCAACTCTGTAATTCCTCTTGGCTGTATACCATACAAAATTTCAAATGGACTTTTCCCTGTGCTCCTGTTCACTAAATTGATGAATGAAAATTCTTCTTGTGCCAGAATCTGATCCCATTGATGACCTTGCTCAATGACTAAAATTATTAACAAGTTTCCCAGACTCCTGTATACTAGTTCAATTTGTCCATTTGTCTGAGGGTGATATGATGAACTAAAGGACAAGTTTGTCCCCAGCCTCTTCCATAGAGTCCTCCAAAAGTGTCCTACAAATTTGGTGTCCCTGTCTAAGACTATGCTCCTAGGCAATCCATGTAGTCTTACCACTTCTCTGAAAAACAAATTGACTATGTGTGTAGAATCGTTTGTTTTATTGCATGGTATGAAATGTTCCATTTTTGAAAATCTGTCCACCACAACAAAATTGGAATCGCTCCCTTTCTGAGTTCTAGGCAATCCTAATACAAAATCCATACTGATTGCATCCCACGACCTTTCTGGAATTGGTAATGGCTGATAAAAACCAGTGTTCTGTTGTCTTCCTTTTGCATATTGACAAATTATGCATTTGTTCACACATGTTTTCACCTCTTCCCTCATGCTTGGCCAATAATATGAATTACTCAACTGTGCAAATGTCTTATCATGACCAAAATGTCCAGCCAAACCTCCGTTGTGTTTCTCTTTTAGCAAGTTATTCCTCATTAAGAATTTCAGTATGCATAATTGGATTCCTTTGAACAATAATCCATCCTGGATCAAATATTCAGTCCATGGGCTTCTATATCCCAACAAAGGATTCTTGCATGCCTCATAATATTCCTTAAAACCCACATCTTCTCTATACATCTCCTTGAGGTGTTCAAACCCTAAGGTATCCATTTGGAATTCTTGTACAATTAAACTCCTCTTGCTCAAAGCATCTACAACTTTGTTAGTAGTTCCAACAATATGCTTAGTAACAAAAGTAAAATTTTGCATAAATTCTACCCATTTAGCTTGTCTCTGATTCAACTTTTCTTGCCTAGTAATAAACTGCAAAGCTTGGTTATCACTGTACAAGACAATTTCTTTATGAATTAGATAGTGCCTCCATTTTTTCAAAGCTTGAATCACTGCATAAAATTCTTTGTCATATGTGGAATACTTCTTCTTGGTTTCATTCTACTTCTCACTAAAATAAGCATCTTGCCTATTATCCTGACTCAAGACCGCTCCAATAACTAATCCACTTGCATCACATCTTACTTGAAATGTTTTTCCAAAATGTGGTAAAACCAGAATTGGTTGTTCTGTGATCTTCTCCTTTAACACTTTGAATTTTTTTTTCCAGCTTCCTCTGTCCAACTGAAGGACTTGTGTTCCTTCTTCACAGTGTCTACCATGGGTGTACATATACCATTGAAATTTCTGATAAAATTTCTATAAAAACTTGCTAACCCATGAAAACTTCTCACCTCAAATATGTTGCTTGGTGATGGCCATTCCCTGATTGCTCTCACCTTTTTTGGATCCATCTTCAATTCGTTTGAAGAGATCACAAAACCCAAATATATGAGTTCCTTCTTCATAAAAGATCTTTTCTTCAGATTTATCAACAATTTTTCTTGATGCAAATTTTCCATCACTGATGTCAAATGTCTTAAGTGTTCTTTCTCTATCCTACTAAAGATTATTATGTCATCCAGATATACTATGACAAATTTGCCTATGAAGTCTTTCAATACTTCATTTGTCAATCTCATAAATGTGCTTGGTGCATTTTTCAACCCAAATGGCATGACCAACCATTCAAACAATCCTTCATTTGTCTTGAATGTTGTTTTCCATTCATCTCCCTCTCTCATCCTTATTTGATGATATCCACTCTTCAAGTCTATCTTGGAAAAATAGCTTGCTCCACTCAAACAATCCATCAAATCATCCATACTTGGTAAAGGAAATATGTACCTAATGGTTATGTTGTTGATGGCTTTGGAATCTGCACACATTCTCCATCCTCCATATTTGTTTGGACTTAACACAATTGGTATTGTGCATCGACTTAGACTTTCCATGACTAAACCTTTATCCAACAACTCCTAGACTTGATTTTTGACTTCCTCATTCTCCCTAGGTGTCAACCTATAAGTTGCTTTGTTTGGTAAACTAGCTCTTGGAATAAGGTCAATATGATGGCTTATACTCCTAATAGGTGGCAATGTGTGAGGTAACTCATCCACTACTATGTCAGCAAAGTTATCTAACAGTTCCTGTATTTTTTCAGGCAAATATTCTATAGAAGTATTTGTAAGGATAACTCTAGGCTTCCTCACTACAACAAACTGTATTTCTTTCTCCTTCTTGACTTCATTCAAGAGTTCATTCCCACTCATGAGAAGTATACTTGAACTAGCTTCCCTCTTTTTCTCTTTGTATTCTATTGGTAAAAACATATGTGTCCTACCATTATTTTATAGGGTATAAGTATTTTTTATTCCATCATGGATAACTTTTATTTCAAACTACCATGGTCTCCCCAATAAAATATGACAAACATCCATAGGAATTACATCACACAATATTTCATCCCTATAACCTCCTATTTTAAATTCAACTTGGCATTGTTGTCTTACCATTACTTGATGTCCTTTCTGCAACCATGATACCTTGTATGGGTTTGGATGTGCTGTTGTATTCAACTCCAACTTCTCCACCATCTCTGTGGATACAAGATTGTCAGTGATCCCACTGTCTATGATCACCTTGCAAACTCTATCTTTCGTCTTGCAAGCAGTCCTGAACAGACTTGTTCACTGAAAAGGTTCTTCTGCCTCCTTCTCTGGTTTAAGAATAATTTTCCTCATCATGAGGTTCTTTCCTAATTCTGGTTCCACATGCTTTTGTGCTTCTCCTCCTCCTTCTTTCTTTCTCTTGGGACATTCCCAAGATTTGTGCCCTGGTTTTCCATAGGTATAACATTTGACTTCGCCTCCTCTGGCTCTTCCTCTTCCTCTAGAAAAATAGCTTCTTCCTCCATGTTTTCATTCCTTATAACTTCAACCTTTCTCTGGGTGACTATGCTATTTTCCAGCTTCATGCTTTGGTTTCTAGAACTTTTCTCTACTGGTTCCCTTACCTCTGCTTGAATTTCCTCCTCTATTTCGTTGGCTTTGTTTCCTGGCCAATTTCTCTTTAGCTTTCAATTTTGATTGATAAACATCCTTGGATTTACTAACAGACATCATGCTGATCTCCTCTTGTATTTCATATCTCAGCCCATTGATATATTTGGCTATTTTTTCATATTCATTCTCTTTTTGTCTAGCCCTGATGTTCAGCCTGTAAAATTCCTCAGTGTACTCCTTCACTGATAAGATTTTCTGTCTTAGGTTTTGAAATCTCTTAAACAGATTGATTTGATAGCCCTTCGGGATAAATTTGGCTTTCATCTTGGCTACCATCCTATCCCAGTTTTTAATCTTCTGCTTAGCTTTGCTCCTGCATTCGGCTTACAGTTCATCCCACCATAGTGTTGCATGACCTTTCAATCTTGTCACTTCATGCTTCACCATCTTGTCTTCTTCGATATCTTCGTAATCAAAGTATTTTTCCATAGCACGTACCCAATCTAACAATTCTTCAGATTCTGAATTGCCTTGATACATTGGTACCTCTATTCTTTCTCTGACTCCTATTCTTGAAAAAACTTTCAATAAGCGATCTTGTGCAACATCCTCTACTACATTTTCTTCTACCTCTATCTATCTCTTCACTCTCAAATTCACTGATATCTCCAATGTCCGGTGCTCTCCTCTGTGCTGTTTCCATGGAGTCTAGTCTCATTCGGAGTCGCCTCATTTCTTATTCCATTTCTGGATTTGACCTATGCCTCTTAGGTGGCATGATTCCACTGCATCACCTTCTGATGCTTACAAACATAAATCAAATTTTCTTGATACCAAAATTGATACCAATTTACCTCCTTTCTCCTTTTTCTGCTATCTGCAAACAAACTCAATATCAGCTCTGATATCACCTGATGCATCCCCCCTACTCCCCCGTAGGGATACATGACCTCCCGGTTAAGGATCTCCGATTCTTGAGTCAAATGACCCTCTGAAACCTTAGTGGTCTCCTTCTGTATCTAAATACAAGCCCTTTCAACTCTATGGTGCAGGTCTTATGGTACCCGCAACCTTCCCTCTCCCTCTTCTGTGAAATCTCAGAGTACTAGGCGTTATCTCCTTTTCAGATACGCCCCCTCTTGATATGACCTTGGGCGATGGCCTCACATGACCACGAGATTGCGAGCGCGGCCAAAGGTGATTTGATATCAACCTACTTTTTGGCCCACAATTCTCCTTGAGCCTCCACGTGTCCTCTTGCCAAAACCACAGTCTGGAATGCGGACCACCCTCAACATTTTAAAGTTCACGCAACTCCTGTCCCTGCAATGCTATGGGACTGTCGATCTCCCGATCTTGATGGTACTATCTGAACTGACGGTTCAGATCTTCCCTTTCCAAACCTACAGACTAGATCTTCCTTTCCTAAATCAACGGATGTGATCTCCTTCCTGATTCCGGGCTTCAGGCTTTTCAAATCTCAAACCCTACTTTCCTCCGTACGTCAATATTCCAGAGTTAATGATTTGCGAACATCTGTCCTTCTCAATCAAAGGCCCTGCTTCTACTTCGGGTGTTTGACCTTTCAACTAGATCAACGATCCTGCGGCCCCTATTTTTGATCAACGGTCGAGATATACTTCGGGTCTTGGGGGTTCGAGAATCTCAACTCTCAACTGAAACCCTAATGCAATTTACCCGGAGCTCGTGATCTATTGACAAGTGTTCACTCACAGATCGACAACTCTCATCTCTTCTGCTATTCGCACTTCGAGAGTTTCAAGTCTCAACTGAAAGACTCTCGAATAGATTTCATGAAGTTGCTGATCTGCTGACACGCATCTCCTAGCAATCAACGAACATGATCCTACTTCAGCTATTTCACCTCCTCTTCGTCCACAAACTTCTGGAGATTTGGATCTTGCACCACTTGTCTTCCTTGACGATGGATGGTCCCAAACTACTTCGGGACTTTAGAACTTTGGTAAGTTCTCTCTCCTGCATGTGTGAAGATCCGAGGCTCATGCACCTTGCTGGATATTGATCCTTTTCACTATGATCCAACGACCACTGTCTCTCCTCCTCTTGAGCATCTGATTTCCTCTAACTTAGAATATTTCTCAATCTTCACAGGTTTCGACCTTTGGTCCTCCTACGAGTCCGAATCTTGGATCTTGTAAACACTTATGAAAAGTGATACCCCTTATGAGATTTATCCTTAAAGGATTTTGATTTCCCACGCACTCCTTGCGTTCGGGGATTTCGATAAATCAGTTTGAAGGATTTCTTGAAAATAAATTCTTCTCGCCCTCCTGACGTTCCTCTGTTTTGGTTCTTCGACGCTTAGTCGTTCCTTGACGCTGTGCACTCCTTTCACTTGGTCTAAGTTTCCTCTGCTCTCTCTCTGAACTCTTCTGAGTCAATCTGAGACTCAGTCGACACACTCCTTGTGTTCGAGATGCACACCTTGTATATGAGTTTCAGAAGAGAAGCAATTGAAACTTATCTAGTTTTGTCACAAACTCATACAATCAACTTCTCGAACAATCATACATGAACTAAAATGAACTAAATCACATACATAGAATGTAACATTCATTCGACCGCACAATAAAATGAACACAGTCCAATATTTGGGACAATTTCGCCTGTTCTATTCATTCATGAAACAAATTACATAATCTTGCAGTTCTTCACTGCGTCTTTCTTCTACTCTATCCTGCTCTATTGATCTCTATCTTCCTATCTCATAATACTTTTACAATACAACAACAACCTATCTAAGGACTGGCTCCACGAGCTCTCTCGTCCTATGTGCAACCTATCCTATCAACTCTTAGCGGTTACCTAGTTTGTCCTATTAAAATAACTAATAGTTAGTTCCAGATAAGAGTCAACACTCTACATATGCAACTCCTTACATTCCTATACGACTTTACAAACATGACATATTTAAAAATGTTGTTCCAAAAATATCTCAACAACTCGATTTACTTCTGAATTAAATGCTGAGATGTCATGTCCCCACCTTCACGCTTGCATCTTTGACTTTGAAGGCTATGCTCCTGTATCAGGAAACAAACTTCTTATAAAACATGGACAAAAAAGGGCTCTCAAAAGAAGGTCATGAACAAATGAAGAAATAGCCATGGTGTATAAGTGCTCGGAAAAAAGAATCCAATAGTGTAAAAAACACAAAAAAGAGTTGGGATGCTCTTATATGGGTCCACTGAAAATTTAGAGAAAGTCGAGCTATAAATGTGACCAATTTTTTTTTTCAAAATTCATTTGTGATGTGAAAACTCAGAATGAGAATGGTAGGAGATTAAACTAGTGCAAGGTGATTTGATGGCTTTCGAGTTGGTCCTCTCACATTTCTCTTTACTTTTGTCTCTTTGGTTTTTAATTTTGGCAATGTTTAGGCCTTGAATTAACCCCTTTTGCGTTCCACCAAGTCATGTGGCATTCAAAGGACTAGATATGCCATTTTGTGTGACTATTCCTTTGATAGTCACACCATTGCACAACTAAGGTGGTCTCCATCAAGTGACATGGTGTGGTTGTTATTGGAACAATCATGCCATCACAAAATTGAAACTAAAAAAATTCATGTGAAAGGATCACAACATAGTTACCCACTTGATGAGAACTCTCCAGAGTTCTTATTTTTTTAGAGGTCATATTTAGTGGTTGTTTTTTGCTTCATTTCAAAAGTGGTGCTCCAAAATTACCTTTTTTTGTGCCTTTTTTTCCACGATATTTTTTGACATTTGGAATCTTCTTGTTTTTTTCCAAGGAAATCCTCACAAAAAACCCCCTAAGTACTTCTCCATGATCCATGGATGGTAAATGAGGTAAACCGTTGGCCCTGATTATGGAGCCTAACCTCGAGGGTATTATGAGAGTTCAACCCATGACCTCCCCAACTTTTGGGGGAGATCTCATGTCTGGCTCATGATCACTTGAGCTAACCCTCATGGCTATTTTGAATCTTCTTGTTATAAAGTAACAACCATTTTTTTTCAAATGTTGTTTTTTTAAATTTAAAAAAATGTTTTCTTTTTTAAGTGATGCTTTTCTTATTCTTTCAAAGTCACAATTTTATCTAATTATATATTCTTAATTATTTCAATGCCATACATTTTGAATTACAATTTAAAATATTGTTTTTAAACACCTTTTTAGCTTTCCTTCGATGCATTGTTTATAGTCGTAGCTATATATATATATATATATATATATATATATATATATATATATATATATATATATATATGATCGTATTGAATGTTATTTCCTTTGAAATTATGATTCACATAACAATGAAATCCAAAAATCAAATCAAATAATATAATAAAGAACACATTGAAAAGATATATCATAATAATAAAACAACAATATGTAGATATTTATTCTTCATGTAAAATCTAAAAATCAAGAACATTACAAATATAACTCATTAATAATAAGTCAAACTGAACATGTTTTTCAATGACATTTTAAAGCTAACCAATAATATTGGATATGCCAAATTCATCATTTTCAATAGGTAAAACTTCATTTCGAGGAGCTTGACTTTCTTCTTGAACATCATTTTGCAATTCTTTTATTGGCTCTTCTATGTCTTCAAGTTCTCCAAAGTGATAATTTCCAAACAAACCTTTCAATGGTGGTTGGGGCTCTAACATTTTTGCCACATTTGATGCACTAAAATCTCCTTTCTTCAAACAAACTTCTTGCATTTCATGAAAAGATTTAATAACATCAATTTTCTACTTAATTAATTTTATCTTAGTGTATCATTTTCAATGGATATGCAATTTCTTCTTTTATGCAAGAAGTATGCTAGTGTTGTACCTAATCGCCAAATAAAGAAAAATGGTTAAGTAAAATAATGTAAATAAGCATAAGTTAAAAATGATAAAGATTGATATATGCTTTCATTTCTATTATATCATAAATCTTACATGAACTCAAGAACAAATTGAAAACCCAATCTCCTTCCCCTAAAAATGTATCTATACAATAGTTAATCAATGCTTGTGTTTTTTGATAAATGTTTACAATCTCTCCATTCAAGTCATTTTCCTCACATGTTATCTTTCTAACCACAACATTATAAGTCAATAATTGATTATGTTTTCCTCCAACTTTCTCATTGACAAGAACATGATCGTAAGTATGATACTTTGCCCGACATGGAAGATGTATTATTTTAATATCACTCATAAATCATTATTGGAGCTACGAATATTAAGTTTGCGCATGCGACATAAATAAATAAGAATTTAATTAACGTGTATATAATTAACTTTAAACACTAAACAATACACTTTAAATCTCTTACCAATAAAGGTGCTTCCTTGAATTCTCTTTACACTTGAATGTTGATAGCACTAACCCTATTCGAGTGTCTGAGTGAAAAACCACAAATGTAAAAAATGGTGACAGTTTGACATCTGTGAATCTCGTAACCACTTTATTGAATGAAGGTAAGTATAAGGGTCATAATCATAACAATTGTTTTGGATGTTGTAACCATGAGGGATATATGCAATAACTAGGAGTACTCCCTTTTAGGAATATGATTTGCAATGTTTTCATAGTCACCTATTTACTTAATATTGCACAATGTTGAGCCTATTCCAAATGTAGTGATCAAGGGTGTCATCAAGTTGAACATTTTTAAGACGTTGCCTTATTGTATTTCAAACTTGGCTCTTTGAATATAACTCTTAAAGGTCTCTAATACTTAATTTTTTTTCATCTTTCGTAACTTTTATGAAAAAGACACACACACACACATACAAAAAAAAGGTGATAAAATATAAATAAATTAACCTACAAAGTACTTAAATAAATATAAAAAATCTACATACTTTTTTAAATGCAACAAAAAGTTGTCTTAGGGTTGTTTTAGAGCTTGAGTTTGGATATTTACATCTAACATCATCCCAACTCTTTTCATTCAACAATATAACTATTTCCTCTTGCATTGTCATATAAAACTCATGCCTATATAAATAGGATAAATGATGTTATAATGATATCTATAACAAATACTAGATACGTTAAATTCAAAAATATTTTTTATAAACATAACAATAATAAAAAATAAATCAACAAACTTACTTATTGAACTCATAGGCCATGTCCTCCATTTGTAATTCATCCAACCATACACGTGATATTATGGCAATGAAAACTGTTTCATCCTTTGTTGGTTATCTCTTCTTCTATACTGTCTGAGTTATTGACCCAGGGTTCATGTCTTTCGGGTTTCCAACAAAGCCTCTAAAACTATCGGCCCTCTTGGTGAACCAGAAGGCAACACAACACACAGAATGCACTGTGCAGTCTCACCCGAGATAGCTTTAATGGGTGGCTGCAAGACTCAGGTGTTTACAACCTAGGATTGAGTATGAGATATGAGAACTTGACCATTGAACCATTATTAGAACTGGTAAATGCAACCTACTATCATTCACGACTATGTAGTAACTTTAGAAGCTTATTCCCTCAATATCACAATGACATTTAAGCAAGAAATATAATAGCTCATTCATTCATTAAGCACAACAAATAACTACTGAAAGGAGGATAAAGATATGTCTTCAGTCCAAACAACATGACTGTGTATTGGTAAGATCCCCATTCTGTCATGAACGTGGTCTTGCATATGTCCTCCTTTGCTATCTTGATTTGATGGTAACCTGAGAATCCATCAGTAAATGAATAAGCTTCATGTCGTCCTACATTCTCTAACACCTCATCTGTGAAAGGTGTAGGGAATGGGTCGTGTAGGCATGCATCATTCAATTTCATTAGGTCGACGCACATCCTGATCCCTCCTTGTTTCTTGTCCTGTACTACCATCAAGCTTATCCATTCTGACTCTTCGACCGGTTCTATGATGCTGACTTCGAGAATCCTGTCGATCTCAGCTTTGACTTTTTGTTTTTATATGGGGTTCAGTCTATAGGTTTGCTGTTTGATCGATCTTGCTTATGGTCTGAGTGGTATATTCATCTCTCCTAATTCTCCTGCTATACCCTTCATCTCTTTAAAGGTCATGGGAAACAAGTTGCTGTATTCATGCAACAAATCTGTGATGCTTTCTACTATTTTCTCATCCCAGTAGTCTCCAATGATGGCCATTTTGGGATGCTCGACTATCCCAATGTTGACTTTCTTTACTTTGATTGGCGCGGAAATGACTTCCGATTCTATGGGTGGACCTTCCATGTCTCTTTCACCTCCTGCCTCTTCAATCTGAATATCACATGGATCATCTTCATCCAGTGCTTCCTCTTGCACATGATAGCATGACAACAATTCCTTAACTATCTGTTTATTCCATTGTTGCTCTTCTGTGATAAATTCTATATCTAGTTCTTTGATAAATACTACTCCTCTTATCTATTTTAGAGCTGCATCTATGTTGGGGTTTTCATGTTCAAATGAAAATGTGACGGTAAAATTCTATTTCAATGCTATACATGTCGCAGTTCCTTTGCACAATCTTGGTCTGTATACCAGTTCACTGGTATGCCCTCTAGAGTGTGTATGAAGTGATGAGGCCATTCCTCTGGGGGTGTCATTTTCCATAGCATTCTACATGCCTCCAAGTGTTTCGTTGGTGCCCTGTGTCCATCATACTTATGCTATTTGTTGTTTTTTTGTTTTGCGCAAAACCTTATGCACAATATCCTCTTACATTGGTACCAATATGTGTTGGTCTTCTTGTGCGCACCCCACCATCTTGTAGGTGTGGCCTTGAGTGCTAGATCAAGTGCTAACAGTCTATGGTTCTATAAAACCGCGTCTTCATATTGTTTCAAGAATGTTTCCAAGTCGTTTATTCCGTGGAAACTAGGTGGTTCTATTACGTCTGTACCTATCCATCGTACTACGCGGTCTATTCTTGCACATATTCTTATGGAGACTTCATGTAGCCTCTGCTGCCAATTTTCTAAATCAGTGTCTGAATCTATCGCACATGAAGTAATGCTTCGCCAACCGAGTACCCCATCTGCAGTTGGATTTATGTAATCCTCATCACACATAGTTGTTCTATACAACTGGCCAATTTCCTCTGAGTCTAGGCAAGTAGGTTCTACAAACCTCTCCCCTTCCAATGGGTCTAATGGCGTGATGACCTTGTATTCTCCTGACTCAAATGTTATTTTCCCAGTCTTCAAATAGATTATGGCCTGGTTGTCAAATGCCCAATCTAGACCAAGCAATGCTAGGTACGATGTTGTGTCGTACACTATTTCAATAACTTCAAAATATTCTTTAGTGCGCACTCCATCTAGGTCGTCTTTCAGTCCTTTCAGTCTACCATTTGGTAAGACTCTGTGTTGGTTTTCCAATTTTAATTAAACATGTGAATATCCTAATGTTGGCTCTCCCATGCACTTCCATGTCTTCTTTGGTAATACATTAACTTCAGATCCTAGATCTAGTATAATGTCTCCCATATCAAAATCTCCAATGTTAGGATTCAGTTTGAACTCCCTACTTGTTCTTCTTCTTGTGTGTAGGTGATTAACTGTCTTTTGTTCTAGCTTTCCTTCTGTCTCAATGCTACATTTTTCTAGTATGTTTTGCAATATTTTCACAGATGATGGATCACTTAATACCTTTATACATGATTGCAGAAATCCTTTGATTGTACTTACTTGTCCTGTGGGCTGTATCCTGTCGGTATGATCGAATGATGGTGACATCTCGTATTCTGGTGCTTCCTTGTTTTGCTACATAGTTGAAGTCTATGCCATGAACCCCTTTTGAAATTCTTGTTGGGTTTCCTTGAATATCTCCTTCTCCTTTTGCGCGTCGAACTGCTTCCTTGGTTCAATGTTCTTCTTTACCCATTGATTCTGTGCTGGTTCTTGTCGAACTTCGTCATTGCCTGTTTTATCTCCTCCGTGGGTAACTATGTTGATGTTCCGTCCTTCATCCCTTGCTTCGACTGATATCCACTGAACATTCTAGTTGTTCTGGTTCCTCTTTTCCTGAATCTTTACTAGTAGTGTCAGACATTCCTCTGTATCGTGTTCCGATGCGCGACAATGCATACAAGTTGCTGGTGGAAGTGGACATTCCCTTGCATAATGTCCTGGTTGTTGACAATTGTGACATATGACTAGTCCTCTACCTCGTCTGAAGCCTCCTCTAGCTCCTCCTCCTCCTCTGTAGCCTGCTTGATCTCCTTGCGATGCGTTATACTGAGGTTCCTGATGGTACTGCATGGTATTGTATTGGGGTTGTGCCGTATTGTACTGCGGCTGCGTGTTATTGTACGATGGTTGCACAATATTATACCGCTACTGCGCAATGTTGTATGGAGTTGGAACTTGATTAAACTATGGAACTGCTTGCCCAGTCATCATTTCTGCCTGTACTATATATGTGTCTGATGTCCTTTCTCGCATCAGCTCCATAGTTCTACAATATTTGTCATCGTGGCCCACTGACTTGCAAAAGGTACAATATCATCTCTTTCGGACTGTCTGGTATTTCTACATCATCATGCAGTGATAAGGGTTGTGACCCAGTTTCTTGCATATTTCGCACCATAGTCCTCCTGGTGGTAACAGATTTGGCATTCCTGCTGCCATATACTGCACGAACATTGGACATTTGTTCTTGTGGTGTCCTTCTGTCCTGCATGTGGTACACCAAATGACTTCTTGTTTGTCCTTGTTCTTATTCTGGTTAAGCTAAAACGTTAGATTCTTCAAATCCTCTTTCAGTTCTTCAATAGCTGGGTCTATCTGCTGGTACTGGTTTTCTTCTAGTTGCAAGGATTCCTGCAGAGCCTCTGTCTGCGTCTGAAATTTCTATTTTCGTAAAGGGTATTTCAAATGTGGGATTAATGAGTTGACAAACAGGTGCCGATCCTGCATATCGATCATGATATATTTTAACTTTCCCTTTAGTCGCTTGAATCTCTGATCAATCTCCCATACAGACTCTCCTGGTTTTTGTCTGATTTCGATCATCTCGTTCATGTACTGATCCTCAGAGCTCAGCTTATGGAACTCATTTATCAATAACTTCTTGATGTCTGACAGTGTCCTTGTTGCCCCAGGGGCACTGTTTGCGTCTAGACTCATGTACTAGTCTAGTGCGTGGTCTCTTAGCATAATATTTAGCCACACAAGTTTAGTATCTTCATCAGTGATATGTTTTGCTTTCGATATCTTTGCACAAATGACCAAATGTTTCATAGGGTCTTCCACTATTTCTCCCCGAAATTCTGGTAACCTAATGGTGGGATCGTGCCCTGCCATTCTGAATGCTGAACTACTACCTCCACGCGGTGTAGATACCTGACTAGTGCTACCTGAATTGGCCCCTCTAGTTGTTTCTCCTTGTGTAGATGTACTTCCTACTATTGGAATTCCTCCAAACTTTGATTGTCTAAATGGTGGTGTTCTCTTAGGTGTATTAGTCGCACATGGGTTTATGGGTTCCACATTGACATTAATATGGATAGGATGGCTGCCTTATCCTCCCGCTCTTGGACCTCTCGTCTTCCTCTCATATGTTGCACGCAGGATTTCCTCAATCTACTCCACAGCCCAGAGATCCTCTACCTCTTCCTCATTGCTCGCCAAGCCTTTCCTCATGGCTATGGATCTTTTCTTGGTATTCACCTTGTATTGGTAGGGTACTCTGCTATGCATCTTTCCCATTGACGCCAAGATCCACTTGATCTGGTCATCATCCATCATGATCAAGTACAAGGGTTCCTCCTCCTTCTTTCCTTTATCCTTACCTCCTTCCATTTCTCCTTTCTCTTTCAGTGCTTCCCCCCTTCCCCCATGCACGCAGGGAAGTTTAGCTGTCTGATTCCATTGTCATTACACCTTTGTTATATAGCATAATAGAAGTATACATTGATCAAATGTACCTTCCTCGAGTTCCGTATAGAAATTCTTGCTCCATTGCACTGTATGACTTCGTTGTGTCAACTGCAAACTCTGTTATAAAGCCTTCCACAATACTGTCAAGCCAAAAGTCTACTGCGCGGGTGAATTTGTTGTTCACCTGCTGTAATTGCTCAATTTGTACTGGGGTCCAATCTAATTTTCGAATCTGGTTCGTCGTGTGGTTATGATTCAATCTTAGTATCCACTCCTGCAGTAGATGCAGAAAATCACAGAAAAAGACTTCGTGCAAATCAGTAAGCACGTATTTCTCCATATATTTGCGAGGTGTTATTCTAGGGTTTCTATTGTCTTTCTGGGAAAACTCTAGCTCTTTTGTTCACAACCAGCTTTCGATCTTTGCTTTTGTGGGATTCCATGGTCTCAAGATTACCTTCTAATGGCTCATTGATCTCTTCCCTAACCCTTTCTTAATCCGCCTCCGACAGATTCTCGACTTATCTCCTCTACTCCATCCTCACCTGTTCCTACCTACGACAACAGAACCATTTGTTGGTTATATATTCTTCTATACTATCTGAGTTATTGACCCAGGGTTCATGTCTTTTGGGTTTCCAAAAAATCCTCTAAAACTATCGGCCCTCGTGGTGAACCAGAAGGCAACGCAACACACAGAATGTGTCGCGCAGTCTCACCCGAGATAACTTTAATGGGTGGCTGCAAGACTCAGGTGTTTACAGCCTAGGATTGAGTATGATATATGAGAACTTGACCATTGAACCATTATTAGAACTGGTAAATGCAACCTACTGTCATTCACGACTATGCAGTAACTTTAGCAGCTTATTCCCTCCATATCGCAACAACATTTAAGCAAGCAATATAATAACTCATTCATTCATTGATCACAACAAATAACTACTGAAAGGAGGATAAATATATGCGTGCATTCATCACATTACACACATATTACCATGGTTCACCCCCTCCTGGGATATGTCCACAAAGATTTGGCTCTTGGCTCTTTTATTATAATAGTTCTGCATCTACAACGTCATGCGCTTACAACTCTCCTCAGATGGGTAAGATCTATATGAGGTGAACTAGATCGCACTAGGATCCTTAGCTTGAAATATAATCCTTAAGACCTACCTTCTCTCATTTCCTCTAGCTCAACAACTTACAAAATAGCTCATCCAACAAAATATTACATATCGCATCCGCTCATGCGTAACTACTATACTCAAGAACTGATTATTTTCCGAACACTTAGTATTGGTATTTATACATCTTTGTCTCTTCAGCCATTACAATACATTACCAAAAACCTAACCCTACTGATGTTAGGTCTTCCTCTCATGCACATGTTGTTCTTCCTTCCAGTTGTCGCTTTCCTTGTGCACGCTTTCTTGCATGCGCGCGTGTCGTGTTTCCTTCTAGATGTTGCTTCATTCTATGCACACTTTATTTCCCCACAATCATCCTTCTTTCCACTTCGGCCTGCTGCTAACATCCTTTAATCCTTGCGTTGATCTCCAAAATGTTACAATCATGTCTTCAATCAAATTCTTGAATTCGAGACTTGTCTTACAAGTGCTTACTACAAAGGTATTACACTTTTCAACCTTTTGATTTTTTGTACCAATACTCTCCTACAAGATAATATCTCATCAATCATATCCCATGTCTATCCAATTTTAAATCCCAATTAAAAATAATTATCCATGGTTTTAAATGCATCGCTTCCTCTGTGACTTTTTTTGTTCACACTTTCCTCTTCAATTGGGAAGCTTATTTCCAAATAACATTGTTTTCAAAAATTTGCATCAACTTTTGATCTGTCTCTATCATATATTTCTTTAAATTCATTATGGATAAATTGAATCCTCTTAATGAATATTATGGGCATGATATACTGTTATTGGATAAATCGGTAGGTGTGGACACTAATTGATCTCCCTAGATCCACCTAGATCTATAACAAACACACTAGAACATGACGCTTTCCTTAAGTTTTAGATATTGAATTTACTAACTAAAGAGGGATAGGTGACATACCGTTTAAATGCCACTTCCTCTCACCATCACCATCTTAGCTCCGTTCCAACGCTCATACAATGATGAACCTGTAAAAGAACACAACCAACCAAAGTGATAGCAATATCATAAACTCAATATAAACCTATGTATGTGATCAAGGAATCATACAATAAAACACAAAAGGCTTTATAGGAAAGAATCATATTACTATATCATATTAAATGTGAAAGAGAGATTACAACCATGGCCTTGATGTCGTAAGGTCCCTTCCAACTGTCCTTCATTCCCCACACACTTCCACTACAAGAATTCTAAAAGAATAGATCTGATAATATTCACAATCTATCTTGACAAAGGCAAAACTCAAAGACACTCCAACCAAGCTAATAATTCCAAGCCAAATCCAACTTAGCCCTTCTCCATGAAATATACTATCTTTTTATAAGCTGAAGAGGATAAGGTGAGGAGTTTAGGATGATCCCACTAAATCTTGAAAGTGAGTAAGATCCAAACCATTTGGATGCCACTTCACCATGGAAGTTTCTCCTTCTAGAAGATTCAAGAAAACGCTCGTTTTTCCGACGTGTAAGCATTCTCGCACCCTGCCTATAGAGAAGACTGTGAACTCCTCGCGACCTAGCTATGATGCAGCCTGCGAGAATAAGGAATTCTCGCACCCTAGCTATAATGCAGCCCGCGAACTTCCTTTTTTATAGGGTTTTTACAAAGGAAAATGCAACTTCTTTTCTCAGGAAAAGTTCTTCTCCCTTCCCTCTTCAGGAACTCAAGCCACTGACCCCTATGAAGGAAACAAATAGGTTTACATCAATAACGGTCATAGGGATGACAAAAATAATGTGTAACAGAGATCCCCCCAAAGTATGAAGTTAGAATAGAGTGATAGCTGAAATACTTTGTTGAGTGTGTGTAGGGAACAAGGAACAGTCGATCGGAAACATGCCAACAAACAAGGAAATACAATATAATAATATATCATCACTGAGGTAGGCATTCCCATACTCAGAATACAAATGAATCAAAGAATAAATTCCGACATGCGAAGATCCATGTCAATTAAGATAGGTCATGGCCACCAAACATACACTGTGGATCCATGCCAATATGACTCAAATCTGAACATAGCCACCAAAAATACACTGTGGATCTATGTGTTAAAGACTCAAATTTGAACATAGCCACGAGACATACAATGTGGATCTATGCAATTGTACAAACTAAATATACTCCAACGCAACCTGAATCTGTCAGAAAATATCCAGGGTCTTCATCTCCACCACTCTATAGTACGAATCTAACCATGCAAATACATGTGTCAAATTTGAACATGGTAGAAACCACTTGATTACCGGTCGTTAGTGAATACCATTAAAAAGTGTGAGATAAATCACCATTAATGTCAATGACTCCCAAGGTACTCTAGTACAATCCAACGAATGTGAATCAATGAGATGAGGTTGAACACTCGGTGGAACCTTCCGATCAGAGGTCAATAATGAAAACCCACTGTTGAAAGCGAGGAAACCTTTCATTGAGGCATGGAAGTTCCAAGGTACCAATTGGTTTCTAAGTCTAATTACTGGATAATGAGTTGAAGTCGACAGGAAAAGACTCGTCATAGGAGGGCCTTAATGTATCCCACATCAATGAAATGAAGAAAGTAACAAGATTTGATGTAGATCAGAGTAACAAGTGATTCATGACTAACTCATGGATGGCCGAGACAATAGAAGGCTTAAGGACTGCATAAATGGCTGACACAACATAAGGCTTTTCGGGTTGAACTTCTCTTTGAAGATATTGACGACACGACAACTGTCTTGGAAATACTGACTCAACAATAGGGATCACAGACCAATTTGTAATCTTATAAAGGAGTATGATCAGGAGACAAGATGATTTTCCAACCTATACACAAGGCGAGTGAAAGGGTGTCATGTTCAAAAGTGACTCTTCCATGGAATACTAGTTTATACATATTTCTTTCCTAATTTTTTTCCCCACCATTTTTGGTGAGTACCTTTTTATTTTTACGCAAGCTCGAGGAGGATAGCATATGCTTGTAATGTAAGATCATCCTTCAGACGAGTCCCTCGGAGTATCTTTAACGAACCCTAGGAAGGAGTGGTTCGGTCCCATATAGGCCTTTCGATGCTTGTTTAACGAGTCCAAAGATAGAAAACTCGGGGGTTTTTCATGTTTTGAGAGTTTGAAAAACACTTAAAGAGAATTCTCCCAGTTCCTTTTTCGTAAATTAGTTCAAAGAGACCGAAAAAGTGATAAACTATCACCCATCCAACATTTTCTTCAAATACTTTTACGAGCGTGAAAAGAACAAGATCCCTCGACAATATTTTCATGTTTAGAGAGTCTGAAAAGAGCTTAAAGGTGACTCCAGGTGGTTCCTTTTTCGTGTAACCTTTACGAGTCCGAAAAAGTGATAAAAGTATACTCGGTTACATTCTCACATATTTACGAGCACGAGAAAGAACAAAGACTAAGCTCAGTAACTTATTCTCATGTATTTACGAGCATGAGAAAGAACAAAGACTAAGCTCGAGATTGTTTTCATTTTTACGCAAGCTTAAAAACAAAACAAAACTATGCTTGGGATAGATTTTACTTTTACACAAGCTTAAAAAATAAACAAAACTATGCTTGGACCTGGTTTCATTTTTACACAAGCTTGAACCAGAGGAAACTATGCTTGAGGTAGTTGGTTTCATTTTTACACAAGATTGAACAATATAAAACTATGCTTGCAACTTCCCAACACATGGTTGGTACTTAGCCCCCAGCTTAAAAAACTAGTGGCTCTAAATTCAGCATGAAGTCCAAAGGTTGAAAGCATTTCCCCCCAAGCTTCATTTCATCCAACTGTGAAGGATAATGAAATGAAGATTCAAATACTATACATAGGACTTGACCCAAATAGAGAGGGGGAAGTTGTTTCATTTTTTAACGAGCTTGACACATGACAAGAACTATGCTCATGACTCTAGGTATAATCCCAAGACCACTGTTTCATTTTTAACGAGCTTGACACAAAAACGGGAACTATGCTCGTAACCTCAGTTTCATTTTTTAACGAGGTCACCACAGAGACGCAAAAATATCCTCGTAACTAGTTTCGTTTTTTAATGATCTTGAAATTAGAAAACCATGCTCAAAGACCTCTATTTCATTTTTTAACGAGGTTGCCTCAGAGATGAAAAAACTATCCTCGTCACTGGTTTCATTTTTTTAATGAGCTTGAAATTAGAAAACCATGCTCATAGAACTCTCTTCATGATCATGGCTTCCAAGAGGACAATGCTCTGGAATCACCCCATGTCAAGGGATGAAAATCAGTCATGGCCTCCAAGAGATCTTCACTCGACGAAAGAAACACACTCTGGAAGGAACACATGTCGAGGGCCATGATGACGCACACTCGCCCCTCACCGAGCAAGCCGCTCACACCAGGACCTTCTTCGCTCACAGCCCGAAGAGTCAAAGCTCTTCCAACTCCCTCGGGAGTTCTTTACCCACAGTAACTCCTTCRGAKATTCCCCTTTCGGAAATCGGGAAATCGGAATTCGCGGTCTCGCGAACTTTATAAGCACGATCACATGTAACTTCAAACCCCGAACCCCGATGGTCAACGGGGTCAACCTTTCGGATATCGGGATATCGCAACTCGGGGGTTCGAGGTTCACGCGAACGCAATTTATATGCAATGTAAAACCCCGAGTGCCGAAATGCCGATCTCTCGGCTCAACGCCACCTGTCTCCCACTATGTCTTGGGGACCCGCCTTGCCACGTTCTCTTCGGGATTTCGCGGATCGCGAATCCACGATACAAATTTCCTTGTGGTCGAAAACCCCGAAACACCGAACGTCGAAAACCCGAAGTCCGATAACACCTGTCAACATTCCATGGTGAGGCCTAACGCCTTGACACCTTTCCTCCACTCGGCTATCGGGAAATCGCGATTCGGGAAATCGCGGTTCTTGGTGCACAAGGTCACAGGCCTTGCAAAACCCTGAATCCCGACTCCTCAGGATCCTTCGCCACGTGTCCTCTCTGATCAACGGCCCCAGTTGATTCGGGAAATCGCCGGTCGCGATTTCAAAGAGCTTGAACTCTTGTCTGCGGGAACGCCGAATGCCGAACCCTGATCCTCAGGGATCCTGCGCCACATGTCCCCTCTCCGATCAACGGCTCAGATCGATTCGGGGAATCGCATCTCGTGATTTCTCGAGGTGCAAAACTCTCACCTTGTCAATCCCCGAATGCCGAAACCCTGAAGTCCGATGGACTTTGGTTCTCCACACCTGTGTTCACGGGTTATCTCCCGGGCAACTCCTCCACGATCGGACGGTCCTCGGGATTTCGGGCTTCTCCTTGACAACTCTAAGTCGTCGATTCTCTTCCTCTTGAGAATCCTCCGCTTCGCCACCTTTGTCCTATAATAACTCCACAGAGTCTGTTCCCACGGCGACACAAAGGTATTTTTCCAGGCCTGTTCCTGAGATGCTTACAAGGAACTGCCCCTCCTGAGCTTGATCTCTCTTTGACTCCTTCAGAGACTTCTCACGTTCGTCCTGTGTTCGACTTCCAACAGCTCTCGAAGCGTTAAATCCATCTAGATCTGTGCAACCCTGCTAACACGGTCCAGTCCTCTTTCTCCCAGACTCGGCTCTGAGACTTCAATTCGACCTGCACTCACCTGCACGGTTCGAACAACCCAACGTAACCCTGGGCAACAGAGAACAAAGGTTCAACTGCTTTGCCTCCTCAACGCACTCTATGCGGAGGAATTCAACTGCACTCTATGCAGGAATCTCCTGGCCTAAGCAGAGAAACATTTGAAACTCATTCTCTCAGGTTACGAACCTGATACGCAATCACATATGCAGCATATAAAAGATAAGCATGAAAGGAAGCAAGCATGCAAAAACATAATATCAACAACACACAGAGATCTAACACATCCATGGAATTGAATCAAAGCTCTTCCTATTAACTCAATATCTGTACATGGAAGTTCTTTTCAAATTCTCTGCTTGCTCTCCCTTGCTCCTATATAAAATGAGAATGATCCTACAATGTACAAAGGGAGGGTGTCTATACTCTGTTTTCCCTCTCGAAAGTAAAACTGTCTAATCTACAGCTAACCCTATCTACCAGCATTTAAAACTGTTAAATGCCTCCTTATCTATTTTACATTACAAGTGCGCTCAGCTTTGAATGCCTTTAGTTAAACGACAGTGCAACAATACCAAGGTAAAATTCAAAATATGAAGTTTGCTGGCTTGTCCAGCTGTCTCTTCTTTCTCCTCGCGCTGGTTCGTATGATGAATTGTGGATGTTGCGGATGCTCCTGCATCACATGATAGGGGTAAGAAGGTCGGGCTCCAATAGCCCTACCGAAGAGATGACCATGTCAACTACCGGATCTAAGTCATCAGAAGTTGAAGTCATGGGAGACAATGCCACATAATTGACCTGTGGCGGGGGCGATACCGTCTGCATATAAGCACCATTTAGGGAGGTAATCCAGTCAGGACCGATGAATGAAAGTTGATCAAAAGTCACAATTCTTCCATCGTGAGGGAAAGATATCACACGAAAAAGAGTGGAAACAATAGCTTTCATGGCATAGACATAATCCCACCCAAGAAGTAAAGCGAAATCCAAGGGATCTTGGACTACCATGACATCAATAAATACAATTTTCCCTCCCAAAGTTACAGGAAACTGAGGAAGGTTCCCTAAAGGTTGACTGGTTCTTCTGTTAAAAGATAACATATTTATTGTAACTGACACAAGTGGAGGATAAACCAAAGCTTGCCAAGCAATAGAGGACAAAATACTAACAGACAAATCTTCATCTATCAACGTTTGAGGAACGTCCTGACCACAAACCTGTACTGTAATCTGGAAAGGAATGTAAGAGGGAAGACGAGGTCCAATTAAGACACCCCAATCAAAACGGATGGCCTCATTACTTGGAGGGGGTCCTATGGGAGAAGGAGGAATACCCCTCGGCACGGGAGATTCTGTATCAACGAGAAAAACGTGGGAATTATCAGGTTTACTCTCTAGCGGGAGAGTAGGATCGACCGATGGAGAGATCAGATTGACCACTTGAGTTTCATTCTCCAAGGAGAGAATGGGGTTGACAGATGGAAATAGATCGACCACTTGGGTGACACTCTCTAATGGGAGAGTGGGATCAGATCGACCGCTTTAATTTCACTCTCAGAGGGGAGAGCGAGATTGACCGAGGATGGTATCGGATCAACCACTTTGTCAACTGGTTCAACTAAGGATGTGACTAGATTGACGACATGATCAACCGGATTAGCCGGTGAAGGGACCAGAGTGATCATTCCATCAACTATAGGGGGGTCAAGAGTAAGCTTGCGATAAGAAGCTGGAAGTTGAGGCTGTGAAACAATCATGTCTTCCAGTAATTTCGAGGATTCGCCCATATGAGGGAAAAGGTGAGTAAGATGACTCCCTTTGCATAGCATGCATGGGAACTTGACTCTACTTTTCTTCTTCCCAACGGTATCTTGACTAGTTGATGGGGTGTCATCAACATGTTGTTCAGAGGTCGACGACGTGGACTGGAGAGGAGATGCATACCATGCTTCTATGACCTTGGATAGACCAGGGAAATCCTTAAGAAGATGGTTACCCTTACAAAGCCTGCAAGGGTACTTGGGATTACGGGTTGTTTGGGTGATCTTGACATCATCAACACTCCCAGCACGAGTAACAGTAACTGGTTGTTTTCCAACATGTTTGACAATGGTTGGAGGTTTTGACCCTTGTTTATCTTTCTTCTTCTTAATCTTTCTTTTCTTCTTCTTCTTATTCACCGGGTTACTAGCTTCAGAACTTTCACTCAACGAAGAAGATGAAACGAAAGGAGACCTTGCAAGCGAAGAAGGCAAAGAATACCTTACCGGTGAAGAAGGTGAAGGATCAACATGAGGTTGATTCTCTTGGGGGGAAGTTCTTGTGACTGAAGCACTAACCGCATTCGAGATTACCTGAGTGGAAAACAACCATACAGGTAATCTATTCGTGAGACCTGGAAGGCTCAAAGTAGCGATATGAGGAGGACCAATGTTTCTGTAAGAAGGAAAAATAAAAGGTTTCCCTGGAAAAGGGGTTCTTTGATTGGTTGTTTTGGGAATTGATGCCATTAAAACAAAAATCCAACCTAGAGTCTGCTAGGGAAAACAAACAACACATGCTAAAAATCTAGTAAGCAAGCAAGCAAACAAAACCTTCTCACAATGAGCACACTAGTTGGTGATGAAATCCAACGTCGCGGGGACAAAGTAAGAATGGGTTGGGATAAAGTGGGTGGAAATGTTACGTTGACGACCTACTTAACAGACTTACGCCTTGGTGCAAGCTCCCACACATAATCGTGGGTATACCCTCCAAGGAGCCCGAGTGAGTTTGGCCAACGTCGATTCCTGGTACTGTGAAGACTTGACCCTCCACAGTCAGCTCGTGTAAAGAACCTAGAGAGATAGGCCACTAAGGTTACCAATTACTACAGTGATGCCTAGGGAAATAGTCGACAATCTGATCCGTGCGCAAAGGCAGGGTATCTAGCCCGAAGTCAACTCGAAAGGCTTCCACTCATCAATGTGGGTATACCTTCAAGTGACCCCCATAATACGCGCAATCTCTACACCAATACCAACAAAGCAGGGTGAGTAACTCTTCCAATCTCAATGTGACCTCATGATTGACCCTTGTGTGAGAAGGGCTTCCCAGGACAAAATGTAATAAGTGGATTTCTCCGCTCCCTAACTCAAGATTCTATGTTTGTTTGCAGCTTTGGAAATTTACCTTTCACACCTATTCCAAAGCCCTACAACTAATCTAATGTAGGTTTGCTACCAAAAAATATAAAAATGTATAATCAATTTTGATAAGCGCTTTATTTTATGGCTGTTGTTACTCAAGAGGAAAATGGCATGGACAATATGGTGTTTTGACCGACTCAAAAGTTATGCAAAGAGATGAAGATGCAATCTTTTCATTTCTATGAAAACTATGCTATGAGAAGGAGAAAACATTTATCATTCCCATATGCACGATGTCCCAAAATTTTAAAACTCATCAATATCAATATCTTCAAGAAATGATTCAAAGAGACTGTATACCAATACACGATTCATGCTGCCCCGACCATGAGGGGGAATTTTTTTTTCAGAATTTAAGACCAAAAAATGCCAAGAATCATGCAATTTCACTACTTCAAATGCAAGGATGCCTCCAATCTAATATAAATCAAGAAATTAAATCTTTTTGTTTCAAAAATTTCACTAAAAGCAATAATGAACTTTCTTAAAACAAAGAAACCCAAACTAAATTTTTTCTTTTAAAGCGAACTATTCAGAAGAAATCTGATCTTTCCCTAAACAATCCTAAAGAAAACACACGCTTTGTAATTGAAAGACACTCAAAGCAAGAGACTAATCCTTCAAAACAAAAAAAAGCAAAGATGGCTAAAAGAAATTTAAAGAATGTCAAGCAGACTGTAAACAGATCAATATAGGCTCCAAAAGTTCAATCCATCTGATCAAAGAAAAACTGGGCCATCAAAAGATGACAAGACCCAATCCAAAAAGTTGAAAAACAAGTTCACAACCTAGCAGTAGAGTACAATGAGAGAATTAGGTATTCTCGCAGGCTAGACACTGGTAGGGTGCGATAATTTCGCACTGGGTCTAACAACAGGGTGTGAAAATCAATGGTTTTCACAGGCTGTAAAGAGGTACAATGCAAGAATGTCTGTAATCAAAGAAAATTTTGAAAAAGGACAGGGAATCTAAGTGAACTTCTAGATCCAGAGGGTCTGGATGGATGTCCCACAGACTCAGAAACCAGAAAACAAGCAATCAAAGGAAGGGAAACTAGACTAACTAGGAAACAATCCGTTCCCCAGTGGAGTCGCCAATTTTGTTATTGGATAAATAGGTAGGTGTAGACACTAACTCATCTCCCTAGATCCACCTAGATCTAGAACAAAACACACCAGAACATGACGCTTTCCTTAAGTTTTAGATATTGAATTTACTAACTAAAGAGGGATAGGTGACATACCGTTTAAACGCCGCTTCCTCTCACCATCGCCATCTTAGCTCCGTTCCAACACTCATACAATGATGAACCTGCAAAAGAATGAAACCAAACAAAGTGATAGCAATAGCATAAACTCAATATAAATCTATGTATGTGATCAAGGAATCATACAATAAAACACAACAAGCTTTATAGGAAATAATCGTATTACTGTATCATATTAAATGTGAAAGAGAGATTACAACCATGGACTTGATGTCATAAGGTCCCTTCCAACTGTCCTTTGTTCCCCACACACTTCCACTCCAAGAATTCTAAAAGAATAGATCTGATAATATTCACAATCTATCTTGACAAAGGCAAAACTCAAAGACACTCCAACCAAGCTAATAATTCCAAGCCAAATCCAACTTATCCCTTCTCCATGAGAGCTCCTCTCCTTTTATAAGCTGAAGAGGATAAGGT
>ML776705.1:1749127-1885926 GCA_009831015.1 Picea engelmannii | reverse complement strand
AGCCTGCAAAATTCCTTTTTTATAGGGTTTTTACAAAGGAAAATGCAACATCTTTTCTCAGGAAAAGTTCTTCTTTCTTCTCTCTTTAGGAACTCAGGCCACTGATCCCTCTGAAGGAAACATATAGGTTTACATCATTAACAGTGATAGGGATGATGAAAATAATGTGTAACATATACTAACTATATATGTTATGATCCCATGCTAATTAATTTACTTCTGTATATGTTAAACCAACATAAATGACATATTTCACTACTTAAAAAATATGGTTACCAAGATACTCTTGCATCAATTTTCTTCTATATTTTGTAAAATAATTTTCCCAATCACATAATAGTTATATTCAAAACATTTTTGTAATGACCCAATTTACTAAAGAAAAATACAAGCAAAAATTTAGCCATGTACTAGCCGGATCTACACAATTACCATAAAATAATCCAAATAACCATTGAATTTTCATTGAAATTCTTATTGAGAGGAGCAATGAGAGGTAAGGAAATTACATGTGGTGAAGAACCCATATTACCTGTAACCTAGTGACTTGAGGAACGCAGCCATACCTTGATAATTGACCTGGAAATCACAACAAAAAGTGGAGGGCGACTCTCCACCCAACCGTAGACCTCGCTACTTAAATCTTCAATAGCAGTTCACCCATGAGTCTTCAACCTACTACCATGCCAATGATTCCTTAGCCTTGTCATATCTCTAGCTCAACCAAAGAAATATGTACTTTTCTCATCCTTTTCCCTCATTATATAGAGTCATCCGTGGTAAAGAACCCAATCCATATGGTCGATTATTCAATTATTTATTATGCTTTAGGGTTTCTCCATTAATTACGATTATTTATTTTACCATTCTCTTTAATTACCCAAATATCCATAATAAATACTTATTATGATCCCCTTTAGGATGATTATTATATACTTCTTTATTATTATTTATTCCTATAAGTATTTATTATGACTATTTTAGGAGAATTATTATATTCCTTATATTATTATTATTTAGATTTAATTATAATAATATGGGGCATGACAATTTTGATCAATCAAATGCATCCCTACTAAGAAGCTCTATCATGTCAAAAAGAACTAGGGAGTCGACCACATATGCATTTGGATTGTACCTTATCAGTGTTTTCAAGTTGTGAATATGCAAGTGGTGTGGTTTTCTAATTTAATATTTCTCTCGGACTTATGTGGTTCTATAAAGTTTCTTCACATTCAATTGAAATGTATGGCCATTGTCAACCAATTTGTTTCTCCTAAATGGATATCAAATTGTCATGGCATGCCTTTAATATTGTTGTGCACCATATGATCGATGACAAAAAGTTTTACCCAACTCCTAGTTTTAGTGCCTATCTTATGAATTAACACACTACTTACATGGCAATGCCAAAGGAACAGATGTCACAGTTGACACACACACACACACACACACACACACACACACACACACACACACACACACACACACACACACACGAAGCACTACAATTGTGAGAAGGACAAATTTAGATTTCCCTCTACTAAGCATATGATGCACCAATGTACGTTTAATTCAACATGATAGTGCTCTATGCAGTCCATGGAGCACTACTCAAGATTTGTTTTTAAAGCAATGATAGTGCATAAGTGAGTGAATAACACCAAAGAACCACCATAATCTAAGTGAGTTGGTGCACTGGAAAATTGATAACACACCAATGCTCTCTAATGATTATAGCGTGCCACTGATGTTATTGCTAATTTATAACTATGTTTATATATTATTTATATCCATTTATTGATATAATCATTACATGATTTTATATTTTAACATATTTATTTTTTCAATCAACATGTAGAGTTACACCATCTCAGGGTGAGGAGATGACACTCACATGGGAAGGAATAGGAGCACATGGAAAACCCTCTTTCTTAGGAGACACATTCTCTCCTTCATGATGTTGGCCTTCTTAATGATAATGTCATTTATGGCGGAGAAACATTCATACAACACTTAATTCATTGGCGATATCATGGAGGTTAGGGATTCCAGGTTGGGGTTGATATTTGGTTCAACCCATCCAAGGTTGCATAAACTATCATAGTTACATTACATTCCCACCTATATTTGTAAAGTGGATGTAGTTGTTGCAGGGACACATAAGGTTGTTGGGAGACAACCAATGACATCTAGTTTTTCATGCGAGGATGTCAAGGAAGTGAGTTCTATCATCATTGCATTGAGCACTACTCATACCGATGGGGATCACTCACTTTGTCAGAGATTGTATTATGTCAATAAAATTATAAAGCACTCAACCCTTTATATTATATCAGGTGAAGTGCATTTTTTTTGAGATGTTTTCATTATGCATTAGACCTTGTACACATTTCTAGTGTTAATGGTAGGGAAGGGTTACCTTATGATTTAAGTTATGCTACTTTTATTTTTAGAGGTTTCCAACCACTTACTTGGATGTTGTAGGTGGAATCTCTCCCTTTCCATGCATCAATGTCTATATGTGGAGATGGGGATTATTAATGCTTAAAGCATGCCCATCGATACAACCATGTTGCAACATACCTTCCATTACCATTAATATGCCTAACTTGGTGAAGTGTGATTTGGATATGGTGCACTATCAATATGCTAGTATGGAGTGGTCATTGGTTAAGAACCTATGATTTCTTCTTACCTATCCCACAAATGAGAGAGCTAAATATAAATATAATTATAATAAATTAATTTAAACATTACTTAATCTACATGTATGTTTTAAGTAATAACTTTTCAGATTTTATTAGTAAATTTTTATTTAATTACTTTGTAGATATTAGTGTAGTGGATGATGCAAATCCATCCCCACTGTGGCCTGACTAGCCTTATGTTTGCACTGGTAGTGGAGGATCAAGGATAGGTCATATGAACCCTTCTCTCAAAATATATGGATGTCATGTTATTGGTCACCTTTGCAACATAAACACATGTTTTGGTATACACCTATCACAACTACTACTTGATGCCATAACATGACATCCATATATTTATATATGGATATTTATATATAAATATCCACATCCATATATTTATATATGGACATCCACAACTACTACTTGATGCCATAACATGAGAATATTTATATATTCTCACCGTCTACCCATAGGATATGACCTATTTATTTTCTCACATTTTTGGGATAGTTGTTTCTCGATGTGATTGATCTTGTTAGTTGAGGAAATAAGAGGCCATGTGAAAGGAGAGGAGATTTCAACAAATTGTTGTAGGTGTTCATGGTTGTGGGGATCACGAGGGTGGTCCAAGAACTAGCACCAATGTTTGTCCTAGTACATCTAGTTCTTCCCAATAACATTGATTAAGACATATAACGAGCTTATTGTATATGTATATACATATTTTGGTTTTGTTATGTTTGTTATATGCATTTTTTTCATTTATACTGTTTTCCCATATATTATTTATCATATTTCACTTATGGAAATACGTATTTGACAAATGCAATTATGTGTTCATTCACGATACACAAATGCAATTTTTAATATATGAGGGAAAGTTGGGTTGGATTTTGAGATTCAATTCTCTATGGTTTGACTTTACATTAAAATCCATATTCAAGAGAGGATTTACCTTACAATTAGGTATAGTTCTCATCAATCTTATTTATACACATCTTTTTCATTCATATATATATATATATCACATTGAAGTTATGTTTCACATATATGTGGTATACTCACACTTTACAATAATATTAATTAATTAATATTTAGTTATTTAATTTTATATCAATCGTATTAGTTAATTAAGATTAATTTTAATTAAACATTTCAATTAATTAATATTTAGTTATTTAATTTTATATTAATGATATTAATTAATTAAAATTTACTTTTATTTATAAGTTTTTTCTTTTTTAGTAAGAATTTATATATTATTTTTCATGGATCAAAATTACAGTATCGACTGTGATATTGGAGTTTGATTGTGCTGAATTGCCCCGAAGGGAAACCAATTCAACGAGACTCTTGACTTTATGATCCACTGAAAATTAAACATACTTGTTTGAATCACCCTGTGGGGAAGCCGATTCGACCGAACCATTCATGCATACTGTAAAACAAAAAAGACTATCTTCTGACAAACTCAAAAAATTAACAGTGCTAGACTCCGACCACATATGAAGAATCTCCCCAAAACATTTAACATTTGTCAAAATAAAACATGTAATTTGACACCTGTGCGCCTGCCGAATGTCATGGTGTCTGACACTCTCTCTTGTCCTTGTCTTCCCTGACGCACTTGTCCACGTCTCTCTCATTAGCCACTTGGATATCTGGAGCAAGAAATGCCCCTGAAGATGTTAGGGCATTGGTGACCAATTCTGGTGAGTGTAGGGAGCGGAGCAGGGTCACAAGCAGAGATTCAATTTTCTCCATGCACTTTTTGGCACAGGGGTAGACCCAGGGTTCAACGCTTCAACAATGCCCCAACAAAACCCTAATTACTGGCCCTTTCGGGAACACCTGCGAAGGAGATGAAGTCTCACCTGAGGTAGAGGCAGGGGGGGTTGCAGGACTCAAGTGTCTACAACCTAGCTGGGACACAAATATGTGATTACACACTTCAACATAGCACTTAGCCAATATTATGCATTCAATTATGATTCTTATTCACATCAAAGATTAACCCTAATTGTAGATCAGCATAGTAGTAATCAATATTAAACACATCTAAGCATTCAACACATAACATCAGAGCAGATCTAGCATTTACTCATATATCAAGCACTAAGCATCAATGAATCTACCTATCATACATCCAGAACAATACACTAAGAAAATATAAACATAACCATCATTAACACATAACACAAAGCATAATAACATAGGATATATGTGGTTCACCCCAGTGTGGGGCTACGTCCACCAAATCTTCCTCTTCTTTATTAGCTTCTTTCAATCTTCTTACATGCACCAAGCCACAGATCCAACTCCGCAAAGGACATGAGATCTGCGCGCACCTCGCTAGATCCTCCTTCCCTGGATTAGGTCAAGGCACATAGCCAACTACAACCACTTGCACTTAGCTCTGCAAGTCTCACATACAGTACACACAAAGCATTCACAACTATTCACACTTAGCAACCCTCACAGGTTCTTGCACAAAGCCGATCAGAACTAGTAACCTACTAACTCCTTCACTTACATCACCTAGCTACTTATTTATAGATTACAAAAAGGGGCCTAAGCATGGGTAAACCCATGGGCCGACATCCCATACCTGTTACATAAACCCTAAAAGCCCAAAAATCCCGTAAAAAGGGTGAGATCCCGCAATCTCCACTTCGCTTGGGTGCTCCATCTTTGACTAGCCTATCGAAGTCCTAAAAATGGTCAAACATGACCAATGTTTCCTCAAAACCAGGTCAAGGGCCATCAAGCCCCCAACACTCACCTGCGACTCGTCTCGAGTCACTCTGATATGGGAAATAGTGCCTCGAAGGCCTCGAGCTTATATCGAGATGCCTCAACTTGTTGCTTTGCTAGAACCTCTTGTTCAACGAACTCCTGAATTACTTGCTCAGTGACAGGCCCTTCCAGGCGATGTTCTACTATTGTGACCACATGTTCCAGTTGTGCACCTTGTCCCTTGATCTCTTCAAAAAGTGTGCAGGCTCTGTCCTGCACTGCTTGGAGTAGCTGTGTCACCTCCATAACTCAGCTCTGGATGGCAGTGACCTACTACTGAACTGCGCGCTGCTCTTGCGAGCTCTTTATCTTCTCCATTGTTGTAAGCAACTTCAACTATGCTTGCATGGTCGATGCCTATTTCTTTGCCTCCTGGAGCTGTGCCTCTAATATCCTCAGCTCCGAGTCTTCTGCAAGGCACTCATAGGTCTATGCACTTTGGTCACTGAGTTGTTTGCATTCTGAGGCCAATGCCCTGATTCTTTCTACAATGCTCCTGGCAGTTTCTTCCCTTTGACCTTGTATTTATTACGGAGTGCTAAGAACTGCTTGAAGTTCTAGCTTGACTACTCATGCCTGAAGCTGATGAATGGCCTCAACGATCTTCCCCACTTGGCTCTCGACTGTCTCTTCTTCCATCTGTGCCAGGCTCGACATAGAGCAAAGTGCTTTAGTCATAGTTTCCTTGACCATAGTCTGCTCTGCGAGTAGCTGGTCTTTCTCTTTCTGGATTTTCTCTCTGTCCTCCTCGAACTTTTCTCTAATGTCATATTTTTCTTGTTGCGCAACCCAAAGTTGCTCTAGGACCTTCTCCTTTTCTTGCTTCAGGGCCTTTGTGGCCTGCTCCTTTTCTTCTTGGGCTTGTCAAAGGCGATCCTTTGTTGCATCTGCTAATATTCTCAACTGGGTGGGATCATCCCCCAATTCTACGTTCTTTGCTGAAGATGGCGCAGTGGACACTGCGTGACTCGAATGGATAGCTTGTTGTATCCCTTTAAGCTTTGCCTCGATTATGTCAAACATCGTCTCCTTCTTTGCTTCATGTTGCTGCAAGATATATTTCGAAGCATCTTCTACAGCTGCGATGATGAGATCAACATCATCTGTTGTGAGCACATTCTGTGACTAAGTCTTAGTGGCTTGGGATTTCTTCCATGTTGAGGGTTTCTGCGGGGAACCCTCCTTTTCTTGGACGTCTCAACCTCTGTAAGGGGCTCCTTTGGCGGTGTTACTTTGCCCTTATCTTGTTTGTCTTCTTCCCCTTCCTCCTTTTGGTTTAATTCATCGCCTCTTGCTGCTGCAGATGAGTCAGATGCAGTTTCCTCTGACGCATTGTTCTTTTCCTCATTGTCTATGTCCTGCACTTCCTCCCTTTTCTTCTTTCTCTTTGTGCTGCTTTGTCTGTCATACTCAGTCTGGGTGACCAAAGGGCTTCCAATGATGTCGGGGTCAGAAATCTCTGTTTGATCGACTGGTACAAGGAATTCGACGGACCATTCCTTGGTTATCTCCTCCATGTCTTCATCAGTCAATTTGTAATACAACTCCAACTCCTCTTTGCTTTCATCCCTCCACGCAGTGATGTAAATGAAGTGACGGTTTGTACGAAACTGTGCTAGTGGTCTATAGGTATGCAAGGTGTTTGGGGTCATTCGGGGGAATGATTCAATGGCACGCTTGAGCTGTAAGTAATAAGTGTAGAACACCACATTTGATTCCCATTGATTCACCATGTCACTTGAATACCACAAGGTGGTGAACCTCATGGCCAATGGTTCTAATGGCTCAACTTCAGGGAATGTCGCTCCTTCCAACATCTCCCAAGTGATAAATGCTATTAATATTAAAAACCAAATAAATTGGAACTCGTAGCCTTGGTCCCATGCTTCGTGGTAGTCCTTCTCCAACTCATTGATGAGGTCACTCACCCAGTTCATCTGCATCCCTTCGATGCACTTCCCTACAAGGTCGACTATGAATCCTGTTACTTGCATAGGGAAGTTCTTTCTGACGAGCTTGTCTGCTATCAACTGAAAATCTAGGCGCACTGTGCAATCCTGGATGGAGGCTAACTTCCCTTTCTCCACATCTCCATACGCCTCCTTGATGCATTGTGCCAAAGAGCGATCTGACGTCTTCCCTGGGTAGAATTTCTGAGGGTCTGGTCCCTGCATGCTTAATCCAGTAATGAGGTGGATCAATGCCATATCCACATTGATGTGCCTATCCAACCACATATACCTGCCATGGTAGCATGATAGGAGGATTTTAACGCACGCGTTAACCTCCTAATGTCTAGCAAAGTGGGGGATCTTCATGACGTTCAAGATCGTCGATCTTGCAATCTCCTTGATCCACGAATGGGGAATTATCTTGGGCTTCTTCCTAATCATCTTCGTTAGGTAGCGATGCGGTGCGAGCATCACATAATTCTTCCTATCGTCGAGGTTGAAATCACTTATCTTTAGAGCTGGGATCAACCTTAGCTGTGGTCCTACTATGCGTATCCCTTTTGAGAGGTACATAGTGATGAGTGTGAACTCAAAGTCACGTGGGATGCTATCATGACTAACCGTGCCAGCCAAAGGCGGGATGTAGTCGGGCAAGACCGATGGGATTTTCTTTGCGTTCGCCAGATCATCGTGGTGCTTACTTCTCTTCTCTATCATGGTTCATGATGGCACAGATCGACGTCCAGTTGAGGGGGATTCTTGCATTCCACCCATCGACAATGCCTGTACTCCTACGGACATAACTTTCTCAACCATAAGGATGATCAAGATCTCTTCTATGGATTTCTCGACTGCACTAAGGTCGCCCGACATACACGCTCGTAATCAAATAACTCAGGTAGGCGAACAAATACTCAAGGTGATCGAATGGACGATGAGGTCTAGACAATACAATGTGGTATGCGATCAATTCTCTGTGGGCTCAAATATCTCAGTTTGAAAAAGTGGTCCCGATGAGGCATTCGACGGATTAAATAGGCAATGTTGTAACGAATTCCTCCAATGGGCAGGAATGCCTCAATCAATACGATTCAATCCATTATGGTGCGGTCCCAATGGTCCTATGGTGATCTTCTCGGAAATAACTATGTTTCTAACCATTCCGGAGTGTCATTCTAACGGCCGAGATGCCTCCAACGGTTATATAGCTTCGCCATGGCGAAGTGCCAGTCTGTGTTGTTCTTCTATTCTTGCGAGGTTCAAGTTCTACAAGCCTGCCTTTTGCGAAGTCGTCCTTGGAACTTCCTACAGTTTTTCTAACTTTTCTTCCTTCTTACTGAGCTTTCTTGCCTTCTTTCCTGTGATCTAAGTCTCTGGATTCCTCTTTCCATTCTTATTGTTATTTTCTCTTAGCGTAGTAACTTCGCACTGCTGAGGGTTTTCCAAAGGGTTCGAAAATACCTCTTCACTTACTACTTTTGGGGTAGGTTCTCTTCTCTCCTACATGGATAGGGTTTTCAAGCCTTCCTACCTTGTTTCAACTTCGACAGCTAAGTCTCTGGACCTTAGTTGCTTCGACTTGTCCTCTTGTTCCTATACTAGTCACTCTATTTTCTTAGCTATGAAGTCCCTTAATTCTTGATTTTTTTGTTCTGCAGCTTCTTCCTCTGCTTTCCTCCGGATCTGATCTTTCTCAATCCAAGTCTTTCCTAACAACAGTGAAAAAGGGGCATTGTTCTCAATTAAATTAATGACCTCAAATTCTTCTTCAGTCGATGTTCCATGGGCAGTCATAGGTACATTAATTACTCTTGCACATAGGGTTATCATCTTTCATTTGAAAAATCCTATCCTTCCCAATGAAGGAATCATAACAAGCTTTCCTAAATTTTCCCAAGTACTTTCTAGCATGATATTCACCTGTGTTTCCTCATCCAGAACATAGTCTATGTTGAAGTCTCCTATTCTTGTTTCTATGCACTGCTTCTCTTTTAAGATCTCTGGTAAACTGATGTCTCTGTGATCATTCAATGTTTCTTTCAGCTGTAATAACATAGTCTCTGATTCTTTCTGGTTCTTTAACATATCCTCAGTTTCCTAACCTTCTTCATAGTTTTCTTGTCTCAGGCTCATCTTTTCAACTTTAGAAATCATTATAGGGAAATCCAAAAACTCATGATCAACAACTTTACAACAAAGACAAATAGGACACGTACTAGAGAATTCCTTAGCAATATGCCCCGATCTTCTGCAGTTATAACACAATGTCAATCCTCTCTTTCTCTTAAACGATCCCCAACCTTTTCTATACTGTGCACTAGGATCACAGTGATGGACCCGCAATCTGCAAAAATTCATTCTAGGTTCCTGCACCCACTTGTCATTCAAAAATTCTTTCTATGCATAGGAATAACATATCTTTCACCATTTCTATCAAATCTATTCAGATCAAATCTTCTTTCTTCTAGCTGTGCCCTAGTTTTCAGACTAAGACAAAATATTTCAAACATACCTAGATCCATATTTCCGAAGCAAAAATTTCCACTTATCTTACCTTTATCAGAGCACAAATTTTTAAGATCTTACCTCTTTTCTTTAGATCGGGCTTCTCTTTTAGCATGAAGATTCACAAGTCAGGTAGAATATTGCACACTATAGCAACAGATCTATGCACATAGCTTTCTCTTTTCTTTAGTTCCCAACAATCACAGTTTCAAGTCCCGACAACGAAACCATTTGTTGGCACAAGGGCAGACCCGGGATTCAACGCTTCAACAACGCACCAAAAAAACCCTAACTACTGACCCTTTTGGCAACACCTGCGAAGTAGATGAATTCTCACCCGAGGTAGAGGCAGGGGGGTTTTGGGACTCAAGTGTCTACAACCTAGCTGAGACATAGATCTGTGATTACACACTTCAATAGAGCACTTAGCCAATAGTATGCATTCAATTATGATTCTTATTCACATCACAAATTAACCCTAATTGTAGATCAATGTAGTAGTAATCAATATTAAACACATCTAAGCATTGAACACATAGCATCGGAGCAGATCTAGCATTTATTCATATATCAAGCACTAAGCATCAATGAATCTACCTATCATACATCCAAAACAGTGCACTAAGAAAATATAAACATAACCATCATGAACACATAGCACAAAGAACAATAACACAGGATATACGTGGTTCACCCCGGTGTGGGGCTACGTCCACCAACTCTTCTTCTTCTTTATTAGCTTCTTCCAATCTTCTTACATGCACCAAGCCACATATCCAACTCCACAAAGGACATGATATCTCTGCACACCTTGCCAGATCCTCCTTCCCTGGATTAGGTCAAGGCACAAAGCCAAATACAACCACTTGCACTTAGCTCTGCAAGTCTCACATACAGTATGCACAAAGCATTCACAGTTATTCACACTTAGCAACCCTCACAGGTTCTTGCACAAAGCCTATCAGAACTAGTAACCTACTAACTCTTTCACTTACATCACCTAGCTACTTATTTATACATTACAAAAAGGGTCCTAAGCATGGGTAAACCCATGGGCCGACATCCCATACCCGTTACATAAACCCTAAAAGACCAAAAAGCCCGCAAAAAGGGAAAGATCCTATGATCTCCACTTTGCCTCGGCGCTCCGTCTTCGACTAGCCTGTCGAAGTCCTAAAAATGGTCAAATATGACTAGTGTTTCCTCAAAACCAGGTCAAGGGCCAAAAACGCTGGTCCAGGTGTTCCAACCGAAAGTAGAGGTCATCGACGTCCTTACAAACTACAAAAATAAAATCTTGAAGAATCGAGACTGATTCTCTAAGTCTTGGGAACGAAGCACAGTTCAAGTGGAGAAGAGTTTGTCTCAGAGGTGATTCCAATTATACAAGGAAATCTTCTGTTTGAGCGTTGAACTCCTCCAAAGAAGGAACAAAAGGTGGTGATGGGTGGGAAGATGGTGGTGGCGAGGGAGCGAAGGGTGGTGGACTTGTTGGGCATGCTAGGGTTGGCTGTGAAGTCGAGGCCAAATACTCGAATGGGATAGGAGCATAGCCCAAAGAGTTACCCTGGAGATCAAACCACTCAACCCTACAAGCCCATGGCGATGACAGAGGCAGAAGATCACTTTGACCTAGGGAGGACTGAGTGGATGAAGAGGGTGAGGAGAGAAGCGCAAGAGCGAGGATAAGTGGGTGGCAACCGACCATGGCCGCTTTGTTTTGGTACCAAAGAGGGCCTCTCTTTGGCTTACCGTGAAGCCAAGGCATAACCAAGCATACGTGAGGGTGAGGCAGAGGTGCAAACAAGAAGACCAAGGTGGGAACCAGAGAAAATGACAAAGTGCAAGAGCAATAGAAATGAAAGAATGATGGATGCAAACTGGAGAGAGGAACTTTGCCATAAGAAGGAAACTGAGGAGTAAGTGCACACGCGTGCAGAAGGGCAGACCGACGTACTTCATCCATCGCCAAGACGAGAAACCAACACATGGCACATTGGAGCAATTAGTTAGGATCATGCAACATTAAAGTTTTGCAGAGTTCATCGGGGTATAATAAAAGTAGGAGGGAGGCTGTATTTGCTAATCATGTGGTCCATGGAAAGGTGGAAGACATTGTCTTCTCCCTTGGATGCATGAAACACTCTGACACCCCATCCAAAGGAATATTTTTGTTGAGAGCCCTAGCAATACAGTCTTAGAGGATGGGATGATCATTGTGGGTGGGGGACATATAAATGATATCTGGTCCTTCTAGAGCCACTCGAATATTGGATAATTTGTCTGCTATCCTTCTCACATGCGAGGGAATGAGCGCCAAGTGAGGCCTAGTGAGAGCTGCAATGGTGGTGAGTCCTCTCGTAAGTCACTAGCAAGGGGAAATTCTGTCCAGATCCACCTCATTGAGTATGTTTTCAAAAGGCTAAGAATTATTTGTGAGTCCCCTTCGACAATCAAATTATAGTACCCATATTCTTGAGCAAGTTGTAAGCCTTTCATGAGACCCCAAAGCTCATATGCGTTGTTTATGTCATGTCCAACATTGCTGACAATGATAAGCATAATGTTTCCTTGATTGTTGCGAAGAAACACTCCAAAGCCAACATGGACCAGATTGCCTTTGGAGGCTCCATCAAAGTTTAACTTGATAAACCTTGGAGCTGGAGGTGACCAGTGTGAAGGGCTACCTTTAACATGTGATATTTGGGATTTCCTTGAAAAGTGTGGGTGGAAGTTAATGATCCATTTTTCCAGGATATGTTTTTCTCGGGGAGGACAAGACAAGTCCTCATCTTTCCAAGGCTGCAAGAGGATGGTTTCTCTGATGTTATCATGTATGTGTTTCGAAACTGTCTTCCAATCAAGGTGAGACGAATGGAAGATCCTCCTGTTGCGTTCTTTCCAGATCTTCCAGAGGATGAAACATGGAAGAAGTTTTTAGATGCGGTTGAGGATAGGAGAATGAAAAGATGAGTCTCTCCATCCTTCTATGGTTTCCTTGAGGCATTCTCGGTTGTGATCCGTGGTGTGCATGATTAAAACAAAATAGTCCCAAATTTGTGTACTATAGGAGCAGAGATTGAGAAGATGATTTTGATATTCCAAATCTTTCCAGCAAAGAGGGAAAATGGAGGGTCAGACAAAGCCTCTTTTTGTGAGATTGTCCTAGGTAAGGATACCTTTATGCGTGACAAGCCAGAGGAAGGTAATAATTTTTGGCCAGTACTTAGTCGACCCGATTTTTGCCCAAACTTGCTCTTGGGGAAACTGTTGGGAGGCTATCTTTATGTTGTAAGATTCTGTGATGGTGAAGGTGCCCCTCGAGGAGTGAACCCATCTCAGGATGTCGTCTCCTTGAAGAATTTGAATTTTCCTGTAGAAGGTTAACTCGTGCCAAGCCTGAAGATCCACGTGTGCTGGAATGTGGAGTTATGTGCAGGTGGACTTCCAATGGTGCCATATTGCTCCAGGGGGGTCCTCTTTCCAGTAGTCCGCGAATGTGATTAGACTCACCTGTGTGGTAGGGGACAAAAGATTGTTTTCAATGGAGTTCTATGCTAGAGAGGGCCATTGTTTCCAAGAGTCATACCAAAAGGAAGCTTTCCGTCCATTCCATACTTCCCAAAAAGCGTGATCTGTAATCATAGAGTGGATTTTCTATGTAACATTCCATATCAAGGAGCCCAGAGTGTTTTCATTCCATTTGATAAGTTGCTTTTCTGCAATGTTTGGAGTGTATTTCTTTCTCCAAGGTCGGGCCCAGAGGTCTTTGGGTTGCTTTATCCATCTCCACCAAATCTTAGCACTGAGAACTTTATTAAGAATGGCTGGGTCTTGTAAGCCAAGACCTCCTTTTAATTTTTGTTTGCAGATCTTTTCCCAACTAATCAGAGCTATTTTCCACTCATTCTTTGCCCCCTTCCATAGAAATTTTCTTTGTAGGGTTTTGATGGCGGTTAGAATGAAGTTGGGAGCCACCAGAGAAGAGAAGGAATAGATGGGCAGGGTTTGAAGGACGTAATTGAGGAGGATGAGGTGAATGGGAAGGTTGATCGAATGAAAGGTCCAAGAGGAGAGTCTTTTACCCATGGAGGAAAGGATCCCCTCCCAAGAGATTTTTCAAAGAATTTTTTTGATAAGGGGAATGTCGAGGTATTTGGATGGAAGGGAGTTATGTGTAAAGCCTAAGATGTTGGTAATATGAAGTTGAATAGGGATGGGAGTGTTAAAAAATAAGAGCTGGGATTTTTCTCTATTAATGTCCATTCCTAAGGCTACACAAAAAGTTTGAAGGATACAGAGGATTTGAAGGGGTTCACAGGCAATAGGGGAGCCCAACATTAAGGTATCATCAACAAAATGGTTTTGGGATATTGGGGGATCCATGCCATGAAGGGGGAGTCCAACTAGATATTTATCAGTAATGGATGCTTTGATGAAATGACTAAGCCCTTCTGCCATGATGATGAATAGGAATGGGGACATGGAACCCCTTGCCGTATTCCACGAGAGGGAGAGAAGGGGTGGGAAGGAACATCATTGATCAGAATGGAGAAGAAAGTGGAGGAGGTGAGATTTATAATATAGTTTACCCAGTTAGGAGCAAAGACAAAATCAAGAAGAACAGATTTTATATAAGCCCAACTTAATATATCAAAAGCTTTGGAGAGATCTAACTTTAATAACATACCTAGAGTGCTCGTACTCTGAAGAGAGTGTATGACTTCATGGGCAAGGATGACACTGTCGGGAATTTTCCTGCCTTCAACATATCTTGACTGCTCGGGAGAAATTATGAAGGGAAGGAGGGGTTTGAGGCGCCGAGCGATCACTTTTGTTAACATCTTATAAATTACATTGCAGAAAACAATTGGTCTGAACTGCTTAGGATGAGTGACTTGTTCTTCTTTGTGGATGAGGGTTAGGAAAGTGGAATTAAGAGAAGGGAGAACCTAACCAGAGATTCGAGAGTCCTCGATGATGTCCCAAACTTCCTCCTGTATCATGGGCCAACATAAGTGAAAGAAGCCCGTCGTGAAGCCATCCGTGCATGGAGATTTACCTTTGGGGGTGTCTTGCAGATATAGGTCTACTTCTTCAATCATGATTGGTCTGGAAAAAGCTTCATTCTACTCCTGATTTATGAGATTGGGAATGTGTTGGGTGATCTTTTCTATGTCGAGAGATATGTCAACAGGTGGTTCATACAACAAGTCTTGGTAATAAGAGACCAATTCCTGCTCGATATCTTCATGTTTTTGGAGCATTTTTCCTTGCTCCATGACCAAGTGATTGATGCGATTGTTGTGTCTCCGTTGGATCGTTGCTCGGTGGAAGAACTTAGTATTTCGTCGCCCCTCTTTAAGCCATTGTATTCGGGATTTTTTCCTCCATAAAACTTCCTCTTGAGACTGCCTTTCCTCCAACTATTGTTTGAGTAAAGTTTCATACTCTTTGAGTTCCTCCGTGAGGCCTTGATTCCTGATTTGGATCTGGATGAGCCTTATTTGATCATTCAAATTTCTTTGGGCTTCAAAAATGTTCCTGAAGTTCTATTTGTTCCAAATCTTAAAGAGTTGCTTAAATTTTTTTAGTCGTTGCTAAAATCAGAACATTTTGAAACCATGAGATATGGCAGCTTCTGCCCACTAGGTCAGGTCCAGGGCTTGGAACTCTAGATGATCGAGACAAAATCGCTCAAATCTAAAGGGATTTCATCCAGGAGAGCCAGAGATGTCCAATGAGAGCTGTATAGGCCAATGGTCAGAGCCAGAGGTATCCAAGATGCTAACGTTCATCGAGAGGCCATCCATCAGGAGGGATTCCAATACGAGGAATCAATCTAGAAGACACGCCACCTGTTGGGAACCCGAACGCCGGTTTGACCAAGTAAAGAGGCCATTTTGGGTTTCCAGATCTATGAGACAAATCTTATCGATTAGAGCTTGAAAGTTTCCACTTTCCTCCTTGAGTCTGCGAATCCTGCCTCTTTTCTCTTCTAGGTAGCAGACCATGTTGAAGTCCCCACTCAATATCCAACTACGATCAATGGTGAGGTTAGCCAACTGATCCATATTTTGAATGAAGTTAAGCTTGTCCCCTGGAGTGGCTGGGCCATAAACATTTGTAAGGAATCCTGGATTATTGGAGCCAATGTGTCGGTATTCCGCTGAGATTGTCCATCTGGTAGTGAATAAATTCTCTTGCAGCACAGAGATGGGGTTCCAGAGAATGGCCAAACCACCACTCGTGCCTTTGGAATCGATGGTCATCATTTTTCCCCATTTCCAACATCTGGAGAGGATTTGATTCATTTCTTCCCCTGCACATTTTGTTTCTTGAAGTAAAATAATATCAGGTTGTTCTGCTATGATACGATCTTGTAGGAGCCTTTGCTTACTATGACCATTGAGAACATGTATATTTCAAGAGATGAGATTCATGATGAGGATGGAGAGGTGAGAGGGGGAAAACTATCAGAGATGAAATGTATCTAACCTGAGTTTACCATGAAGTGACTGATTTCTTGTATGATCTTCTGGGTGGATTTTCTTCCCTTTTTCTTCTTGTCCTTCTGAGGCTTGTGTTGCTCTCTCTGTTGGATGTGACGTATGTCCAAGCTAGTGCTAGATCTAGCTGCAGAACCCACTGAGGAGTTGAGGAAAACCTTATGAACCTTGTGAAGATGATCCCAAGGGATGGTGTACAGTTCTTGCTTGTGATAATATTGTTCTAAGTGTTCGGTGTTCGATGTCTATTCTCGCTAGATCTTGTTCCTCTAGGTCCATTTCGACATATCCTTCTTTGAGATCAAATACTTCTCCATCTTTGGCATGGGAAGGGGAAGTGGAGCAGATTTTCTCCAATATGGGAGTATTTTAAGGATTGTCTTTTGCATTGTTGTGGGTTGTAGTTTCTTGAGGAGGTAGCCGCAACTCGTCCATGTCTTCTGGAATTTGTTAAAAGACATCAAAGGAGTTGTCGTAAGGGGGTTCCTTGTTGGCAGTTTGCACATTTTTCCTAGCTGTTTGGTATCACCTACCCACTACATGGGTGAAACCATCCCTTGATTTACTTACTTCAGGGTTATCGACCTTTCTCTTGGCGGTGTTTAGAGGACAATCTCTGAACAGATGCCCATGCTCGTGGCATTTTCTACATCGAAATGGTATGTGCTCATAGTCAATAGTTTGAGACTAGTCCTCATCGTGATATTCCAAGGCTATGGAACCTGGGAGGGGCTTAGAGATATTGATAAAGACACATATGTGAGCATAAGATGTATACCTTCTTTGCTTGGTCACCTCTGAGGATTTGACATAAACCCTTATGGTGTTTCTTATGCCTGTCGGGATCTCTTCTAACCAGAACTCTTGTGGTAGGGAGTATAGACAGATCCACACCGGGGCATGCACAAAGTCTTCTTTTTTCAGGCTAAACTTCTCTGTCCAGAAGCGTAGAAAGAGGTCGATTGATTTGAAGAAATAAGGTCCCCCCGTCAAATATGAAGTTTCGATCTTCTAGGTTGTGGAATATGATGGTGAAGAAGCCCTTGGAGCCTAGTTATAGGTCATAGTGTCCTTTAGGTTTCCACAAATGATGTATCCATTTGACGAGCTCGTGTTCAGAGGGCCATAGGCCTAGGAATTTTCCCACCAGATCATAGTCCCTCATGTCTTGCTTCTGTTCTTCAATTCTGGGTGTGCTGATCACATATTTTGGTGCGAACGATGCCCGAGGTATGCATTTATCAGGTTCCCAAGGATGTGTTGTTTTCGCTTGAACTGGTCCAGTGAAAATATCCATTTCTTTTCCTTTAGTTGCACCTTCGAAGAAGATTTGCGAATGCTGGTCTGGTGGTGGCTCAAAGGATGACCGACGGAAACCCCCGCCCAAAGGTTCCTGCACCATGGACTGGATGTAAGAGGTACCTCGTGGCCCTCCTTCATTTGGGATCATGTCTTTCCTTGCTTGGGGTGGTGGAAGGAAGCAACAAAGAGTTTAGAAACACAAACCCTAATCAGTTCCGACGCTCCTTCAGATTCCGCTTGAAAAAATTATTTATAAGTTTAATATCATTCATAAAATTTAATTAAATTAAATTTATTAAATGATAAAGGGATGCTTTTCAACAATGTTATTCACATAAGTGATTGTTTTGTATATTGACTCTTCACATGTGTTATCCACATTTTGTTGTGTATATTCACTCTTCACATGTGTTATCCACATTACATTGATAAATAAAATAATTAACTAATAATTTCAATTAATCAAATTAAATATTTAAATGAATTTATATTAATTAAATTAGTTAATATGAAATTAAAGTTTATTTATTTTGGATGGGGTGTTGGGGAGGTAGTAAATATTGGGGACAACACTCAATGAACACATGGATACACCATAGGTGTGGACGAGTTCAACATGCCATCTCACACATGACCTCACGCATGAGAACACTGCCACCAACTCTAGGGTCGTTAATGCCATAATTAACTCAAAGTGAGGGCAATACTCGCACCTCGGTCACCGACTCCTCTGGGTATATTATGTATATTATGGTTTTGAAAGGTTTTTTCCATTAAATTTGTTGTCATTGTTTACATAACTGATATCTTTAATATAAATTTTAATGGATTAGTTCAATTAGTTTGAAGTGATTTTTTTAAGTAAAAGTTTTCTATGAGATCTCTAATTGTAATTCGATTGAGATTTAGGCTTGGTTGAGACTTGTTGGGTTACCAACTACTATTATAGCTAGTAGTTGAACCACCTTCCATCTATATATTCCAAAGAAAAAAAGGGATCCCATAAGATTTTAACATTGAAAAAAATAATATCTCTAATACATACACATGGAAATTCATTTAATAAATCAATTGTATTTGATGGAACATCTAAGAAGGATAAATGAAGTTGTATACTTATCATACCAACCATTGTGTTGTGATCTAAGATGGTGTAAGGTCGAGGTTTAACTCTTTAACCATACACTTGTGACACTTTTAATACAACATTACTTATAATAACATTAACAATAATGGATTTCTAGGTAAAATATTTCAATGACAAATGTTTTTTTTTTTTTTTGGGATATTTTTTGTTTAATTTTTCCCAAAATCTGGTGAGAAACTGTTGGATCTGAAGATTTGAGTGGCTACGTTTGTATAATTTGAGTGTCTCAATTTTTTTTTAGCACGATGAATCCATTTATGTATTCATAAATGCAATTTAAATAACAAAAAATTGTGATTTCGTCTAAATTTATATTGTCGAATTCCAACAAAAAAAACCAAAACATAAAATATTTAGACAATACCCTTTCTTTACACCTGCTTTCTATAAATCTATCCTTAACAAATATAACATGTGTTTTTAGTGTTATTAGTTCTATATAATCTATTCTCCCATCTCATTTTTTCCCTAAATGTTTTGGTTACCGAAGTAAAGTAATAAAATGAACAATTAATAATATCATCTTCTTTCACTGTTCTCAAAGTTTTAACTTTAGTGTCCATTGATGATATTGACACAACTAACATCTGCATTTATTAGTCCCTGCCGTAGGCATAGAGGGGCTATAGCGATCGATAAATCGTTGACTTCATATTAGTCTGTCCTTTGACCACAAATATTTCCATATTATCTATTGTTGGAACCAGGGAACTAAAAACATCAATTTTTCTATAAAAAAAAGTAACATATTTGTCATGATCTGATTGGATAAGGGATTGGAGGTCTTATTTCCGGCTTCACTATTCCCAATGTTATAAATGTTGGCATATCCAAATTATTTGATCGTATATGGTCTTTTTGAATCATATATTTTCTTATGCATTCCTTGAAGGTGGATTAATGCTAGCATTAATTCAAATGTTTGGTTTAGCATTTTATTCTAGGTAAATTTATGGCAATGTTTGATATGGTGGCATATCCAAAGTTTGGCTTTGCAATTCATTCTCTGGTGTTCGAACTATGGTTACAAAAAATATAATTATTTTTTTGGGATACGTCAGAGACCTGCCACTTTGAATTTTTTTCTTAAATGTTTACAGTGCATTTCTGATAGACTTAAATGTTTACCTAGCAAGCTTGGTAGTGTTGAATGGTTACTTAACAGGCTTGTTAGAAGACATTTTCTTCCGTTTTTAAAATTTATATGCTCCAGTGGCATTGTTGGTTCACTGGTCCATGCTTGTTTTTTGCATGCCACTGATTTCTTATTTGCATGTTGTCGTTGTTGTTACTTGCCTGTTCGTGTTGTTACAGTTTGCATGTTTGGGTTTCTGCAATAGCGATTGGAACAACATCGTTCATGGAGGAGTGGTTGCTGCTTGCTTCTTTCTTCGTTGTATGCTGTTTATTATTGCTTGATTCGAGTTTGCAGGGTTTTTGTCCAGTGCCTGTACTTGGGCCTTTTGGTGCTTCTTAGCTGGGTTCTTATTTGGTGCTTGTTCTTGTTTGCCCAGGGTTTGGAATGTTGGGATGCTGCATCTACGGTTGGATCTCTGGTTACATTTTTTTGCTCTACAGTTTGCATAGAATACTATTAAGATAAAATAACAGACTAAAGAATTGCAGGCGATGTAAATTGCATTTGTTACGTGTTAAAGCAAAGTTTGTCGGCCTCAAAATATATTTCATAGCTGCCGATGATTTTTCCATGGATTCTATGTTACTATGGTTTCATAGCTATGAGAATGCCTTTTGCTGTGTGGGGGATATAACTGTTCTCTCCCTTTTACTTTCCTGCTGTAAACTACGTTTGACTCTAGTTTATCGTGTTTCTATGGTCATTCCAAGCGACCGCCATTCAATTGCATACTTAGCGAGTTTTATGGATGCGGCTTTGCGAATAGGTTCTATCGAACTATAACAGGTCGTGTTCGGTGTATACATTAGCTTTCCCGAATTAGTTTTCTTTAAAAGAAGGCCTCCTGGATAGAAGAGAATGAAATTTATGATATTATAGGTTTCCTGGACAACATAAGTCAAATTGGGCTTATTAAGATAAAATAAGAGACTAAAGAATTGCAGGCGATGTAAATTGCATCTGTTACGTGTTGAAGCAGAGTTTGTCGGCCTCAAAATATATTTCATAGCTGCCAATGCTTTTTGCATGGATTCTGTGCTACTATGGTTTCACAGTTATGAGATTGACTTTTGCTGTGTGGGAGATATAACTGTTCTCTCCCTTTTACTTTCCTGTTGTAAACTGCGCTTGACTCTAGTTTCTCGCGTTTCTATGGTCATTCCGAGCGACGACCATTTGGTTGCATACTTAACCAGTTTTATGGATGCGGCTTCGCGAATAGGTTCTGTCGAACTATGACAGGTCGTGTTCGGTGTATACATTAGCTTTCCCGAATTAGTTTTCTTTAAAAGAAGTCCTCCTGGATAGAAGAGAATGCAATTTATGAAATTATAGGTTTCCTGTAAAACATAAGTCAAATTGGGCTTATTAAGATAAAATAACAGACTAAAGAATTGCAGACGATGTAAATTGCATTTGTTACACGTTGAAACATAGTTTGTCGTCCTCAAAATATATTTCACAGCTGTCGATGCTTTTTCCATGGATTCTGTGTTACTATGTTTCATAGTTATGAGATTGCCTTTTGCTGTGTGGGAAATATAGTCGTTCTCTCCCTTTTACTTTCCTGTTGTAAACTGAATTTGACTCTAGTTTCTTTGGTCATTCCGAGCGACCACTGTTCGGTTGCATACTTAGGGAGTTTTATGGACGCGGCTTCATGAATAGGTTCTATCAAACTACGACAGGTCATGTTCTGTGTATACATTAGCTTTCCCAAAATAGCTTTCTTTAAAAGAAGGCCTCCTGGACAAAAGATAATGCAATTTATGAAATTATAGGTTTCTTGGACAACATAAGTTAATGATCATGGGTTCTCAGGGTGGCGGGCTGAAAATTGGGCTTCTGTTGTTCCGTGCCCTGCAAATAGCATGAAGAGTTCCGTGATCATTTCGACCGACCGCAGTTCGATTCCATACTTAGCCAGTTTTATGGACGCGGATTCACGGATAGGTTGCATCGAACTATGGTGTATACATTAGCATTTCCGAATTAGTTTTCTTTAAAAGAAGGGCTCCTGGACATACGACATTGAAATTTATCAAATTATAGGTTTCCTGGACAACATAAATTAAACATAGTAAATATGTAATTTTATAAAGTAGATATATAAAGCATGCACAGAGCCCTCATCCCATACTTAGCCAGTTTTTACATCACGGGTTCTCGGGGTAGGCGGCTGAAAATTGAAAATCAGAGAGTTCCGCGATATACAAATTGACAGTCGGACTTGCGGTCTATTTGAATTTGAAGGGCGTCATGTCCAAAAAAATTAGCATTATCGAAATAGTTTACTTTACGTATGTTCTACATACCCTGGTGGACAAAAAACACAAAAAAATGGTAAGCATTTTTTGGATCGCGGGTTCTCGGGGTGGCGAGCTCTAAGTTCGGTCTTTGTTGTTTTGTGTCCTACAAATAACACAGAGAGTTCCGTGATATACAAGTTGGCAATCAAACTTGCAGACTATTTGAATTTCAAGGGCTTGTGCAAAGAAAACTAGCATTCTCGAATTACTTTTCTTTAAGTACGTTTTACATACGCTCGTCGACAAAAACATAAAAGTAGTAGTGACGTCTGTTACATAGGGCTCCATCCCTGCTACCATCAACGCTTCCCAATAGACCTTAAATATGCTTTCAAAAGTCAGAACCGACCAAACAAGTTCAAAAAGATGGGCTTTAATAACTGGAAATCTCGAGGACATCTCCCATTAAAATGAATAGACATGCAAATATTATGGGATCCGGTAATTTCTTTTTGCCTGCATTTTGAATTTGCGCAAATATATTTATCTATATATATATATATATATATATATATATATATATATATTGCTTGTGCAATTTTAGTTTTCTTAAAAGCTTCAACATAGTTCACGAACGTGTCATCGACATAGGCCTTGACGTGATGTCCCTCTTTAATATTGTGCATTTCGAAATGATGGGCTTTAATAAGTAGAAAGCTCAAGGACATCTCCCATTAAAATGAATAGACAGGTGAATATTACGGGATCTGGTAATTTATTTTTGCCTGCATTTTGAATTTGCGAAATACTTTTTATTTTATTTTTTTGCTTTTGCAGTTTTAGTTTTCTTAAAAGCTTCAGCATAGTTCACGAATGTGTCACCCATAGAGGCCTTGACGTCATGTGCCTCTTTAATATTGTGCATTTCGAAATGATGGTATTTAATAACTGGAAATCTCGAGGACATCTCCCATTAAAATGAATAGACAGACGGATATTATGGGATCTGGTAGTTTCTTTTTGCCTGCATTTTGAATTTGCAAAATACTTTTTATTTTATTTTTTTGCTTGTGCAGTTTTAGTTTTCTTAAAAGCTTCAGCATAGTTCACGAACGTGTCACCCACAGAGGCCTTGACGTCATGTCCCTCTTTAATATTGTGCATATCTTAGATGCCAGATTTGAGAATCTTCTCATATATGGGAATTTTAATACGTGATGCTAGTCACTATTGAGTGTACATATTAAAAAAGATTGGCCTTAATAAGTGAAACTATCGAGAACATCTGTCATTAAAACGAATCAACACAAAATCTAGGGAAGACCATCCAGCATTGCTTTTAAATACTTATTGCCATTTCTCTCTATCATCAAAAAATTGTGCTTTATGGTGCCTTCATTCTAATGTTCCTGGTCATGGACATGTAAGACAACTTAGAGATGCAATCAAGGCGTAGATGAAAGAAGAGAGACTAGTTTTATGTGACGCGACCTTTGAGTAAAAAAAAAATCTGTTATACAAGAGAAAATCAGAGAGGACGAAAAAAAAAGAACAAGTATGTTCTAGTTGGTGTTCTCCCTATGTTCGATGCTTTGGTTGGTTGTAAAGGCTGCCTGGAGATTTGTTGGTTAAACTTCTTTGTTTTCTTACTGGAAAATGTAATGGATTTTGAGGTCACGTGCAAAATAGTTCTTTGTTTAAGTAAATAACTTCTTCCAACAACATAGATATGGCAAGTGTATCGAATTGTAGAGATTGTACAAGTATTTGTCTACTTTGGAGGCGGGTAATAGGAATTGTATGGGTGGATAAAATGACATATTATCACTACAAAAGTTTCTACTTCATAGTTTGATGACCTGCATGTGGGTCTGGTAGCCGACTTGACATAAAGCTATGTTCTTTGTCAAAGTTTGTTCGGTTTCCTCTGGATGTAGTTGCAGACTCCACACATTTGGCGTCACCTCTGAACATTCCAGACCTTTCTGTGGGCCGCCATACCTCCACCGCTATGAGGAAAGATATATTCTGATGCCATATGCAACATTTGATACACTTGCCAGAACTGTGCTGGTGCATTCTATAGCATTTGATGCACTTGCGACACCTCTGTTGCCCGAAGAAGTTATGTACCTCCATAGAGTTTCATTTTGCATCTGGGTTGGATGTTTCTTCCAATTTACCGTAATAAGGAAAATAAGTTCCACATACAAATCCTCAGTCAGGCTTCTCAACCAACTAGACGATCGAATACAGGGACAATACTAGTCACTACGTACTTGAATTTTTTTTCCCCTACCTTAGCTGTTGTGACGTAAAATGACTCCGTCCACTTTGAAATCGGCTTGAATTGCATTTCTAAGTTGTCTCAGATGTCAAGGGTCAGGAACATTGCAAGGAAAGCACCTTAAAACCCAACTTTTTGACGACAGAGGGAAATTAATACTTGACAAAGAATGGAATGTTGAATAAGAAGCCATTGCAAGTAAACCATATCTAGAAGAGGGAAGGTATTCAAAAAACCGGGATAGATGTACTTGGCAACACCGATTAAGTAGAAAACCCAAAATTGATATTCAACTCGTTTTTTTACAAATAAAGAGTTTGAATGTTAAGAAAACTGCGAAGAAGCTTCATCAATGTACATATTTTTTATTGGTCAATGGCAGGTGAAATGGAAATTGTTGTCACAAATAGCCTCAGCTGTATTTTGTAGCCCATCTTATTTGAATATAGAATAATTTCGGTTTATTTTTTAACAGTATTTTCCAATTTCTTGTATTTGTTTTAATTGTATTTTGTACCTTCTTCCTCTGTGTCGTTAAACACGAAGGACAAACTTTTGTTTCTGCCCACTACTTCAATCTAAATAAAAGCTGGTTTGTTCTTTCTTTACATTTTACATTTAAGAATAAATTTTCATAGGCCATACTTATGTGGCGGCGACCCTGTATTTAAAGAAAGAAATTGGAGGACCCCTCCTGCTCCCATTCTTCGGGTTCCGTAAATAGAATCAATTAATGGGTTACAACAAGGCGGTTGAACTCTTGATGCAATGTTACTATGAAGTATGTTGGATATATTACAGCTTCTTCTATTTGATAATATCTGTGCATATATACTAATATCAGTACTATTGGAATAAATACAAAAAATCTTCGTCTTCGACAAAGCTTAGGAAATTATGTTTGGGTTTGCGGTATTAAACAACTATGTCCATTGTTCTGTCATATACATCTTGCAGCCTAAGAACTTCCATAGTTTGCAATTTATGCTTTAATTACTTAAAGTCACATCAAATTTTGATTGCATTTAATTTAATTTAGATATTGATGTTTATGGAGAGCCGACGTTTGTTGATGTCATTGCAATGAATACAAGATGAATAGATGATAAGGAGTTTATCTCACTGAGACCAGAATGCAAATTCATGTTTCTTGTTGCGCTATGTACATCTTGCAGTCAAAATTTTTGTGGTTTCAACGAAATTTGCGAGCTGAAGAGCATCTTGCAAATTGGGAGATCATTTGCATTTGAAACAAAACCAATCCATTAATATATATTAGTATGAATAATATTGAGATAAATATGAAAACTTTCTCCATTGATAGATACTAGTATGAAAAATATTGAAATAGATATCAAAACTTTGTCTTGGCCAATACTTAGACAGTTATCTGGGCACCAGGCCCCGGGTTCACGGTACCCAACACCTATGTCCCTTGTTTCGTCATATACATGTTGCAGCCAAAGAACTTCAGTGATCTGCACTTAATGCTTTTACTAGTGATAACCCAACAGAGGTTCAAAAACATTGACATCAATAAATGGAAAAAAGGCTTTTTCGACTCTCAGATACTTATCTCTTTTCCCATTTTTCTTTTCCCGTCCATTATGGATTTCTGGTTTTATACTTAGTCGTCTTTCTATAACGGGCATTTGTAGGGTTCGTGGGATGACATATATTCATCTCCATCTATATCTTCACATGATGAATCCGATCGATCGTTGTACCTTTCCATAACTAGGCAATTTTATGGTCGCGGTTGCCGGATCGGTGCATACGAACTGGCCTTTTCTTCTTCCCACTCGTTATCTCTTTCTGGATATATACTTACTGCCCTTTCTATGGTATCTGGTTCTAGAGTTGGCGGGCTGACATGTCTTCATATCCATCTATATCTTGGCATGACAGATCTGACAGACTGCTGTTCCTTTCCATACTAAGCCAATTTTATGCTCGTCGCTACGGGGCCGGTGCTTGCAAACCCAACTGCTTATCGTTCCGCTATATACATCTTGAACTCAAAAGACCTGTGATCTACAATTTCACCACGGGTTCCTTGTATACATTAACTTCGTTCAAAGTATCTTTTGTTGCTTTCCATCCCTAGCAACTTCACGTCCTTCCTGATATACATTAACAATGCTCTTACTAGTGACAAGTGGATACAGTGGTACGAAAGATACTTCCATGATCTGCAATTCATGCTTTAACATCTCCATCTATATCCTTGCACGATGGATCTGACTGACCAATGTTCCTTTCCATACTTAGCCAATTTTATGCCCACCGTTGCGGGGCCGACGCTTGCGAACCCAATTCCTTATCGTTCCATTATATACATCTTGTACTCAAAACATCTGTGATCTACAATTCCACCACGGTTTCCTTGTATACATTAAGTTCGTTCAAAGTATCTGTTGCTTCTTTCCATCGCCAACAACTTCACATCCTTCCTGATATACATCAACAATTCTCTTAGTAGTGACAAGTGGACACAGTGGTACGAAAGATACTTCCGTGATCTGCAATTTATGCCTTACCTGGTCAGAACTCAACAGGGTTTCACAAGCATTTTCATTAATAATCAAACACCTGATGTTGTTCTGCGAGATACTTAGTTCTTTTTCCCTTCTCTTCTTCCCGTGTATTATCTACAATTCCACTGTGAACACCTCCGTCCTTTTTCCCTTATTTTCTTCCTGTGTATTATGGGACTATAAAATATGGACATGATATTTTATAGAGCATGTAGAAATTCCGCATTCCATACCTAGCGGCATTTTGGATCGCGGGTTATTGGGCGGGCGGGCTCAAAATTGGGCCTCCATTGTTCCGTGGCCTACCAATAGCACCCATAGTTATGAGATATACAAATTGACAAGCGAACCTGCGGACTGGCTGACTGAAGATTGCACTTCTATTGTTCTGTGTCCTCAAAACAACACTCCCAGTTCCACAATATAGAAATTGACACACGTAATGAAGAACTGGTGGGGTGGAGATTGCCATTGTTTACGGATGCTAATCCTTGTGAAGTATCTAACAGTATCTAAAAAATTATTTTGAATACTAAATTAGCTCTTAGTAGTGACAACTGGACACAGAGGTACGAAACAGTTGGAATTGCGCTCTATGCAATATACAAATTGACTACCGGACATCGTCTGCTCTTTCGTGTTATAGATTATGCATTCAAATGTTCACAACAGTACAATTAGAAGATCCGGGCCTTTCCTCCTCTGCAAACACCTCCTCAGCCTGTTTTGGATCCTCCTGTTGCCAGGTTCACGAAATATGCAACTCCAGCGTTGGCGGGTTGACATATCTTTATCTCCATCTATATAATCAGATGACGAATCCGACCGACCGCTGTTGCTTTCGATACTTGGCCAATTTTATGTCCACAGTTGCCGGGTTGGGACCAATTTCATCTCCATCTATATCCTTGCAAGGCGAATTGGACCGCCAACTGTTGCTTTTCATACTTAGTGAATTTTATGCCCACAGTTGCTGAGTTGGTGCAATTGAACTCTGTTCCTTTTTGTTCCGTTATATACATCTTCCACTCTAAATTTCCATGATCTACAATTCCACTGCTAACTACTCGGTCCTTTTTCCCTTTTTTTCTTCCCGTGTATTATGGGACTATAAAGTATGGACATGATATCTTATAGAGCATGTATGAATTCCACATTCCATACCTAGCAACATTTTTTATCGCAGGTTCTCGCGTGGGCGGGCTCAAAATTGGGCCTGCATTGTTGCGTGTGTTACAAATAGCACCCACAAGTCCGCGATATACAAATTGACAAGTGGAACTGCAGGCTAGCTGACTCAACATTGCACTTCTATTGTTCTGTGTCCTCCAAATATCGCTTCCAGTTCCACGATATACAAATTCACACATAGAATGCAGGGCTAGAGGGGTGGAGATTTCCATTGTTTACGAATGCTAATCCATATGAAGTATTTAATAGAATCTAAAAAATGATTTTCAATACTAAATTAGCTCTTAGTAGTGACAACTGGACACAGAGGTACGAAACGGGTGGCATCACACCCTGCGCAATATACAAATTGACTACTGGGTTCTGACATTGTCCGCTCTTTCGTGTTACAAATTATGCATTCAAATGTTCAGAACGATACAAGTTGAACGCCGGGGACTTGCATCTTCTGTAGACATGTTCTCAGCCTATTTTGGATCCTCCTATTACAGGTTTCACTAACTGTGCAACTCTTGGATACTATTTCAGGTTGGAATCAACCTTTGTTGTACCATGGTTCACAAATGTTTCAAAGTATCTTTTGCTACCTCAGTTGGCATCTGACCCTCCGCAATATACAAATTGACTACCGGGTTCACATCTTGTACTCAAAATTTTCGTGATCTACAATTCCACCGCCGACTCCTTTGTCCTTTTTCCCTTTTCTTCTTCCCTTGTATTGTGGTTCTCTGGTTATATACTTGGTCGCTTTTCTATGATCGTGGGTTCCAACATTGGCTGGATGATTTCTTTATCTCCATCTATATAATCAGACTAGGAATCCGACCGATCGCTATTGCTTTCCATACTTAGCCAATTTTATGGTCGCGGTTGCTGCCTTGGCAATCTACAATTCTACCGCGGGCTCCTTGAACTCGCAAGCTTCACTGTACCACGGTTCACAAATGTTCTTCCTAATATACATTGGTTATGTTGTTACTAATTAATCTTATAAGTGACGACTACACACAACAATACGAAACAGTTCACATCCAACCTTTCACAATATAAAAATTGACTACCGGGTTCCGACATCGTCCCCTCTTCCGTGTTACAGATTGTGCATTCAAATGTTCCGAACGATACCATTTGACCATCAAGACCTCACATGTTCTGGGCAGACCTTCTGACCCTATTTTGGATCCTCCTGTTCACGGGTTCATGAAATCTGCAATTCTTAGTTAGTGTTTCGGGTTGGCGCATTCGAAATCTGTTACTTCTTGTTTTGTGATATACATATTGTGCTCAAAATTTTCGTGATTTACAATTCCACCACGGATTCGTTGGTCCTTTTTCCCTTTTCTTCTTCCCTTGTATTATCACTTTGTGGTTATATACTTAGTCACCTTTCTATAAACGCGGGTTCCATCCTTGGCAGATTGAGATATCTTTATCTCCATCTATATAATCACATGATGAATCCAACCGACTACTATTGCTCTCCATACTTGGCCAATTTTATGGCCACGGTTGGTGGGTTCGTGGTTTCGAACTTTGCTTCTTGTTGCGTCATGTACATCTTCCACTCAAAAATTTTGTGATCTACAATTCCAGCGAGGGCTCGTTGAATTCACAAGCTTCACTCTACCACTGCTCACAAATGTTTCAAAGTATTTCTTGCTGCCTTCCATCCCCACTAACTTCCTATCCTTCCGACTCTCCTACCATACCCTCTTTGCTGTTACGCGTATTGCACTCAAAAAGTTTCGATACATACAATTTGACCCTTGCGCCCTCACCTTCAACAGTTGTACCTTGCAACCCTATTTTGTAGCCCTTTTTTTCCCCTGCCCGTGACCTGCGTACTTTCTTACTATGCAATTACAAACCTTTCATGCTAACAGTTGACCATGCAGAAACTGTCAACATTGTCATTAATGGGCGAAAATATCAAGGAGATATCCCATTATTACGCATTAAACCAAGATGTGTGGAGAGTTATTTTGTCCCTTTCGATTGTTCATCTCGAACATGCGTCCTCATGTTTGGCCACTCAAGAAAACTACAATTCTTAATCTCTCATTGCAATATCCACCATGTTCGCATTTCTATGTATGCAATTAGTAGTGTTTAATTTTAACAATGCATCATGCAACAACCGTCCAAATTGTCATTAATCAATGAAAGTATCGAGGACATCTCCCATTCACATGCTTTCAACCAAAATTTGCGCAGGGTTATATTATCCTTTCCAACTTTTCATTTCATTCATCGTCTGGAACAAACAAATGTTCTTGTAGACTTATGGCAACAGGTCGACAACAATTTTGTGGAGATATAGTAAATATGTTCGCACAACAGGACCAAAAGTTCTAGTGGTCCAGGGCATACTTTTACTATTCATCCCGTTCCGCCTAGAACGAAGTGATTTGGACCTCTGGAAGGAGGTGGTCTCTTGGTGCGCCAAAAAATATATTCCATGCCAAAGAATTATTCCACTGTGTGACCATTCTCCTATTTCTTTGTCACCTTAGGTCTTCCACGAGATGTTAAAATTGCCAAAACCAACATTGACGTTTCAGAGGACAAGACTGCAAGCCATTTCTAGAAAAACATCATAACGTGTTGGACATATTAGCCGGCTTCCTCGAAGACCCGACAACAATTCATGAAGATATCACAAGGCTGTAGGTAAGTTCCTTTAGAAATCCATTCTGGGAAATTACTTGGCTGTTTACAAGAATAACGGGATAGACATCCACAACAAGCATTTCCCATATAATTATTTATATTTTTTATTTGACAGTCAATGAACAATACATTTTCGATCGGGGGAAGCTAATTTCCATTGATCTCTGTTCCCATTTGTCATGATTCAAAGAATCGAATAAATTTTATATGTCATCCTACTTGATTTTCGCAATTGTGTATTGCCGCCCGTTTCCAAAACTTTCTCTTTCCAATAAAATAATCTGTGGATTTGACCCAGTAACATTCTGGCACAAGGCCCTATGGAGACACAAGGCCTCCCATTGTTTTTATGAAGTTTTTAATGGATTTGTCTTAGTTTTCAAAGATTTACTGTTAGGCAAGGATGCTTCGCAGATGTCTGGCTAGACAAGCAAGTTTTTGAACAAGAAGGGCACACTTGAGCAAGAGGAAAATCACAGTGTCCTCATGGTCTTTGGCTCTAAGGAAAATCCCACCTTCCTTCCATGCCACATCACGAACAAGATGTTTGTTGCATAAATAGCAAGGCAATACAACCACTGTTTGCATTTTTTCCATGACAAGAAAAAAAAACAGTTCATTCCTCTGCCCTAGAAAGTCAGAGACTTCGTGTGTAGAAACACCAACAAGATTGACGAGTTTTCCGCCCATTTCAAGAAATTGAACCTAACGTACGCTGAAAGGTTAAAAGGGTTCGACCCTAATGACATTTTTTGAGAACATTTACCGGGTGTTGGCTTTAACACCTCTTTTATCCATAGACACCTGACCCAAGACAGGGACAATGTCGAAAAAAATCATGCTTCTGCCGATTGCGATGCAGAGACATTGAAAACGCGATTGAATTGTACATACGACATGGAAAAGTATCTAGTGAGAAGAGTACCCAGTCCCCTGCCAACACTCCCAAGAGAACGAATCACAGAGCATCGCTTCGACGGGCCACCCCAGTAAGAAAGTATCCCATAAATATTTGAATGGAGGAGGAGATAAGAACCCTCCTCGCATAAATATTGATAGTTCTCACAACATTCCAGTAGCAAAGAAGAGGAAAAACAATGCAGGGCAGGTGAAGGAACCTGAAATTGAAAGTGGAAAACTGCAACTTGAAATTGAAGCTGAGCACATGCAAAAAATTGGGTCGTCTGCGATGGAAATATTTGAGACCGATTTTTTTGACATAGATGAATCCTTCGTAATCCAGAGCGTTATTTTTGACAACCAATCTAAAAGTATGGTCATTGAAAAGAGAGATGTAACAAACATGAAAGACAAATCTCGCACAGAGATTGACTTTAGAGAAATGTCGTCTTCCCAAATCTGCTCATTTCACCAGGTAACCAGTGACATTCTTCGTGATTCCATTGGAGGAATGGATATGGATCATGCCAATCTGAAACACCACCTCAATGAATTTGAGCAGGCTTTCATTACAACACCAGAATTTTCCGGTCCTTTGGAAAAAATCGTGCCTTCTACCACTGCAGTGAAGATGAAAGTATCCTCTACCCTCCTTGCATGCTCTGGAGCCCTTGTAGAGAATAACATGAACAAAAGAATGCAGCTAGTTACTGAAGCCTAGGAAACGTTGCAAAATTTAGTTTCCTTCGGAAAGAAGGACAATGATTTGCTGGAACATTTGGAGGCGAATTTAAAAAATGAACAACTTTTCTGTGATCAGGTACTAGACCCTTTTTCCAACTATTCTGTCAACACATCGGAACTGAAAAGAAGACATGAGAAACTGCCCTCCCCAAAGTGCACCAAAAAAGTAAAAGCATGTTGGAAAAATAAAGTTCAGAACTTGCAGCTCATTGTCAAATCATGTAAACAAGTCATATCAGAAAAGGAAGATTTATTCACAAGCTTGCTCCAGATGGACTTAGCCGAAACTACGAACGAGGTTCAAGATCCTAACTTAATTCTCAAATCCTTGTCAGTCACCAAAGAAGCCTTCCAGGAACAAGTTGATATTTTAAAGGGGTTGTCTTTCGAAAAGTTTTACAACATACTTGAACATCGTCTAGATGAGCACGAGTGTTGGGTATTGGACTATGCCTCACACAATGAAGAAATTGAACATAGTCTGCATAATATTTCAATGGATCTAAGGAAATTAGAAAACGAGCTTTACGACATAGAAATCCGAGATGAAATCAACATAACCCCCATGAAAAGCTACATTGAAGAATGGTTCCAACAGAGAATGGACAACCTCGTCCAGGAAGGGCAACAATTGGTCAACAGGACTCCAATGCCCATCGACGACAACAACAAAAATGCATAGGCTTCATAGTAAGTCTATACTGCCATCTTGTTTTGTTTATCAATCCAGTTTAAGTCTATGCTACCGTCTTCTTTTCTTTATCAATCCACTTATGTCCTCTTTAAATAGAAAACTGTAACCAAAGACTCATAACTTCTAATTTTTTCTTTTCAGGTCTTTCTCTCTACCGTCGCACACTTCTTCTTTCGATGTTCCTAATTCTTGTACTTATTTATTTTTATGGTCCGCGGGAGCCCCAATCCCAGTCTGTATGTCAAACACATTTAAATTTCCAGAAACATGTAACAAACATTATTAATTTTTGATAAATTCCAAAGAAAACTGATTCGAAAATGCCCTTATTGTATACTAAAATTTGGCTTTCCAGGAACCTTCTTGTTCGTTCCAAAGAAAACTAATTCAAATATGCTACATTTCTTGTCTCCTATTGTATGCTAATTTTTTGGTCTTCAACGACGTTGATGCTTTAAATGTTGATGTAATTTCAAGAGATATGTAATAGACATTACTTATTTTATAATAAGTTTGTATATTTCTCAAGCCCGCTTATCAATTTGTATATCGCAGAACTCTCGATGCTATTTGTAGGGCACGAAACAATAGAGGCCCATTTTTGAAACCGCCAGCTCGAGAACTCGCGATCCAAAAACTAGCTAAGTATGGCATGAGCACTCCATGCTTTCTCTATAAAACGTGTTCAGAGAAAACTATTTCGGCAATGCCATATCTTCTTTGTCCAAAAAAAGCCTTAGTTTTGAAGCAAACTAATTCGGTGTAACAAACGTTATTACTATTCTATTATATAACATACATTATTAATTTCTGGTAAATTTCTATATTCCGCAACTCTGCCTATCATTTTGTATATCACGGAATTGTCGGTGCTATTTGTAGGACACGGAACATCAAAGGCCCAATTTTGAACCCGCCAACCCGAGAACCCGCGATCCAAAAACTGGTTACGTATGCAATGAGGGCTCTGTGCATGCTCTATAAAATCTCATCCCCATACTTTATAAAAGTACAAATTTCGTCTCTATAAAACTAAATATCTACTTTATACAAGTACATATAATGTATGTATAATTTATTTATTTCTGATGAATTTCTATAGTACGCAACTCCACTCCTCGATTTCTGTATCGCAAAGAACATCGGAGGCCCAATTTCTGTATCGCAAAACTGTCGGTGCTATTTGTAGGGCATAGAACATCATAGGCCCAATTTTCACCCGCCAGCCCGACAACCCGCGATCCATTATAAAAGTACATATTTCGTATGTATAAAACTAAATATCTACTTTATAAATTGCATTTTTGGTATGTATAGTTTATGCTGTCCAGGAACCTATAATTTCATAAATTTCAATTTCTTTTGTCCAGGAGCCCTTGTTTTAAAGATAAATACTTCGGTAATGCTAAATTGTTTGTGTCCAACAACCTTTCAAATGTTGATAATTTTTGATATTTTTCAGGAAGGACTAATTCGGGAATACTATGTTCTGCATGCAAACCACATGTATTTCAACTTTCTAGCCACGTGTTTGTACTAGGCCGCATTTACTCCCATCCCAACCTGACAGGGACTAGGCTGCCATGCATCACTTGTTTCATAAATGCGTTCATGTTGCATATTCAATTGATATTAATATCCGCAACGCATTATTTTTCCGTTTGAAATATTAGAACTAAAGTATGTACAATTTTTAATTGACTTCATGATGGTCATAGATTGGAAATATGTAATTTTTTAACTATAAACAGTGAAAGCATTTATTATATTTAGTTCTTGATATTTTGTTTTACTTTGTTATGTCTAGTGCACTAGCACATTGGTGCTCCAATTCAAGTCCAAAGCCCCAATGGTATAAGATATATTTTGGAGCATTCACACAAATCTTTGTGCTTAATACAAATTTTGGTTTGCGGATGTGTTTTCCTTGAGTGTTGTAATTCATTATTATAGCACCGATGTGCCACTTCAAAGAACTTGGCACTTAATTTCTATATTCGGTGCAATAAAATAATGTAATTTTTTTCTTATCATGTTCCTTTATCTTATTGGAACATTGATGTGATAATGAATATTAAAGCATTGATGTTGAAACAAGAATTTGACTTTTATGTTTTAGTATTAGTTTATTGGTCCTTTAGTTAAATTATGTAGCAACAATTCACGCATACACGCGTACACAATATTGGCAATATCCAGAATAAAAGTGACAAATATTTTTGGTTTTTACTTTTATTGATTACAAATTATTAGTGATCTTTCTACTTCCGTGACACTATTTTGTTGTGCATCCGACATAATTTTTTTTAATCATGATTGGGGAAATTATATTAATAAAAAAATCCAACTGAGCCTGCAATGAGATTAAATCACAATTATGTTTCAAATTTTTTCATACTAGAGATTAAACAAACCAAAACTACACCAACTACATTCCTACAATAAAGTTCGTCTTTATCTTTAAACAAAATTTCTCATTATTTCTTGATAGTATATATTCTATAATATAAGCTTAAAATTCTAACAACCCTGAAAAACATGATAATTAGCAAAAGGATTGATGACTAGCTACTTCTTCTAGACCTATACTTAGAGGATTAGGGTCCTACATTATAATTTCCATATCTTTGGCAAGTTGGTGCACCGCTTTTATCTTCCTTTAGCTCCCCTCGAGTTGAATTAACTAACAATGCTTAACTAGAGGCCCTGGATTGGTCTCCCTTGCTTAGATTAAGGGCTATGTTTTTTAGAAGATTACATTATGCTTCTATCACAACCAACTATTTCTTCGGTTCCACTAGAGTCCTCGTAATTGTTGATATCTAAGAAGTTACCTACTATTCAATATTTTGAATTTTTGAAGTGAAAGTAAATATGGACACCATGTTACAATGGATATGCTCCTCATGGATTTTGAGGACTCTATGAATTTCCTGGCACTCTCTAAGGGCCATTAGATTTGCACACAAGCCAACATACCCTACTAGTTCTAGATACCTACAAAAATTCCAAATCTCTTGCCACACTTTTAGGCCCCTGGAAGAGCCTGTGGTTCCTTTGTTATAGAGTAGAGGATGCTTCCCACAAGGCAAGATAAACCCAGAAGAATGCAGACTATTTTAAGGAAATACAAAGGAGAGTCCCAATTCTTTGGTGATTAAACATGAGGTGACCTAAGGGATCAAGCGTCCCTCTTCGTAAGAAAGACTCCAAGGAGGGTGCTCCCCTAAAAACTTACTGTTAGCACCGCCATTTTTTTTTCCAATTAGAGTTAGTCCTAGATGAGTCATGGTTCATGTGTCGAAAACGTGGGAGGTCATGTACTGAGTAATGAATAGGTTGAAGTCAACAAGTGGCGGAGCTGTCCCTTGGGGTCGGGAAGGGGCATCATAATCAAACATGTGTGAATTGTAAAGGTCTTTTCCCAAAAGGTCGGGTTCTTTCAGAAAGAGAGAATTTACATGCCAAAGTTCGAGGCAAGTTGTTAGAGTAAGGGTCACGCCTACAAATATAATGACCATCATCACCTCATTATGAATTCAGAAAGGATAAGAAATCACAACGTTCATATCACATATACTCCGTAGCTCTTATCATCTATACTTTTCACACTCCAAAGTGTACTCATCGCGCGAGTGTGCTGCGCAAATCTTCAGCTTGTTTCAAAACTTCTCGTCACCATGGATTCAACGTCCTCCATCATGATTCCATCACTCGCCTGTTCGATTATAAATTACAGTCACCCTGCATGCTTCCCTTTTACCATCCGAGTTTATGCGTTGTCTATGATTTTTCCTGCAAGTCCTGATTATTCTCGCTGTGGGAAAGATGATTTCCATCAACTATGCCGTGAACTTGGTCAGTCAATATTGCCACGTTTTATCCGTCTTAAATCATGGTTTGGAGTCTATTGGAGTTTTCCACAAGCTAGTCTGTCGGGCGACACTTCCTCTCACGATCATCCTTTCATCCTCAAAGTTTTCCCTTGTCATGCCTGAATTTTCTGTCGCGTTTCCCTACTAGGATGATCCTATCATTATCATTATCACAACATTGAATTGTTCCTGCACCAAGAGTCTTCATGACGCCTTGGGGCCACGCAGTGAATTCCTAAAGTCATTTTCTCTTGTCGTGCAAATTTTCCACCACTTCCACTCTGACAAGTCTCGGCGAAGAATACCATTCTCCATTTTCTGCTTGAAGAGGGTTCCATCTTTCATTGCCACGCGCGCAAAAAAAACACACGTTGCATCATGACAATGTCCCAAGACATAAAGAAGAAGGCGCGAGGTGGGAGAGATGTGAGGCCCAAACCTCAAGACTTTATGTTAATCAACGAATATCCAAATGTCAGGGCATCTTTCAAACAGGTCAGATGTATGCACTATTGCGAGAAAATCCAAGGATACAATGTGAAAATCCAAGGAACAATTCACTCTTAGATTTAATGGGTTTCACGCGACCATTGCAGGGATCACATTCCAGGTGATGGAGGAAAATTTGTCAGCCACATCAGATATCCCTCCGTGCAGTGAAAGGTGGTCTAAGGGCATGCCTTTGGACATGCTATGCTATGAAGAATTCATCCAGCCAAACTGTCTGAACAGGAAAATCAGAGTGGGTGTTCTGAGTCGGTATCTATGATAGCCTTTTTAAAAACTCCCGGAGGTGATTAAAAAGTATTTCACCTGTGAAAGAAGGCCTGAAATAATATACCCACATCACATCAGGCTGCTGATGCATTTCATAGGGAAGATGCCTTTGATTTTACCTTTCTTCTTGCACCAAAGTCTAGGAGGAATGGCGGACAACGTCTAAGCTGAAGCAAACCAGCTGAAGAAGAACTTATCCCATATCTCATTAATCAAGTTGTTGATAGTTGAGGAATTGAGACGACTGGGAAAGGACTAGGACTTATTTATGTTTTCAGTTGACATCCCAAGGGACCGCAAAGGAGATCCCCCTCTACCCACCAGAGAAAAAACATCTCACAGCGCAGAGGTGGGAATAGAGGGGGCTGCAGGAAAATGAAAGATAGTGGAAGGTTTGTCACCCCAACAACCAATACCCTGGAAAAGAGGCGGGCCAAGGGAGAACAAGGAGCTCGAGGAGGACCAAGCTCCAAATGAACCACACGTCCAATATGTTGCTGATAAGTTACTCATGCACGTTGTTCGACTAGAACCTATTGAGGGTTCAAGATGAGAAATCTGTGATAGAAGGAGAAGGCCGGACACTAAAAGCATGGAGGTTCGGGAGCCGTTGCAACAACTAAAGCAAGCACAACTCGCTATTGCTGAGTTGTACCAGGAGAACATAGAGTTGAGAAAGCAGTTAGCGGAAAGGACTGTTGAAACATCAATGTTGTAGAGCCGAGAAGGGAATGTGAATTGGCTCAAGAAACAACTCAGAGAAGCGCAAGATGTGAGAATCACAGAGCACTTCAAGGAATGTGGACCGACCATGGAAAATGTCTGTGCATCTCTAGCCAGTGCTCAAATGAGGCTGAAGGGGAATACAATCTTGCGAAGACATGTAAAGAATATGAAAAGGCGCAACTAGTCTCTCAAGAAAATGCTTAGAATATCAAGACTGCAGATGAGGAAATAAACATAATTGACCCAACCCCGTTATTATATTTTTGAACATGGCACAAAATTCCTCTCTCCTCATGTCCTATTCCCTGTCAGGAAGCAAGAAATATGACAGGTATCCACACGGTGGATATACATTGCGCAGATGCTGAAAACCCACCTGTCGAGAAGGACAAGTGGAGGCAGAATGCACAACCGTTTTGAAGGAGATGCGTGGTCCCTTGATCATTGTCACCATTTGGAAAGCACGATTGATAGATGATAGTCATCAGCCATACCAACTCACCACATTCATACTATAGCCAATGATCATGTGACAACAATAAAATCCCGTTACACTGGGTGGCAGAATTCTGACAGAAGTGCTCGATCATTTAGGTGACCCTTCAAAGGAGAAACGTCGATGCATCACTTCCTAATGATTGAATCTTTTTGATGACCAAACGATCATGGTAAATACGTCGGTTATGACATGATTGGATGCAGTTGGGTTCATATTCTTAGTAAGTCCTATTCGAAAGATCATATGGCAGGGAATAATCAGAACCAAAATTCTAGGAGTAGTAGTTTGGAGCATGGAAGCCCAAGGGGCGCAACCTTTTCTATATATTGGATATTTTCAATGTAAGATGGGTTGGTTGGCAAAGTAGTGTAGAGAGTAGACTGTCAAATGTAATTTTCGAACCCGATTGAAATATAATGAAAAGGTCCCGAGGCTTTGACGAAAAGATTCTAATGGTGTTGGTTTGATGTATTGTGATCTCTCCTATGTATCTACTTCATGTTTTCTATATATCCATGTATTTACTCTGTTTAAATTGGAACGTTGAATACGTCTAGAATTCATCGTGCGGTGCTTTAGACTTCGCCATTTAAACTCATGTGTTTTATTCTAAGTAATTTAGAATTCATCTTTCAATGATGCTCTGAGTTGTGCTGTGTACGTTTTCTCTCGCCACACACAATAAAATTTGAACTGAAAGACCATTGCCTACTTAGCCTTTATCCTCTCAAAGTTTTAGTTACCAAGTCATTTATTTCTCTCTCTTTCTAGAATTTGACTCCATGGCCCAAGGTTCTGTATTTCCTTGCTAATAGAACCATAAACATTTCAAAAACGCAATAAACCTAGTCGACAATTCAAAGCCAGTATCTGTTAGATACTAAGTCTCAGAGATAGCCCTCTCTAGGTTGGAAAGGCTAGTTTCTGATCTTAAAGTTGGTATGTAGGTTACCTCTGTCATTTTTTTTCTCAGCCAAATGAATTTAATGAGTGCTAACATCTTGGCATCGTTGTCGGGGATGAAATTGAATACAAATTTCCTTGGAAGAACGACTAAACTTGTAGTGTTGACCCCTGAGGGTAACTGTGGGTCAACCATCTATATTGGCTGAAACCTTTACCCTAGGGACTCCAACAAATAACACCAGTAGCATAGAGTAGTATGAATCATAAATCCTGGCTCCAAATAAAGTTTATACCAGAGCCAACCCTAATTCGGATCCTGTAGCACCGTGCCTGATCTTGAAAAACTTCTACGCAGAGAAAAGGAACAAGCGCCAAACCCATTCTATTACCTGGATAGAAACCTATCCTTACTCAAGGAAGATGTACAAAGCATCAATGACCTTGATTTCGATACACTGTTCGAACAAACCCTGTTCACGTCTAAATCAGAAACCTGCATGGATGAGATAGTCTTCGATGATAAGAGGTTTCAATCTTTGATACCAAACAAAATCCCACGAGATGCTGTAATCCACACTCAGAGCATTCCACCAGTTCCAAACCCTCCTAGAGTAATGGCTGCCAGATTCGCCCCTCTTTCCCTACCAGCCCAACTACATGATTTTCCCTAGAACTATAATCAGAGGATTAAGCTATATGATTTTGAAGGAAATGCCTTTGCCCAAAAGCACTTGGGTTGGTTCAATGATTTTGTTGACCTAGAGGAGGTCGATCATGAGGATGCAAAAATGAGATTGTTCGCGTAGAGTATTTCAGGGGAGGTCAGGAAGTGGTTTAAGGCCCTTCGAGCAAAAAGCATCCTCAATTTAGCAGCATTTGAAACAACGTTTCTTGCTAGATGGGGAGACAAAAAGAATCCTCTGCAACTACTAATTCAGTATAACAATATGAAAATATCACCAGAGGAAACAATGAAAGAGTTTTTGGCCAGATTCATGAAGGTCTACAACTCAATCCCCATAGAAGTGCAGCCGCCTCCCGTAGTTGTGAAACTTCGATACACCGATTCCTTTGACAATGATTTCTCCTTGATGATGAGAGAATGAATATCTCACACTTTAGGTGCTATGATGAGTGACACAATCGAAGTCAAAGTAAATCTGATGGCGTTGGGAAAGATCAATTTTTTTTTTGACAGAAATGGGAAGAAGCCCCAAGGAGACGCACAACCCTATACTCTCGATCTTCAGATGAAAAGTTTGACTTGATGATGGAGACTATGGAAATGATGTCCATGGAAAACAAGCCCACCACCAGGGAGAAAAATGATTTCCATCCCATAAATCAAAACTTTAGAAGGGCTCCATTCCCGCAGATCAAGCAGAGGGACCAGAGAGAGCAAGGTGATCAACAAATAAGACCTCCATTCCAAAACAACTACAAAAATGAAGACTTTGATTAGATGATCCAAGACCAGATGCATTGTTGCGATGAAAAAAATACACACATGTTCTTAACAAAGGGAGAACACGATCAATTCGTGGACGTAAATGATGGTATTATGCTAGAGACTGAGGACACACTATCTTCAGAAATGGAGGAGTTCAAGAAAGGATGCCACAATGCAATCATGTAGTTTCAAAAGTAATACAACCTTAGGAGTAGAAAGACGTCTGCAGAGACTCAACAAAAAAATCCCACAAAATAAACTCAAGTGAATACTCCTTCCTCAAGCCGACTAAAGAAAGACAATCTAGCAAGAGACACGATAGAGAAAGGAAAGTCAAAGTAGGAATATTTAAAGAAAGCACCAGAGGCGAGTAAGGAAACATGCATCAAAGACGCAGATAAAGCTCCTCCTCCCTTTAATTTTGAGAACAAAATGGCCAAAATTAAAATCTATGTTCCTTTTAATGTGCTAATCAAGAAGGGAGAGTATAGGGATCAAATCATTAAAATGTTAAAGATGGAAGAGGCTCTCGACACCTTGAACGTCTAGGACGACCACCCTGCCATCTTGTTTGGTCCGTGCGTGGAAGAAACTGGTGATACTGAGGATGTTCCCCCTTTCTATGTCAGCCTCAAAATTCATGACATGACTTTGCATAACGCCATGTTGGATTCGGGTGCGTCGCACAATCTCATGCCAAAGGTGGTCATGGATGAGTTAGGCTTGGATGTCACTAGAACTTATAAAGATATTTTCTCTTGCGACTCAAGAAAGGTGAAATGTTTGGGTTTGATCAAAGATTTGGTCATGTCGTTATCTCAAATTCTGATGAAGAATCTGGTCATGGACGTGGTGGTGGCCGACATCCCCCCAAAATTTGGCATGTTGTTATCCAGATCGTGGGCCGCGAAATTAAAGGGAACCCTACAGATTGACATGTATTATTCTACCATCCCTGTTTTCGGCCAAGAAAGAATACTGTACAGATAGGTCTTGCTCAAGTACATGGTGAGTAGAAAGATCGAACTGAAGAATCATCCTATCTACTCTGTCGACACCGAAATTTGCTCTATTTTTTACAATGACTTAAGTTTTGAAAAGGAGGAGCCGACAACTATCATGACTATTGAAGATAAGGCCGTATGTAGAGAAGAGGAATGCGTAGATCAGAGAAACCACACGAAAGACAAAATGTGGAATATGAGCTTTGACGGAGTTGTCGACAAGGAGGGAGATGGATCGAGTGTATGGATAAATCCTCCCAAAGTGGGCACAAAACTCTTCTCCTACAAGCTCTCCTTTGATTTTACAAATAACATGGCCGAGTATGAGGCGGTAATTTTGGGTCTGAGAACTTTAAAAGAATTGGGCGCTAAGAGGATAGCAGTGCATGGAGACTTTGAGCTCATCATAAATCAAGTGAAGGGTATATAATAGTCCAAGCACCCCAGACTAAGAGCATATATAAATCTAGTGCTGGACCTCCTCGAAGAGTTGTCAGAGTATAATTTGTCAGTGATCCACATGGGGAAAAATCAAATTGTAGATGCCCTGGCCACCTCAGCTTCAGTGTTTAAAATTCCAATTTTTCCCAATAGGAAGTATGACATTGAAGTCATACATAGGCCCACAATACCAGATAACATCAAATATTTGCAAGTGTTTGAAGATGAAAAATAGGTGGAGAGGTTCGTCCAAATGAGAGATGATTTTTCTAACGTAAATATCGATGATGAGTGTTATTGCGAAGAATATGAAGACATGGATGTGCACAGTCACTTTGACCCCTTTCAGAACTAGATAGCTGGAAGGGATATAATGAAGCTAAAAACAACATCATCCCCAAAGGATTGGTTCCATTAGAAAAGTTGTTTGATGAAAATGATGTAGCTAGAAATCCCAGGATCACTTTGAATGATGAAGATATCTAGGATTGCAACATCGAGACTCAAGAGAATCCTAAGATAATCATATTGTCAAAGACACTCAGTCTAGAGATCAAGTAGATATATATTAACCTCATGAAATATTTTCCTGACGTTTTTGCATGGAGTTATGAAGACTTGAAAGTCTATGACACTAGAGTAATTCAACATGTCATTCCCATCAAGGAAGATCAAAAACCTTTCAACCAAAATCTAAGACAAATCAATCCCATGCTACTGTCATTGATTGAAAAAGAGGTAAAGAAACTATTTGATGCAAACATTATTGTTTCTTTAAGATTTTCAAAATGGGTGGCCAACTTTGAGCCTATAAGGAAGAAGAGAGACAAAATAAGGTTATGCGTGGATTTTCGAAACATGAACATAGTATCCCTCAAAGAAAACTACCCGCTTCCTAAGATGGAATACATCCTGTAGAAGGTAGTTGGATCCTAGAAAATGTTGATGTTGAATGGTTTTTCCAGTTACAATCAGATCATGGTACACCCGGACGACTGGGAGAAGACAACCTTTACGACACCATGGGGTATGTTCATGTATGCAAAGATGCCTTTTGGTCTTATGAACACCGGAGATACTTTCTAGAGGGCTATGGATATAACATTTGCTGAGGAGAAAGACAAATTTATCATGATCTACCTAGATGATATCACAATATTTTCTGACTCCGACGAGAAACATCTTGAGCATCTGAATAAGGTCTTAGAGAAATGCAGAAAGTTTGGGTTATAATTAAATCCGAAAAAAAACAAATTTTGGAATGTAATAAGGAATATTGTTGGGGCACATCATCTCAAAGGAAGGCATAAATATAGACCCTAGTAGGCTGGAAGGGATTATGAAGATAAACACTCCTCAGAGTAAGAAAGAGGTATAGTCTTTCCAGGGAGAGGTGAACTTTCTGAGGAGGTTCATTCTGAATTTAGATGAAATTATAAAGCACATCACAAGTATGCGCAGAAAAGGTAATGAGATAAAATGGACCCCTAAAGCTAGGAAGTTGTTTGAATACATCAAGGTGGCACTGACCAAATCTCCTGTATTATCCATCTTGGATTTGAAAAAGGATTTAATCTTATTCTCCTTTGCCTTGGAGCACACCATCGCTGGTGTCCTGTTACAGAAGGATGAGCATAATTTCAAAAATCCTATAGCCTATTTTAGTAGGACATTGAGAGACTCCCCACTGAGGTATGATATCATGGAAAAACAAGAATACACCTGAGTGAAATCCCTCAAGGAATTCAAGACTTATATACTGCATTCCCAGATCATTGCTTATGTGCCTAGCAATTCTGTCAAGGATATCCTGACTCAGCCTGACCCTAAGGGGAGAAGGGGTAAATGGATCACAATCATGCTGGAATATGACCTCAAAATCAATATTATAAACCTGATTAAGGTTCAAGGGCTTGCAAAATTGATGGCGCAGTCGAACTGTGATTTTTTGGGAATAAACTTCATTGCTAATCTGTCAGAGGACCCTCAAGAAGAAATAATCTCGAAGGTATCTCATAAATTCATCGATTCACCTTGGTACGCTGACATCATTTATGTATTGATAAATTTGCAAGCTCCTTCAGGGTTGAGCAAAACCAAGGCTAGGTTTTTGAAGTTGAATGCGGCTAATTTTTGCATCCTAGATAACTCTTTGTATTGGAAGGATCTAGGAGGGATCTTGCTAAAGTGTTTCGTGGAAGAAGACACAAAACAAGCTATGAAGGAGTTCCACAAAGGGGACTACGGGGGGAATCATTACTGGAAGACCACCGTGCATAAAATCTCGAGGGAAGGATTTTATTGGCCTAGTATTTTCACAGATGTATACAAGGAAGTTTCCAGTTTCCACGAATTCTAGATATTCGATGGAAAAAGAAAGCTGCAAACTTTGTCGTTAAATCCTATCTCTGTCGAAGCACCGTTTATGCAGTGGGGTCTGGACTTTATAGGAGAAATCCATACACCATCCTCAACTCAACACAGATGGATACTAACGACCATAGACTACTTCACCAAATGGATCGAAGCAGTCCCCATAAGGTAAGCTACCGACACAGTTATCATTCAGTTCCTAGAAACCAATATCTTGTCTAGGTTCAGGTGCCCTATAAAGATCATCACAGATAATGAAGCAACGTTCAATTCCAAGAAGATGGAGAAGTTTTGTAACAAATACAACATAACCGTGGGACATTTTATGACTTATTACCCACAGGGTAATGGATTGGTAGAATTATCCAACAAAAGCTTAACCAAGATTATTAAAAAGCTCCTGCAGGACAACAAGAAGGCCTATCACAAGAAGCTTATCTATGCGCTATGGGATGACAAAATCACTACCAAAAATTCCATCTCCACATTGTTGTTCCAAATTGTATATGGCGTTGAGGCAGTTTTCCCCACCTCGTTGGGATTTTGCATCAGGAGGTTGTTGCAAGAGCAAGAGGCCGAACCAAACGATTCTCGGAGGAGAATAAACCAATTGGTTCACGCGCAACAAATGAGGGAATGTGTTTTCAATTGATCACAGCTTCACCAAGACAGGATGAATAATATTTTTGACAAACACTCTAAGAAAGAGGATTTCAAGGTAAATGATCTGGTGCTGAAGTGGGACGTGAGGAATGAAGACAAAGGGAAGCATGGAAAATTTAATCATCTTTGGATGGGGCCATTCGGGGTTGTCGCGTATCACAGGAACAATGCATATCTGCTACAAGAGCTTAATGGAGAAATCACTAGTGGGGGACCTGTGAATGGAAGGTTCCTTAAAAATTATATGATTTAGTATGGTTTGTTTCATTTTTATGCCATTGTAAATAACCATTTTTTATGTTTTCAAAGAATATGTTTCGAGTCAGTAGTCAGTAGAAAATTGAAGCTCGGAGTGAAGGCCCTAATTTTATGATGATTCTGGTCATGACTATGTCAAGAAGCTCTAGGTTGAGTCTTTTCCGTTGTTTCAGATTATGAAAATCAAATGAATCCCAATGGTCAGGCACCAGGTCTACCGTTCTTTGCCACCTCACCGGGAGGATAACATCCCCGTTGGAGCCAACTATTAGCATCGTCATTTTTTCTAGTTAGAGTCAGTCTGAGATGATTCATGGTTCATGTGTAAAAACGTGGGAGGTTGGGTATTAAGCAATGAATGGGTCAAAGTCAGCAAGTGCTGGAGCTGGCCCTTGGGGTTGGGAAGGGGTGTCATAATCAAACATGTGTGAATTATAAAGGTCTTTTCCCAAAAGGTCGGGTCCTGTCAGAAAGAGGGAATTTATGTGCCAGAGGTTGAGGCGAGTTGTTAGAGTAAGGGTCACGTTGGAAGATATAACGACCATCATCACCTCATTATGAAGTCAGAAAGGATAAGAAATCATGACGCTCATATCACGTACACTCTTCAACTCTTATCATCTGTACTTTGCACACTTCGAAGTGTACCCATCGTACGAGTGTGTTGCAAAAATATTCAACTTGCTTCAAAACTTCTCATCACCATGGATTCAACATCCTTTGTCATGATTCCATCCATCGCCTGCTCGATTATAAATTCCAGTCACCTTGCGTGCTTCCCTTTTACCATCCAAGTTTATGTGTTGTCTGTGATTTTTCCTGCAAGTCTTGAGTATTCTAGTTGCGGGAAAGCGGATTTCCATCAACTATGTCGTGAACCTAGTCAGTCAAGATTGTCGCATTTTATCCATCTTAAATCATGGTTCGAAGCCTGTTGGAGTTTTCCAAAAGATATTTTTTCGGGTGGAACTTCCTCTAACGGTCATCCTTTCATCCTCATAGTTTTTCCTTGTCACGCCCAAATTTTATGTCGCGTTTCCCTACTGCGACGAGCCTATCGTTATCATTATCACAACATCGACCCATTCCTATGCAGAGAGTCTTCGTGGTGCCTAGGACACGCGTAGTGAATTCCTAAATTCATTTTCACTTGTCATGTAAAGATTCCGCCACTACCACTGCGACAGGTCTTGACGAAGAATATCATTCTCAATTTTCCGCTCGAAGAAGGTGTCATATTTCATTACTGCGTGCACAAAACAAACACATGTTGCATCATGACAATGTCCCAAGACATAAGGAAGAAGGCGCACGGTGGTAGATCTATGAGGCTCGATACTCAAGACTTGATGTTAATCCACAAAGATCTAAATGTCAGGGCATCTTTCGAACATGTCGTATGAATGCACTATTGCAAGAAAATCCAAGGATATAATGTGAAATTGGATGAACAGTTCGCTCTCAGATTTAATGGGTTACGTGCGGTCATTACAGGGATCACATTCTGGGTGATGGAGGAAACTCTGTCAGTTGCGACAGAGATCCCTCTGTGTGGTGAAAGGTGGTCTAAGGGAATGCCTTTGGACATGCTATGCTATGAAGAATTCATCAAGCCAAACTGCATTAACGGGAAAATCAGAGTGGGTGTTCTGATTCGATATCTATGAGAGCCTTTTGAGAAACTCCTGAAGGTGATTAAAAAGTATTTGAACTGTGAAAGAAGGTCTGATAGAATATACCCACATCATGTCAAGCTGCTGATGCATTTAATAGGGAAGAGGCCTTTGACCTTACCTTTCTTCTTGCACCAAATTCTAGGAGGAATGGAAGACAATGTCCAAGCCAAAGCAAACCAGTCGAAGAAGAACTTATCCTATATCTCATTAATCAAGTTGTTGATAGTTGAGGAATTGAGATGACCGAGAAAGGATTGAGACTCATTTTTTTTTAAAGCTGACATTCCCAGGGACCCTAAAGGAGGTACCCCTCTACCCATGAGAGAAACAACATCTCGCAATGCGGAGGCGAGAATAAAGGGGGCTGCAGGAAAATAAAATACAATGGAAGGCTCGTCACCCAAAAAACCAATACCCCGGAAATGAGGTAGGCCAAGGAAGAAAAAGGAGCCTGGGGAGGCCCAAGCTCCAAACGAACCGCATGCCCAATCTGTTTCTCAGAAGTTACTCATGCACATTTTTCCACTAGAACCTGTCGAGGGTTCAAGCCAGGAAATCTTTGATAGAAGGAGAAGGCCGGACAATGAAATCATGGAGGTTCGAGAGCCGTCACAACAACTAAAGCAAGTCGAACTCACTATTTTCGAGTTATACCAGGAGAATAGATAGTTGAGAAAGAAGTTAGCGGAAAGGACTGTCGAAACATCAGCGTCGTAGATCCAAGAAGGGAATGTGAATTGGCTCAAGACGTGATCATTCAGCTGCGCGAGGAACAAATAATGTTAGAGGAGATAATTGTGGAGAACTTAAAGGAATGTGGACCGGCCATGGAAAACGTCTAGTACTCAAACGAGGCTAAAGGGGAATGTGTTATTGTGAAGACCGGTAAAGAATCTGAAAAGGTGCAATTGGTCTCTCAGGAAAACACTTAGAATATCAAGACTAAAGATGAGGCCAGAAACATAATTGAACCGACCCCGTTTTTGTCTTTTTGAATGTGGCACAAAATTCCTCTCTCCTCATGTCATGTTCCCTGCTGAGAAGCAAGGAATCTGATGTGTATCCACACGGTGGATATATGTCACACAGATGTTGAAAACCCACCCGTCGAGAAGGACAAGTGTAGGCAGAACACACAACAGTTTTGAAGGAGATGCATGGTCCCCTGACCGTCGTCGCCATATGGGAAGCATGAATGAGAGCCCATAGTCATGTGCCATACCAACTCACTACATGCATACTACGACTAATGATCATGCGACAAAAATCAAAGCTCATTACGCTGGGTGGAAAAATTATGACAGAAGTGATGGATCATTTGGGTGACCCTTCACAGGAGAAACGTCGATGCATCACTTCCTAATGATTGAATCTTGCTGATGATCGAACGATCACTGTAAAGACGTCAGTTATGAAATGATTGGGTCTAGTTGGGTTCCTATTCTTAATAAGTCCTATTCGAAAGATCATCTGGCAGGGAATAGCCAGAACCAAAATTCTAGGTGTAGTAGTTTGGAGCATGGTAGCCCAAGGGGCACAATGTTTTCTATATATTGGATGTTTTCAATGTAAGTCGGGTTGGTTGGCAAAGTAGTGTATACAGTTGATTGTCGAATGTAATTTTTGAACCCAATTGAAATATAATGCAAAGGTCTCGAGTATTTGACAAAAAAATTATAATGGTGGTGGTTTGATTTATTTTGATCTCTCATATGTATGTACTTCTTATTTTCTGTATATCCATGTCTTTACTTTGTTTAAATTGGAACGTTGAATAAGTCTAGAATTCATCGCACGGTGCTTAAGAATTGCCATTTAAACTCATGTTTTTTCTTCTAAGTAATTTAGAATTCATCTTGTTGTTCCTGAGATTAAACTTAAGGCTCAAAGATTAATGTCAGGCATCAGGAAAGTTAAAGAGAGTATTTTTTTAAAGAGTGATTTTTTCTACCTTAGTTAAATGAGAAAAATTCCTTAAATGAAATTAATAGTATGGTAGTATAGAGGTTGTATTTCGTGTTTGAGTCAAAGTTGTAATATCGAATGATGTGAGAGAAAAATACAAAACTGTTAAACAAAGCAAGGCATCAATTGATGAAGAATCTCACCTTGTAGCAGTGGAAGAAAATAGATAGTGTAACCTTGAATAAAGTAAAAGATACAGTAATCCACACAACTTGCAGGTCTTGATTTACTCACAGTAAATGCAGAGGAAAAACTGCTTACTTAACAAATTACTGATGCAATACGATTACAATAGTTGTTGTACTAAATTGAAATCAAACATTTATCAAGGAACTACTTAAAGAAATGCTGAGATATGGAAAAATAGAAGAAACACATAACCTAAACTAAACAAAATTTGGAATCTATGTTTGCACTTGTATTAGTACTCAATAAGGAGATTTTTCTCTATTACATTCGGCAAGAAGCAACCATTAAGAGATATTCAATCTATGTATTTATACAAATCTGTCACAACTCAAAACGGATGGACTTATTATAATAAAATATCAAATATTTGAAATAAGAAAACAATGCATAGAGAATGATGAGCTTCGTTGGAAACCTTTTTTATTTCTTCGTCGGCTGGCCAAAGCGCTTCCTTTCCTCATTCCTTTAGGTTGGACATATCTGTAGTCTGATCTTATTGATAATTTAGCACAACGTACCAGTCATCATATCTTTGTTTCCATTTGTCCCTTCAGTTATATTCAGTAATGCACTGGAACTTTCTTACTTGCTTCCAGATGTGCTTGTTTTCCCATACTCAATACATTGGATGCATTTACTCACTAATTTCACCACCAACCTTGAAGGTTCAATTTATTCATTCACCTTGAAAGTCTATAAATTTTTCTCTACCTGAGGTAGCCTTTCTTGGATCCTTTTCAGTCCTTGAGATGTGACCTATAATTGTAAGCTTGGGTTTACTATCCATTTATTTATTTGAAGGAGATTGATCTGGTTCATTTTCTGAATGGCTGATAGAGCCTCTTCTTTACTTGTTCTAGAATTATACTGGTTTTTTGCTATATCAATTTTTCCCAGGGCTTCGGAAATAACATTTCCTTCAAAATCAATTAGTCCTTTGTCTAGTGATAACAATGCTTCTAGACAAGCTTCATTTAACTCTCTGGCAAGTCTTTTGTTTTCTGCTAGATTTGTTTCCCAGGCATTTAGAGCCATATCACCTCTTATTTGTTCATAAAGAGAAAGTCGAGGAATATATGAGACATCATCTTTTGGTACCAATAAGATGACCTATTGAAACTTAACTCGAGCTGAGCAAGATTCTCTTTCTTTGATGTAGATGTCTTTCAGGGAAATTTCTATTGTGAGGTAGCAATTTTGGATGGCATCAACCTTCATAAAAAGATCCTGCTGGGCCTTTTCCAATTTTTCATTTATTTCCACTGCTTGAGTCTAGAAAGCTGAAATATCCATTGAGGTACCTTCGATCAAATCCAACCTAGCTTGCAATTGTTTTATTAGTTCAACATGTTGGCTGATTAGTCCTTGGTTGAACTGTGAATTCTTTTGGAGCTCATCAAGATTGGCTTGAAGTTGTTGAATTTTTTGGTTATCATTTTCTCTGATCTGCTCGAAATATCTATTCATTCTGTTATGGACAGTTTGCTTAGTTGTGAGTATTTTCTTTTAAAGTTTCTCTACCAACAGACACTTTTGTTGCAATTGTTCGGCCAAATTTTCCACTGACCATTGATTAGACGTGGAAAAAGTGCCCAACGAACCTGTGACTTCCTTTGCAAATTATGTATCATCTCGGTTCCTCCCATCGTACACCATTCTTTTCCTTTTGACTATCGCTCCATATTTCTGATGTGATTCTCTTTTTACAATGGCCTTCCATTTCTTACTAAAGAAGAAATTTGATGGAGGCATTTATTCATGTGAGATTAAGATAAGATCACTTACAAAAATGATTTCGGAACTAGGATTTCCGAAGCTAGACTGCAGAGGTGTCAATGATGTAATAGGGGTACCGATCTCTGTAGACTGTTGTTGCTTTGTTGTATGGGCGGAAGATGTGGTTGGTGTCGAAGGATATGTATCCTATCCTTGCTTTAGGAAGGCTTCGAGATGAGTCGTTGCATGAGGGCCTAGTGGGATTGATAATGAAACTTCCAATTCTTGAGTTGAAACTTCAGAGCTCTTTGGGGTTTTCTCAGTATCCCGTTTGCTAGAGTTCCCAGGTTCAAAACTTGGAGGTGCTGATTCTACTAATTCTCCCTGCAGTATCTTTGACAAACTATTCTGCCCGTGCCTTTGAAAATTGAGGAAAGCAGCTTGTTGTTCTAGATGCGGGGTTCAAAATTTGTCCTATACTTCTTCGTAATACCTAACTCCCCTGAATATTTCATCATATGGGAATTTTCATGCATATATCTCTTCATGTTAAATTGGGCCAGGTGATTCTCTACAATTTTGTGTGGGTCGTGCCTTTTAAATTTGATGTCAACCAATTTAACATCCTCCAAAGCTGTGGCCTCCACTTTTGGGTGCCCACAATCCAACAACGAAAACATACTGACCTGGAGAGGGAAAGTAGGCCATACCTTTTTTTGGGTTGCTTTCAGCTCCTTGCTGATGCCCCCTGTCACTGTTTGATAATCTACTTCTCAGCATACTAATCGGTCTGGTAAAATTTTTGGGAGAGCATGGGGAGGGACTGAGCACCTGAAAACTCTGATATAAGAGAAGTTTTCTTCAATGAACCAATCTACTTTTTTACCCAGATTTCCCATGATTCTGTCTGAAATTCGATGGGGTGGACAACCATATAAAGCTATATGGACCGACACTACTACATTGTGGTAGATTTTGTAGAATAAATATTTGGCCTTTTCCTCCCACAACTTGGAATGGTAAAAGTGTATAGGTTCTGCACTGCTTAGGGTCCAACTCCAATTCATCAGTGGGAAAGGGTTTATGAAGGAAATAACATCCATGATATACGCGAATATATAGAAAGGGGAAGATTGTCACTTTGATTTAGCCAATTTGTATTTGGTGACTTCTTTGGCCAGATTATCCGACAACATCTTGGCCCAGTTAAAAGTGTAGCCCTCGACCACCTCATGCATAATCGACACCCATTCCACCGGGAAGTGAGTAGGACTCTTCTTCCCGAATAGTATACAGAGCATCATAGCTACATAAATCATGTGAGTATCCAACGACATTGTGGCATACATGCCATGAGCGTCAGACCTGAACTTCTCTGGATGCCCCCACCAAGACTTGATTATATCAGGATAACTCTTGTCATATTGTATGCATTCCTGTTGCTCGAAATCTAACATAAATGTAGTATTGTAATTATATTTAGGCTCATGAGATAGATTATACATTACTTTAATGTGTTCTTGTTGGAACGAGCCAACGACAACTTTTTGATAGTTGAAAATGCTCCTGGTTTGGACATCGACGTTTTCTAGGGTCTAGCTTATCATGTCATTATACGACATGAGTTTCGGTCATGCATTTATCTTGTGTAGCTCGTTCTGGGATATATATCTGAGTTTATCTCCGAGAGTATTGTCCACTTCATCATCGAAATCTTCTGGGCAATTTATAACCTCATGTTCCAGAATCTCGAACACCCGTGTCCAAGATTTAACAAAGTCTATAGCTCGTGGCGTAGTATCTGAAAAAACGTTCGCATTCAGATTCGAAATTTCACCAGCTGCATTAGTCCTCTTCATCATCTTTCGTGGTTCCATGATATCGAGAGAACAAAATGGGTTTACCTGTTGCAGAGGAATTTCGTGAGCTTCTTAGCTAGATAAAACTTACTAATTTGCGAAAGGTGAAAATGAAATTCAAAATTGAAGTATTTTTATTCACATCAGGTGCATTGATTTGAGTATACATTTAACGACGACAAATTTATTAACTTTAATGGGAAATCATACCTAGCGATCCACAATCTATGTTAAAACTCATTACCGTTGATTTGTGATAAATGCCATTAATATTCGACAGTTCGTGTTCGGGAGTTTTGGATGAAACATAGTTGAAATTTACCGAATCACGAATCCACGAAAGGTTAATTACGAGATAATCTCTTTTAAAATATTGATTAATCATGTTTAACTTCAAGTGCTTTAGATACTCATACTTCAGGATTTTTAAATGTAGCTGGAGAAGAAATTCCTGAAACCCGAAACTGCGAAGTGATTAATTATCCGATAATCGCTTTTAAGTTTTAATTAATCTCATTTAAGTTCAAGTGCTTTGGAAATTCGAACTTCAGAGATTTTAGGATATGATGAAGGGTAAACGTTCGACCCCCATAGTGAGAATATGTTAATTATTTTTTGACTGAGATTAACTTAATTAATTTAAATTTAATACTTTGGAATTTTAGCACTTCGTGGATTTGCGAATTAGCTCTTTGTTATGCTTCTGAAAGGTCGTCTTCCGTGGTGACGTGTCGAAGTTGATTTCATTCTGGACGACGTGTTGAGAACATGGGGGTGCCACGTATCAACCCAGGGAAGACTCAAAATATATACGTGTATTATGACTCGTGTCCTTTAAAAGGTTTATGAAAAGTGAGGAACAAACACTTTCGAGTTTCGGGTGTTTTATCGTTAAGACTTCTCAAAACACCCGAAGTGCAAAGATATGGAGTGGCCTTTAGTGATTTGACTCTTTAAAAATCAGGCGGCTCCAAAAATTTGGGAAAACAGGATTGTTCAATCAAACGGGGAAACTTCATCCACGACGGATATCATGTGAGGCTTATCACCAATTAACTAGAAACAAATTTTATTTAAAATTCAAAAGTTAATTTCTGAGTTACCACTTTAGGAAAGATTAAATTTTCATGAAGTGGGGAGTGTAAAGCTCAAATTTTAGGATTATATATGTTCCAACACATCTTTCAATGGTGCTCTGAGTTTCTTTATGTACTTTTTCTCTCACCACACACAACGACATTTGAACTGGAAGACCATTGCGTGCTTAGCCTTTATCCTCTCAAAGTTTTAGTTACCAATTCCTTTATTTCTCTCGCTTTATATAATTTGACTCCATGGCCCAAGGTTCTGTATTTACTTACCAACAAAACCAGAAACATTTCACAAATGCAATAAACCTATCTGACAATTCAAAGCCATTATCTGTTAGAGACTAAGTCTCAGAGAGAGCCCTCTCTAGTTCGTAAAAGCTAGTTTCCAGTCTTAAAGTTGGTATGTAGGTTAACTTTGTCATTTTTTTTCTTAGCAAAACAAATTTACAGAGTGATAACACTTACAACATACTAGAAAAAAACCAAATTAAATCAACATGGGTTCTTACCAAACCTCTTAGAGATGGATTCCTAACTTCCCATAGACACTTTCTAAGAAACAAAACCATAATCCCACCGTGAACAAGGAGATAAATGACCTCCTATTCATATTTGTGTGAATTCATGGCTTCAACCATTTGGAGGAGGAACTTATAACCATTCTCATTACTATCCCAATGCTAATTGTGGATTCCCATGCTATGAGCCATGTGAAGGATTGAATGTTTGATACATGTCCTTATAACCATAATAATGAATTAAGGGATGAAATTTTGATTAATGGTGCCATTAACCATAAGCGCCCCTCTTTTAATGATGAGGCTTTGTTTTCACACATATCTATTTCACAATTTTTCTCCTAGATAACATGATAGTATGAGATTTTGATGAAGTTGCTTGCCACTGGTTTTCTTCATCCAATAATAGATGATAATGGATTATCAACTGATGCATAGTTGAAGACCATATGGTTGATGATTTTCTAAGAGTCTCCTACCACAACCAATGATTTGGAACGGGAACATTTAGTTATTTTCAATCCTTTCCATAGTGCTTAGGCTTCACACACACACACAAACCCAAAAGTGCTTAATTAAAGCTACCATTTTGGTCTAGTGATGAGTTTGGGCATACTAAATCCTAAAAGTTGAGGGGCTATATGAAATTGGCCAAACCATTCTTCTTCATATGCACTCAATATTTGATTTATATTGAGTTTTTTCCATTTGCATTTGAGGCATTATGCTAACATGCTTTTGGATTTTTTTGTTGCAAAAGAGGGAATATCCAATCCCTAGTGAAAAATTGCTCTATTATGGGATAACCATATTTTCTAGCACACATATTTTAGCAGTGCAAACTGTATTCTTTTGAAGATCAGTTTGTCTATTAAGGTTTCATTGTAGGATTTATTCCATGAAGACAAAATGGTTTTCCAAGAGTCTAGAATTCTCATTGTATCATTTAAACCTGAATTAGTTGCTTCCCATACTTTAATTGTAAATTCACACTCAAAGAAGATGTGGTGGATTGATTCCAAATCTACGAGACACAAATCACATCTCGAGGGGCCAAGAATAGCATGCTTTTGTAGTTAGTATTTTCTTGTGAACTAGTGCCCCCAAAAAGGTATTGACTTTAGGAAGTGCATTTGAGTGTCGTATTTGATTCCTTGTTGTTGATTTTGGGGGGAGTGATAGAGCCTAAAACTGATATGAATATCCATGCTTGACATTGTAATCAACATGTCCACATCCTCTATGATTCAAAGAGTTTCTTTTTCAAAGAACACCACCTTTGAGAGTGAGGATGAGCTAAGGAATAATATGACACAAATGTGGTGGAGGCGATTCAACTTTCCACTCTATCCATTGCCTTGATTCATTTCTCCAGGAAGAGATATCTGATTTTTTTTTTAAGATTATGGTTATCCATCCATTCTTTTAAAGGGAAAAATTATTGAATATTGTATAGTTCCCTCTTGCCCATAATTTTATCTTGACATATATCAATATCTCACCTTGGGAACCCAAGTTAAATTAGACTGGATGTTTGGGATTGCAAATATTAACAATTTCTATGGGTGATCCTTTCCTAATTTTTGAAGATTTATCCAAACACCTCAATGATTCCCCTCCAAAATATTTTTTGTGGAGAACCTTCTTCCTCAAAGAAGGTTTCCGCGATATCATCCTCCAAAGCAGCTTGGCACCCAAGGAAAGATTCATTAGATAAGGATACTTGATGCTGAGACTTTCATGCTCCTTAGGATCTCTTACTATTGACCAATTCACTAGATGAAATTTCTTAGAGTTTTCTTTCCCCACTTTCCATAAGAATTTTCTAATTTCTTGAGCCACTTGCTGCCTGAAACCTATTGGGATGAGTAAAGTTGAGCATTGAAAAATAGGCAGTGCTGATAAGATTGAGTTAATGAGAACAACTCTTTCTAGTGGATTCAACCATTGTGCCCCCCATTACTTAAACTTAGCCTTAAATTTGCTTAGTACACTCTACCAATATTGTGCAGTTGGATTTGAAAAACTAGTAGGCATCCTAAGATATCTAAAAGTGGTTCAATATTCCTGACGAGGGAACAAGAGAATCCTAGAAATATCTTGTAGCAACCCTTTACTTACATTTCAACTATATATTTGTCTTTTGTTGTGATTGACCTCTCCCCCTGAAATAGTAGTGAAGAGATCTAAAACCTTTTTGAACCTTACAACCATGATGGTAGAATCTCTCCCCATTAAAATATTTTCATTGATGAATTGTGAATGGTTTATCCTTTTGATACCCTTACCACCTTTATCCCCAAAAGATTACCAAAGCGTCTTTTTTTATTCCAGTTTCCTTCTCAATGAATTATCCATAATAATGTGTAAAACCAAGGATACTGTTAAGCCCTAAATAGTGGCATATTACCCCTTAATTGGGGAATATTACATTAGTAATGTTATTTTATTTATGTTGGCTTGGGTCCATTAGTTGTAATTATACCTCCTAGTCTCCTATATATACCAAGGAGACATTTTCATTTGGAATCATCCTGTATTGGGAAATTTATGTGCTGTATAAGGAGGTTTCCCCCTTGAAGAGGCTTATTATCTGAAATTATATATTTTTCAAGGTGTTGAGTACTTATTCTGAGGTTTTTCTATGCTATCTTGATATTTGGTTCTTAACATTTGGTATCAGAGCTCAAGGTCTTGGGGTTTCGCTGCTACATCTGAGACACCTTGGAATTTTTGCTATAATTTTTTTCTACGACGTTTCAGAAGGAACCCCTTGGAGGATATTTAGTAGATGGATCAAGGTATGTTGGGTTCAAATTTCATCTCCTGAGGCCTTATACTTTCGGAGATACAACCCGTGTAAGATAGGGTTCTGGAATCATCCTGAATTTAGTCATCACAAAATTTTCGCCATGAAATTTTTTCTGTAACTTTTTAGACTCTGAAATCCAGAGGATATTCACAGAAATTACTAAGGTATCTATGATAAAAATTTCATCTTCTGGGTCATATTACATTTGTAGATACACCCTGTGGAATATAGGGTATCTGACTAGTCCTATTGACTAGTCTCAAGAAGGAGTTCCGGGTAAAACAATCATAAATTCTTCCTCGAATATCGAAATTGAGTGAGACCAGTTGCATTGGATAGTGAATGGTCTTTAGTTTTTCTGGTACAATTTTCGAAATTGTATATCTATTATTTTGTGTGGAGCACTCTATACAAGTGAGATCTCCTGGAAATGAAAAAAATAAGAAAGTTGTGAGGAAGCTACCATAAATTCCACTTGGAACATCCAATTTTGATTAGACCTGTGGCATTGCAGAGAGGAAATATTAGAGAACTACAAAAAATATTTTTTCATACCTAGAAGGGATGAAATTTTGGAGATACAACAAAATAAAGATTGTCTAGCAGAACCACCTCAAAATCAAGGTTTAAATTGATACTTGGCTAACATGCCACCAAAAAAGGGAACTTCTACACCAAATAAGCCTCCAGAAAGTCCTACTTGGACTCTTAATGAAGGTGAAGAAATGCGTAGGGACATAAATGATTTACAAAAGAAGACAGTAACAAAAGATGAACTACAAGGGATTATGGATTCAACTGAAGCTAAGTTGGAGGCAATAATAGATACTAATATGGATGGTTTAAAAAGGGAGATCATGGAAGGATTGAAAAATTTCCTAATAGAGAGGACACCTGAAAGTGAAAATGTATCCCATGAAATTCATGATGAGGACACAAGGAAGATGAATCAATAATGGAGAAACTCTAACCTTGGGTTGAAGACCAACCACTTTCCTAAGATCRACATGAGGAAGTTTGATGGCAAGGACCCAATTACATGGATACTTCAGATGGAACAATTCTTTGATCTACATAATGTGCCACATACACAAAAGGTATGAATTGCTTCTTTATATTTAGAACCCAATCAATTCATGTGGTATCGATGGCTTTGTTCTCGGAAATCACTAGTCACTTGGACAATTTTCATGGAAGAAATGATACCACACTATGAGGATACAAGGAGCAATACCTTCTTTAGCCAATCGATAAATATCAAGAAAAAGGGTTCAGTTACAGAGCAAATTGAGAACTTCCAAAGATTGAATATAAAGGTAACAAATATTCTAGATGAGCACTTGATTGATGTATTCATTAGAACTTTAAGGGATAACATTCAACATGAGGTTCTCCTTTGGTAACCCAAATCATTGGAGAATGCATTTAGGGTGGCAAGAAATGTTGAAAGTAAAAATATTGCTATGGCTACTAGAAGGACCACTCCTAACATCTATCGAGAGAATAATGTTCCTTATTCTAAAACACCTCAACCTACAAGGTTGAGACCTCAACAATTGGAGGAAAGAAAAACAAAAGGTTTATGCTTTAATTGTGACATAAAGTATAGTAAGGGACATAAGTGTGGTGAGAATAAATCATTCTACATAGATTGTGAAGAGTAATAATAATAATAAGAAGAACAAGAACCATCTCAAGATGAAAACATAGAAGTGATTTCTTTTGAAGAGTTTACTCCCACGATATCATGTAATGCATTGGATGGAATTAACACTCCTCAAACCCTCAAGATCGAAGGATATATAAAAAAGAAAAAGGTAATAATCCTAATTGATTTTGGTAATACTCATAATTTCATTCACTATAAATTAGCCAAATCTTTCAATTGATTTGTATATCCAGCACCAAAGTTTCAAGTAATGATTTTAGATGGAGGAACTATCAATTGCTCAGGAAAATGCAATAAGATCAATCTTACTATGGGGGAATATGTAATGAATAGTCCAATGATTTCTATACCCATGGGTGGTGCTAATGTCGTACTAGGAATCCAATGTTTACAATCATTAGGAACAATGACTTTTAATTTTCAAGAACTTTTCATGAAATTTTCATTGGAAGGAAAAGAAATTGAGTTAATATGTATCACAGGGAAACCTAGTAAGGTGATAAGCTCTAATGGCATGAAAAAATTATTGAAAAAGGGGCATCAAGGTGTAATTTCCCAACTATGCTCACTGGATGTTAAAAAATCTAAGCCATCTATTCCCCTAGATCTCCAAGGGATCATTGATAAGCATTCCAAATTATTTGAAGATATTCCCAAAGGTCTTCCACCCACTGGAAATCATGATCATGATATTCACCTAATTCCTGGGAGTGTTCCTCCTAACATCAGGTCGTACAAATACCCTTATGCCCAAAAGAGTGAAATTGAGTGTATGGTTGGAGAAATGTTAGAGGCTGGCATTATTAGACATAGCCAAAGTTCTTACTTTGCACCGATGGTAATGGTACTCAAGAAATATGGCTCATGGTGTATGTGTCCAGATTATAGAGAGCTCAACAAGATCACTATTAAATATAAGTTTCCCATTTTCGACATTGATGAATTGTTAGATGAACTACATCAAGAAATCTATTTCACAAAGTTGGATCTCCGTTCAAGGTATCATCAGATTAGAATGAAGGAAGAAGATATCCCAATAACAACATTCCGAACTCATGAAGGCCATTATGAATTTTTGGTCATGCCTTTTGGCCTTACACATGCACCTTCTACATTCCAAGGGTTGATGAATTCCATTTTCAAGCCCTTCCTTCGAAAATTTGTGTTAGTGTTTTTTGATGATATACTAATCTATAGCAAGTCTTGGGAGGATTATGTGCAACATGTTGACAAGGTGCTACAATTACTAAAGGAGCAACAATTATATGCCAAACCATCCAAATTTTTCTTTGGGGTGAAGGAGGTAGAGTATTTGGGTCGTATTTTATTTCATGAAGGTGTCAAGGTAGACCCTAACAAGATTAAGTCCATGATGGACTAGTCGATTCCCAAAACATTGAATAATCTTAGAGGATTTTTGGGTTTGACAGGTTACTACCGCAAGTTTGTTCGAAACTATGGGAGAATAGAAACACCTTTAACGACAATAACTAAGAAGGATGCATTTTCATGGACTCCAGAGGCAACTAAAGCTTTTGAAAAACTTAAAGAGGTGATGTGTAAAGCTCATGTCTTGACCACACTAGACTTCACAAAAACCTTTATTATGGAATGTGATGCCTCGAGAAATGGCATTGGTGTTGTCCTAATGCAAGAAGGAAGGCCCCTGGATTTTGAAAATCGTCCACTCAAGGGAAAGGACTTACACAAACCCATTTATGAGAAGGAAATGATGGAAATATTACATGCATTGAAGAAATGGTGCCCTTACCTAATAGGTAGGTACTTCAAGGTCAAAACAGATCATGATAGTCTTAAATACTTCTTGGAACAAAGACTATCTTCAGAAGAACAAAAAAAATGGGTGACCAAGATATTGGGTTATGATTTTGAAATCATCTATAAAAAATGGAAGAAAAATGTTGTGGCAGATGTACTCTCAAGAAAAGGATGAATATGTTGAGGCTTTTCTCTTTGCTATCTCGATCATCCAACCCGATTGGATAATAGAAGCGAGGGATGAATGGAAGAATGAGGAAAACGTGTGGACTCTCATTCAAAGGTTGCAGTAGGATTCCAGTGCATCAGATACATTTACATGGAAAAATGATTCAATATGGTACAAAGATCGGTTATATTTATGTAAGAAATCCCAACTCAAACAAAAGGTACTATTGGAATTGCACACCTCTGGATCAAGGAGGAATTTTTTTGGGATGGACTTAAAACTTATGTTCAAAGGTTTGTAGCAGAATGTTTAGTTTGCCAACAAAACAAGGTGGAAACAATTAAGACCCCGGGTCTTTTACAACCATTAGCCATCCCAAGTCAACGCTGGGAGGAGGTTTCCATGGATTTCATCACAGGGTTACTGAAGTCTGAAGGAAAGAGTGTCATCATGGTGATTGTTGATAGACTGACCAAGTACACACACTTTTATGCAGTCTCTCATCCCTTCAAAGCCAGTACAATTGCTACCACATTCATGGAGACAATTCAATAACTACATGGAATCTCAAAGATTATTGTAAGTGACAGAGATGCTATCTTCATTGGACATTTTTGGACATAATTATTTTCTTTCTTGGGTACTCAATTGGGTCATAGCTCATCCTATCATCCTCAATCTGATGGAAAAACCGAGATAGTGAACAAATTTCTGGAAGGCTACCTTCATTGCTTTGTATCTAATAAACAAACACAATGGTTCAAATTGTTACCCTTGGCAGAATGGTGGTATAACAATTCCTTTCATATTGCAACAAAAATGACACCATTTATGGCACTCTATGGATACCACCCTCCTTCCATCACTTCTTCTCTAAAAGAAAAATCTAAGGTTCAAGCAGTGGGAGATCACATCGAGCATCAACAAAAAGTTCTCCAAATCTTAAAGGACAACCCAACCATGGCATATAATCGCATGAAACAACAAGCATATCAAAATCGTAGTGAAAGAAGTTTTGAAGTAGGGGATTGGGTGTTTTTAAGACTACAACCATACAAACATATGTCCCTCAAGCAAGCCAAGAAGGATAATAAATTATCACCAAAGTACTATGGCCCTTATAATGTGTTGCAAAATATTGGTACTATGGATTACAAATTGGAGTTTCCTGCATCCTCACAAGTACACCCAGTTTTCCATGTTTCATGCTTAAATAAAGTTATAGGTGACAATATCCCAGTTCAAACTATATTTCTAGAACTTGAAGAGGAAGGAAAAAACATATTGGAGCCTGAAGCCATCGCTGACACAAGAATTCGCCAACTGAGGAATATATCCATTTTAGAGTATCTCATTAAGTGGAAGAAACTTACTGTTGAGTATTCCACTTGGGAAGATGAGTCTTTTATACAGAAGCATCCATAATTACTCAAGCATTGCAGACAACACTTGTCTCAAGGGGAGCGACCTCTTAAGCCCTGAATAGTGGCATATTACCCCTTAATTCGGGCATATTACATTAGTAATGTTATTTTATTTATGTCGTCTTGGGTCCATTAGTTGTAATTGTACCTCCTAGTCTCCTATTTATACCAAGGAGACATTTTCATTTGGAATCATCTTGTATTGGGAAATTTATGTGGTGTATAAGGACTTTGTGAAAATGTTTGCAACTTGATCTTCGGTAGGGAAAAATAACACTTCAATAACTTGATCATGAATGCAATTTATGATGAAGTGCCTGTGTAGCTTGATGTGCTTGCTATGTTGATGTTGAACTAGGTCTTTGGCGAGCTTGATGGAACTCTGTTTATTGCACCAAAGGCTAGTCAGATGCTACTGCTGGAATCCAAACTCTGAAAGGATCTGTCGAAGCCACAAGGCTTCCTGACCTAGATTTGCTCGGTACTTTTCTTTTGCTGAAGAAAGTGCAATAGCCTGTTGTTTCTTATAGGCCCAAGTGACAGGTCCTGAACCAAGGCTGAAAACATAACCTGAAGTAGACTTCTGATCATTAGGGTCACCGACCCAATATAAATCAGTGAAACCAACCAATAAAGGAGTCCCCCCTGAATCGTAATGTATCTTGAACTGAACTATACCATGGACATATCAAAGTATCAATTTAGTTGCTTTCCAATGGATTTCATGGGGTTTTTTCATATGCAGAGCAATAAGACTAACAACAAAGGAAATATCAGGATGAGTATGAGTCAAGTATAAGAGGCTACCAACTAACTGACAATACAGGGTGGCATCAACTTCGTGAGAAGTACAAGTGGCAGTAATCTTGACTCCATACTGTAAGGGAGAAGGGGATGGTTTACAATCGTCCATGTGAAAGTGATGAAGAAGGTCACAAGAATACGTAGACTGGGAAATAAAAATTCCTTTATTGGTTTGCAAAACTTGGAGGCCAAGGAAATAGTGAAAAAAACCTAATTTTGTCATTTCAAATTTATTTTTAAGGCTGGTTTTCACATGGTTTAAAAGTTTCGAGTCACTACCGGTAAGGATAAGGTCATCAACATAAAGGACAAGGATTATGAGATGGCTTCCTACTTTCTTTGTATAGACATTAGGATCAAAATAACATCTAGAGAATCCAATGTCAATAAGAAAGTTGTCCATTTTGGCATACCAAGCTCAGGTAGCTTTCTTAAGACCATAAAGAGATTTCTTAAGGTGCCAAACAAGGCTAGAGTCATTCTGGACATAGCCAGGAGGTTGTTCCATGTAGATTTCTTCTTGAAAATATCCCTGCAAGAAGGCAGATTTAACATCCATCTGATGGACCTCCCATTTATGTGAGGAAGCAAAGGCAAGAACAAGGAAGATTGAATTCATTTTGACTACAGGGGTAAAGGTTTCATTATAGTCAATTCCTTAAACTTGGGAAAATCCTTTGGCAACTAACCGAGCCTTGTGTCTTTCAACACTTCCATTTGATGCATACTTAGTTCTGTAGACCCATTTAGATATGAAAAGTTTTCTTCCTTTTGGAAGAGGTACAAGATCCCAAGTATTGTTTTCTATTAAAGTATGATACTCTTCATTCATTGTTGTATCCCAATCTGGATGACCTGAAGCTTCTACAAATGTCTCTAGATCATGAGTCTCTGAAACCTGAGCCAAAAGAGAAGAGGCTCACTGGAATTGTGAATGTGTTTGACGATGATATGAAGGACCACTGGCAAGATCACCAACTTCTTCTCGTGTTGAATAGACCCATCTAGGAAGCGATGGAACTGGTGCTGGTTTAGGCTCAAAGGAATCATCTGGAGGAAGGTGAGCAGGCGGAGGTGGATTTTCATCCTCACTGTCATCATCTGAAGAAGAAACCAGAATAGGAATAGAAGAAGGCAAAAATGTCGAAGATGACTCGTAGGCCGAAGAAGGCACAATTGTCGAATTAGGCTCACGGGCCAAGATATTTTCATCAAATTTAATATCTCTTATAATAATAATTTCATTACAATGGGGTTGAAGAAGTCTATAACCTTTGACATCTTCAAAATAACCAAGAAATATACACTTCTCACTTTTAGGATGCAATGCTTTCCTTTTGTCATCAGGAATGTGAGCCCATGCTACACTGCCAAATACACATAAGTGACTTACATCTAGTTTAATTTTAGTCCAAGCTTCTTTCAATGTTATATTTTTAAGAGCCTTTGTGGGAGTGGGATTTAATATGTAATTTTGACAGTTGATTGCTTCCGCCCAATACTTTAGACTTAATCCCTTAAACTATATCATATAATTAACCATTTTTTTTAATGTCCAGTTATTTCTCTCAGCAACACCATTTTATTGTGGTGTATATGGAACAATGTGTTGCATTTGGATGCCCTATGTAGTGCAGTAACTTGTAAAATTATTGTTCACATATTCGCCCCCATTGTATGTTCTTAATTTTTGAATTTAATGTCTAGATTTATTTTCTACAAGCGCCTTGTAGGCCAAAAACTTATCAAAAACTTTGCTCTTAAGTTTTAAGAATTAAACCCAAGTACGCCTAGAAAAATCATCAATGAAAGTTAAGAAATACTTGCACCCAGAAAAAGAAGGAGAAGAAAGTGGACCACACAAATCACTATGAACAAGTTGTAAAGGGTCTGAGGTGTGCCAAGAGGCACATTTGTCAAAATTGTCCCGATGATGTTTGCCGAGAACACAATCGACACAAACACCATATCTACATGAAACAAGAAGAAGACCAATCACCATCTGTTGATTACATAGTTGTTGCAATGAGCGATAGTTTAGATGACCAAACCGCTCATGCCAAAGTTTTCTCAAGTCATCGCTATGAGCAACAAAAACTGATGAAAAAGATGATGACCCAAAGTTGTCAAATTTGTACAACCTGGTAATATCATCAGCAATTCCAGTTGCAAGAACATGCTTAGGATATTTTAGATCCTTGATTACAACTTGGTGAGGTGAAAACTCTACGATTTTACCTTCCCCTGAACGAGTGATTTGATATACTGATAGAAGGTTACAAGAAAGACCTAGAACACATAATACATCATTGAAATGACCATTTTCTACTTGATTTGTTCCAGATCCTTCAACACTAAGAGATCTATCATCACCAACAAACATTTTCTTGTTGTTACATTCATTTAGAGAAAAAACTGTGTCTCTATCCTTAGCCATATGATAAGATGTTCCATAATCAATAAGCCACTCAACAAAATAAGAAGTAGAAGTTGTATTGAAGGAGAAACCAAAAGCAGAAAGCGCATGTCCATGAGAAGAATAAGTAGAATCAATACTGATGTCTTACTTCTTCATCGCTACTTCTAAAGTTGTCATCTTCCTGAAACATTTGGACTCATCATGACCATCTTTATCACAAAAGTTGAAATGTTTGTCGGTCTTCTTTTTTTTATATTTTGCTCCTTTGTCACCATTAGGAGCTGAATTTGTCTGAGTGGGTTTGGGAACCTTATGTTTCTTGTTGTTGTAGCGAGGATGTTTCTTCTTGGGATTCTTGGGTTTAACTTTCTGCTGGGAAACTAAGGCTTTGTTGGAGGTACTTGCAATGTTGATCACTCCAATTTGTACAAGCTTATCTTCCTCTCTAATCAAAGCATCACCAAAGGACTCAAGAGTGGGTTTTTTACAAGATGTCCCTAGAGCCTCTCTCATGGCATGAAAGGTAGATACAAACACATAATATGAACTACCTAGCTTAGAGAGAATAAGATAGATGCAATGCTCGTCATCCATCTTTATCTCACATTTTTCACATAAAATTCTAAGTGTTTTAAACTTAGATATATAGTCTCCAATGGAAGAAAAATCACTTGGATTTTTCTCCTTTGTCACCATTAGGAGCTCCTTTGTCAGTATTTTTCTCCTTTGTCACCATTAGGAGATGAATTTGTCTTAGTGGGTTTGGGAACCTTATGTTACTTGTTGTTGTAGCGAGGATGTTTCTTCTTGGGATTCTTGGGTTTAACTTTCTACTGGGAAACTAAGGCTTTGTTGGAGGTACCTGCAATGTTGATCACTCCAAGTTGTACAAGCTTATCTTCCTCTCTAATCAAATCATCACCAAAGGAATCAAGAGTGGTTTTTTTACAAGATTTCCCTATAGCTTCTCTCATGGCATGAAAAGTAGATACAAACACATAATATGCACTACCTAGCTTAGAGATAGATGCAACACTCGTCATCCATGTTTATCTCACATTTTTCACATAAAATTATGAGTGTTTTAAACTTAGATAGATAGTCTCCAATGGAAGAAAAATCAATTGGATTTAAAGTCAATAATTTATTTTCTAACTGTTGTTCTCGAATAATATTGAGTTTACCAAAAACAGATTCAATATTTTCCCAAGCTTCATCGGGGTCATCAATTTCTTTAAGGTGGAACCTTAAATCAGGAGAGATGGACATTCTGATTAGTCCACATGCTTCATCACTCCTATTATTCCATTTTACTTTCTTATCAACATTAGCGGGTTCTTTTTCCTTTCCCAAGGTAATCCGGTGAAAACATTTACTTCTTAATAATTCCTCCATATGAGATTTCCATTGGAAGTAGTTGGTGCTAGTAAGAAAAAAATTACTGGAAGAATCCATATTAAATATGTAGATAATATGGATTTAAAAACTGAAAATGATTATATGGATAGAAAGATCTCGAAAAATTATGTGGTTTTAAAAAAAACGGCACTAAAAACGGACTTCGGATGTGAAAGTTATGCCCTTTTAAAAAAAATGCATAAACGATAACCAAAGAACCATGTGGTGGTGTAAGTTGTTTTATGAAGTGATCCACTTTTATAAAGATAATTGGGGATCACTTTTACAATCAAGTTACTTTATAAAAGAAAAGATGCATGCAAAATAAATAACTCTAAAATAAAATATTAAAACTACTTATAATGATTCACATTTATACTTTAAGTGAAATTCACTTTACAATTTGAGCATGAACGTTTTGAAAAAAAAGTAACAAAAAGAGAGACTTGAACTCAAGACCTCTTACTTAGGATTGGGATTGTTGTTGTTTTTGTTGAAGACAATTTTGGAGAGCGTGCTAAATTTTGTTTTTTCACACAAGAAAAACATTTCGCTTCTCAATGACAACAAGTGTTAGATCTAGGTTAGCTTACCCAGAAGATGCACCTTTTCCTATCTGTTTTTGATTTTCCGCGATCACACAGGGCATGGGGAAAAGAGAATAAATAGATTTAAAAGAGTAGAAACCCAGAAACAAATAATATAAAACCAAAATAAAACAAAAATAATACTCTGCAAAAATTTTAAAAATGTGTATTTAGGCTTTATACCTCCGGATCTGACTGAAATGGCTGTATATTGGGAAAACATAAACCTTTTCGGGTGAAACGAAAAGTGTTCTTGACTGAAACGAGCGCTCCAGACGCAATGGAACATTCCTCTCACCCCGAAAATGTGTGGAAATGGAATAAAATGTACATGAGGAAACTCGGCTTCATGATCTCGATCTACAACAAGAGTGGGTCTTCAAACAGGCTCTAATACCATGTTCGAAAACAAATGTATTCCAACAGAGGAATAACACCTTTATTAACCACTCAAAAAACCATATCAAATATCAACACACCGATGTTTTTATGTGGTAAAACCCCTACGGGGAAACATCGACGGCCCCAACCAATGCGACCACTTGGAGCAGTTTATTAATGCAAAAGAAAAATATTACAGAGAGATTTTACAAGATATTTTTTCTCAATCGATCATAGGAAAATGATCCGCCATGCTCTTTAAATAGAGATCATGGACCAATCGGGTGTTAAGCCACATATCAATGCTGTTAATATCGAGGATAATATGAATCGTCGGATCACTCTATGTCAGGAACATATCGTGACTGTCAGATTTCCTAACTACAAATGCATACTAACACAAACTAAAGAAACACACTAAGAACACACTTTTACCTAACGCCACATTATACCAAGTATATCTTAACTAACTCCTAAGTGTCTAAATATCCTAACACTATTTGCTATTATTTTGGACAACACTTTGTATGATGCCTTTCATAATGAGATAGGTTGGAACATTGTGAAGGAAGAAGGATTGACCTCTTTTGCAATAAGTATTATAAAGGACGAGTTGGTGCTTCCCTCAATCCTGCATGATTTTTGAACATAATACAACATTCATTTGAGGTCAAACTTTATAATACTCCAACATTCATGGATGAAGTGGATTGAGAATCCATTTGGTCTCATAGATTTATCTAGAGCTAAGCTCCATATTGTTATATGAATTTCATCCTCAATAATTTCCTTTATCAGGTCAGATTTCTCACCTGGGGAGATAACAAAAGGCATGTTCTCCAACATGGTTTCCATGTCCTCTGGATCTGCCTCATCTCTCTTTGTATACAACTCTTCAAAGTGATATCATGATGCCTCTTTGATCTAAAAAAAATGATTAAGGGTCATTCCATCCTCCATTGTAATCTATTTAACATTGTTCAAGACTAATGGATTTGATTTCCCATGGGAAAAAAATTGCATTTATGTCCCCATATTTTAGCTAGACACTGCGAGACTTGATCCTCCATTCCAAGGGATTTGTGATATTTCTGGAAGACTTTGTTTTCTTCTTTAATCAAATCACTATTTATTTCTTCAGACTCCGATTTATCATGGATGGTGATAAGCTAAGATTTTCACTCTTCTTTCTCAAACTCAAGTGGGAAGTATACATTTTTTTCCCATTCCCTTAGAGAAATATTTATTGCTTTCAAATTTTTTTCCCAAATAAAAACTAGGAAGCCTATAATCCACTTACTCCATTCCCTTAATATTATTCCCACAATTTCTTGATCTTGAACCCGTAGGGGATTAAATCAAAATGGAAAAGGTCCATAATCTATTGAATCATGCATCAAAATATCAATAGGTTTTTTTTTTTTTTTTTTATCTAAATCCACCCAAGGGAGAATCTTGGAAGATATTGTACTATTGCTAAGGAGAAAATCACTCTTTACTAGAAAACAATCCATGCATGCTGCTATGTGACTAGAACCTACTCTCTTATTCGACCATGTGTATTTTCCCTTGGATGGCTTAATTTCCACTAAATCCCTGTCAAAGATCAGATATTCCATTCATTACTAAAAGGGATCTCTAACCCCACTCCCACCTCTTTTATCTTTATGATCGAGGGTCACATTGACATTACCTCCAATGATATTTTTTTGATAGTATTTTGATCCTTTCATAGCCAACAAAGATTCCAAATAGTCCACCTTTTCCTTGTATAATGGTGGATCACACACATTGAAGACATTTATCTTTATCCTTGTTTACAAATGAATGAAACTATCTAATGTTGGGTCTAGAATGTGAAATCTAGATGTAGGAGTTGATTATTCCAAATTGTGAAAAGACCTTTGGAGGCACCTCTTAAAACGATTTCTTTCCCTTCACTATTTTTGCAGTGAAGTTCACATAGTTTGAAACCTTCTTCAACATCTAACTTTGTCTCCTTCAGTAGGATGATAGAGGGCTTTTCAATGTTTATTAGATCCTTTATTGGTTCTACCTTGAACCTGCTACCCATCATAGGACAATTCTGAGAGACAATAATCATTACTTTCTTGAAGGTTTTGAAATCCCATAAATCTCTATATGGTCAATTGGGTGCCTATTTTTTTTCTCCTTATTCAGAATTTTTTCCCTTACTTCATTGGTAGGTTTTTGTCCTGCCTTTTTGTGGGTATTTTCCTTTGATTCTTCCTCTATCTCCTCTTCTTCATTATCTTGTTCTTAAGATTTTTTTTGAGTGATAATTCCATAAATGAGTGTTGGTTTCTCTAGAGTATTATCTACTTCCTTCTAATGGTTCAAAATATTTCTTTTTTCTCCAGGGGATGGAAATGTTTTTGGGTTTTCCTCTAGCACTAAAATAGTGACAGGAGTCACATAATTCATAGGGGGAAATGATAAGATCTAAAAAGGGAATAAATTCTTCTTGGGATAGAACTTCAAACTTGTTTGATCTTGGACTTACTTCTCCTTTTTTTGATGAAAATGAATGAATGTCCTTATTACAACATTTTTGAATCTTGTTGGGCTAAGGCAAGATAGGCAAGATTATTACCCTATGCTTATAGCCTTTGCAAAAATATCAATTTGTCCTCAAGAAATACGTACTTGGGCCTAATGTTTTTTTATGTGTTTGGTGTTTTATTAAAGAAAAATAAAAAATGCTTGTAACATAAATTTATAACACATTTAAGAAATAATCAAAAGACAAATATGAAACAACATTATACATCAATTCCAAATGTGAGATAAAAAAACCAACAATGATTTTTATTAATTCAATTATGAATTACAACCAAAAATATTCTCTTCATACTCATGTGTGGGTAAGGACCAAAGTAAGACTTAGAAGTCAAAAGTGGAATGTTACATCACACAGAGACTACTAGTGTCTTCTAAGAAAATACCAAGACTAAGAAAACTAGATCAACAAGCCATAAATGTACCACTGTCTTGACTTTGCAAAATAATTCTAATCAACATTGAAAACTAATTCAAAAATAAAATTATAATTAACAAACTATCAAAACAAATGATTGACCTTTGGAAGCATGCCAACAATCTATGCTTCTTATTCCTTCTTATTTCCACCTTAAATAAACCCCTCCTATCAACACGAAGATTCAACCTCAAGTAATCTAGAGATGAATGAAATATAATGTAACCTCACTTCAGAGCAAGAGAAAACCTTATCAGAGTTTGTGCCTTTCTATTATCTCCCTTTTGCCCCTCCATCAAGTCCTTTTATTCCTCAAAATGTAGTTTAATTAGTTTCAACTGCCTTTAGTTAGATAATTAACTAACTTTAGTTAAGTGGGACAAAATTTTAAATAAATAATTATAATAAGGGTTTTTATAAATAATAACTAATAGGTGGGGACCCCTTAAATAACTTTATTGTTTAATTTTCAAAATATCCCATTGTACCCCCATAATTGCAATATGCATACATCAATAAAATAAATTCACATTCGACAACCCCAAAAAATAAAAATGTCATAAATACACTTTTATCTCCCAAAATGATTTGAAATATATCAAAATATTGTCTGCTGTCCAAAAATAAAAGTGCAAGTATGTCATCAATAAATTGCCACATAAAGTCATCATAAAATAAAATTAAAAATCATATTTTTTTGTGGGAGGTTGTCCTCCTCTGTCCATTGTCCTGAGATGAAGCCACCCTATGTCTATAAATCTTCCTTGGAAGACTTCTTATCTTCATTCAATGATGCTTCATGATGCATATAACCAAAGGTGATACTCCTAGGCTCATGATTTTGGGGAATAGAATGCGAGGTAACAGAGTGGGAAGAGGTCTTTGATGAGCTAGAGCTAGATGAGAAAGCAAGTTGCTTCCCTTTACTTGGTTCAGGCTCATGAGATAAAGCTTTGATTTTGTTAGGATGTTGAGATGACGGTACATGTGAAGCCACATAAACAATGGGTTGAAGTGGTTTCTTAGGAGGAGGTGGAGGTAGTTGGAAAAATATAGTAGGCCAGCCATGATGATTAGGTTGAGGATTATGAACTATTTCATTCCAACCATCATTAACCAGAACTTGAGGCTGGAAGGAAACATGTGGCTCTACAAGAATGATGGTGATGCTAGGATGAGGTTGTAATGAAGGTCTGACAAGTGGTTGAGGAGTGTTAAAATATCCTTGGTCTACAATATTAAGAAGACTGGTTTGTAGGAGTTGATTAAACTCCTCTAATTCTGCATCAAAATGAATAGAGAATCTAAGTCTCTTATTTCTTCCCCTTTTCCATCCAACTTGCTTCCCTTTGTTCCAATTTCCTTTGTTTCCCATGTTATCTCTATTATATTTGTTGTTACCTTGACTAAAAAAACTCATCTAATTAATCATGAAGGCTATATTAATGTATGCAAATAATAGAAAGTAAATATTCAAACATAACTTCACATTTGACATAATTTTAAAGCATGGCTCTGGCTCAATCAACCATCAAGCATGCAAACATCCAGTGAGAAGTAAAAGGAAGGGAAATCAAAACCAAACAACTGCTTTTCATTTAAACATTTTCCAAACTACATATCATTCCTTCTTTGACATACTCACATTCATTATGTGAACATGTGAAATATAATGAAAATAAGGAAGAGGTGAAAGGGGATTTGTAATGAGCGTAAAGTGAATTAGATGATAAAAATGAGCAGTACATGTTCATAATCACAACATATCAGTAATCAATCTTCAACCAATATCTCAATATTTTATACCCAATGCCAATCAATAATCACATCATATAAGTCATGTCAAGTATAATTCACAATGACTATTAGTATGTCCATTATCCTTTCTTCTTAAATTTACTTATATAATAGGGGAAAAATAACATGACTTAAAATGAAACATGATATCAAGATTTTAGGAATAATTTATGAAAAGTGGGAGTATGAAGGAATTGACCCCGAAGATAAATAAAATTAGCAACAGTCATAACCTTTTTCATCATATATCTTTTTTTTCATCTTTGACTTGTACTTGGATGATGAGTATATCATCTTGTATTTGTATTTCATAAAATAGATCTCATGATTCAACTTCCAATTTTGATGAGGACAACCACTTGAAATGTATCCTTTCCAATCCAATTTCTAACCATACATGTGATAGTTTGTGTATATTCTTCATGCATTTGAAAACTACCTATGCAAAACTGTCAACAATTTTTTCTCTTAAACAAAAAACATTTTTTATTTCATACAACAGGGGGGAAAGAAGATGGAAATTTAAATGATATGTGATTTTTGGGAATTAGGGAATAATGTATGAAAAATGAAATAATGATATGTTTGGTCATGTGTATAAAATATTTCTTATTCCTTTAAATTTTTTAACCTTGGTCATATATATTTTCCAATTCCAATTTGTTTTTTATTTTAACATCATCATGCCCAAAAATTAATGACCAGACAATGCTACCATTTCAAGAACTAGTTCCAACAAGTTTTGAAATGAAAATATAGTATAAAAACTTGGAAAATAATTCATCATACGATGGATTTTGTTAATTTAACTTGTCTGCAATCTAGCAGCAAAAATATTTCGATCCATCCAATCATGTTGTTATAAACTAATAACAATATGAGAATACAACTCTTTAACTTTAATGCTTCGAAACTAACTTTCTATCATATCAAGTCATTGAGACCATAATCGACCCAATTTTTGTGACCTCAATAACTATGTATATAAACAAACATACACAGGTTGGCTATCTTGTTGCTTCAACCATATTTTGTCAAAATCAAACTTATGAAACTTTATATCTCTCATACCCTATTTATGGTGTAAGGGTTTCAAATATGTATGTAAATATTTATAGTTGAAGAGGACTTGAAATTGGGTATCTATTAAATTCATCTTTTAATATGACCCTGTGAGCATATACATGTGTTAACAATCCTTAAGTCACTACTTCAAAATTTCAATCAACAAAATCATCATCAAAATTAGCAACACACAACATTATAACCCAAGTTATCAATGCATGGTGAAAATCAATGGATTAACTTTTGAAATCCAAATATTGCTTAATCAAGATTATATGAGACCTCTATTTGTAATCATGGTAGGGAAATTTTATCGTTATACTGTATGTAGGGTTTATAAAAATTGTGAACATAAGTAGTTGATACTGATACAACCAAAACATGGTTGTATTCCCAAAACCCACCATCTGTATAGGATGCAAATTCTTAGTTTGATGGCGTCAAGTTAAATAAAACACTTATAACTCCACTACTTTGCATGCATAATTAGAACCCTTCTTAAAACTCGAATTGTTGCTTAGAAAGATATTGCAAAGCAATTATTGGAATCGAAAGGAGGAGAGTTAGCAAGGGAGCAAAAATGGTTACTAGAAAAACAATGTATCGAACAAAGAAATATTGTGTACCTTTAAAAACTTGATTTAGGGTTTTCTTGGCCCATAGTATTCAAAATATATCTTCATCATTTATTTGCAAAGAAAAGTTAACTCAAACTCGGATCAACATAATTTTTTTTAATAACAGAGTGTGTATAACAAAATCTTAAAACCTTGCAGAGGAATTCAAAACCCATTTTGAAAGGGAAGTAAAAGCACACTTAGTTGACCAACCAAAACAGAGACATTCTTTAAATTATACCAGAAAATAATCATGTATTCGATGAAGAACAAGCTACATGAAACATACCTTTCTATAGTGCTTCAAAGAACAAGATCCAAGAAACATACCTTTTTGTAGCACTTCAAATACCTTTGATAAACTGGTGCAACAATTGTCCAAACTACCCAAGTCGAGTTTTAGGACCAGACCATTGATTAGAAAAAACCCCAACAACACAATGAAATGCTAATACAATCGAAAAGGTGGTAAACTTAGACGTGGGACACGGGTATCAAAACCCATGTCTATGCACATTGAATGCATAATGATCCTTACATTGTGCAAGATACCAACCCAAAATCACGTCATTTTCCACTCTCACATTAACCAATATGATGACCAATCACCAAACAAGGAACAATGCCATGCAAGCAAAGAATCACGTGCCATGTTGTTCAACATTAATGCTATCACATATGTCAACCAAATAATGACTTAATGCTACAACTAATCTGTCATCTCATTAATAGAAGATCCAATAACGCGTATCCATGAATCTCAAAACCTTTTTAATCCCATAAATTCAATATATACCATATGCATCGTGAAATTTCATATGTCAAAGTTTATAATCAAGAATATCGCACTTTCTGTGCAATTTGGTAAGAACCATATGGTATGTAACATATGTGATATAAAATATGATGCCATTTGAGTTGCAGAAAATCTTTGCATGCTAGAGTATATCACACTACAAAATATATATTTGAAATTAATTTGCAAGTCCTTTAAAATCATATCATATATTTTATCACTCAACCTTTTTGGTATGTAATTGTTGATATGATGTATTCCTTTGACAAGAAATATAACCAATTTTTTTTGTGACTTGATATCACTGCATACATGAATTTCAAGAAAATAATCACCATATAATAACACTTTATGAGTATGGATGTGTGCAAGATAGGAGACCTTTTTGAAGCATTATGGGCATAACCTTTCTCTTTCTTTGCAACCAAATTAGAAGTGGGACTCATAATCAACCTGGAGGAAGAAAACATTATCATTGTGTAACATCAATGAAGCGATTATGTACTTTTTAGTAAATTAGTGATGCTCTTATCTAGGGAATACTTGAAATAAACATCCTTTCTTTCTCCCTAGGGGGTCCCACCTACTAGTTATATATTTATATAATAGATAATATTTTTTTTTAATTGTGTCCTGCAACTATTTGCAGGCTACGATACTAGTGATGATTTTATGAGTCGAAACCTTCCTTATGCCAATCTAGAGATTTTCTAGTTGCTGCATGGGGATATATCTTGTTTGTTTCGACCACTTGGGTTTTCTTGTTTACTTGACCTAATATTGAGGGCTTCAATTGTCTGAATATTACTAATATAAATTTGGAGATCATTGGGGAGCAATTTTCTTCACATTATTTTTTTCTTTTTGATTTGTTGCCATTATTATTCCTTCTCTAGAGCTGGTTGTTCCTCCTGGATGTCTTTCAAATGGTATTTTTTGAAATGACCGTATTCATGAAAAGAATTGCACTTGAAAGTAAGTTTCTAATATTCCATAGGCTGTATGTGTTCCCAATTATTCAATGATAGTTGTATTGCTTTAGGAAGAGTTCGAGAAAAGAGGGTATTCCTACACAATACAAACACCTTTAGTAACCACTCACACAAATAGATCAAACATCAATAAACTAGTGTTTTTAGATGGTTAAAACCAACAAAGAGGGAATCAGTCCACATCCCCAACCAACATGGCCACTTGAGGCAATATATTAATGGAAAAGAAAAATATTTTACAAGAGAGTTTCTCACAATCAATCATCAATGAATGACCCTCCATGCTCTTTAAATAGAGATCATGGACCAATCGAGTGCTAAGCCACATAAAAATATAGTCGTTAAGATCGAGGAGAAAATGAGTCGCCAGATCACTCTCTGTCTAAAACATATTGTTACCATCATATTACATAACTACAAATGCATATTAAAGAAACAAACTTTTACCTAAATACAAAACTAGACCAAGTTGAACTTAACCAAGTCCTAAGTGTCTAAATATCTTAACACCCCCCCTTAAGAACAACTTGGGATAATATTGAAGGATTTAAAATGGTGACATAATAGGATAAGAAATGAGGCATTAGAGCCTATCCCCCCTTATTGACAACTTCATGAACTCCTAACATAGATCGAAGTTTGGAAAAATTCACTTATGTAAGAGACTTTGTGAAAATGTATGCAACTTGATCTTCTGTAGTGAAAACGAGAACTTCAATAAATTAATCATGAATACACTTTCTGATGAAGTGAATGTGTAGATCAATGTGTTTGTTGTGTTGACGTTGAACTAGATCTTTGATGAGCTTGATGATACTCTGATTGTTGCACTAGAAGGTGGTTGGATTTTTCTGTTGGAATCCAAACTATGAAATGATCGGTTAAATCCATAAGGCTTCTTAAATTTTACTAAGTGTTGCTCAGTACTTCTACTGAAGAAAGAGAAATAGTGTGTTGTTTCTTACGAGCCGAAGTGACAGGTCCAGAACCAAGGCTAAAAATATAACATGCATTAGAATTTTTTTCATTAGGGTCACCGACCCAATCCGAATCAATGAAACCAACAAATAAAGGAGTCCCCCCTTAATATAATGTATCCCAAATTGAACTGTACCCCATATATACTGAAGTATCCTTTTTGTTGCTTTCCAATGGCTGTCATGGGGTGTTTTCATATACTAGGAAACAATAAGAATAACAAAGGAAATATTGAGACATGCATGAGTCAAATATAGAAGGATACCAACTAACGTATGGTACAATGTGACATCGAATTAGAGAGTAGTACAGGTGGAATCAAGTTTGAGTACTCCAGACTAGAAGGGAGAATGGTCTGGTTTAGAATGTTCCATGTGAAAGTGGAAAAGAATGTCACATGCATACTTAGATTGGGAAAGAAAAATTTCTTCCTTGGTTTGCAATACTTGGAGGCCAAGGAAAAAATGCAAATGATCTAATTTGGTCATTTCAATTTCTTTTTAAAGTTGGATTTCACATGGGTTAAAAGTTTAGGGTCACTAATAGTGAGGATAATATCATCAATATAAAGAACAATTATTATGAGATGGATTCCTACTTTCTTGGTATATACATTAGAGTCAGAATGACATATATAAAATCCAGTTTCAAGAAGAAAGCTATCGATTTTTTCATACCAAGCTCGAGGATCTTGTTGAAGACCATAGAGATATTTATTAAGGCGACATACAAGGATGGAGTCATTCTAACATAGCTAAGAGGTTGTTCCATGCATATTTATTATTGTATATCCCCATGCAAGAAGGTGGATTTAACATCCATTTGATGGACCTCTCACCTATGTGAGGTAGATCAAGGTGAATGGAATTCATTTTGGCTATTGGGGGAAGTTTTCATTATAGTCAATTCCTTCAACTTGAGAGAATCCTTTGGCAACTAATTGGGCCTTGTGTCTTTCAACACTTCCATCTTATGCATACTTAGTTATATAAACCCATTTACATCTGACAAGTTTTATTCCTTTTGGAATAGGTACAAGATCCCAAGTTTTGTTCTTCATTAAGGAATGTTATTCTTCATTCATTTTCATGTCCCAATTTGTATGGGCATAAGCTTTTGCAAATGTTCCTAGATCACGAGTCTCTAAGACTTGAGCCAAAAGAGAGGAGGCTCACTGGAATTGTGAATGTGTCTGACATTGATCTGAAGGATCACCGACATGATCATTGGTTGCTTCTTGTGTTGAACGAACCCATTTGGAATGTGGCGGTGGAGGTGCATGTTAATGTTCAATGGACTCATTCAAAGGAAGGTGAGTAGCTATAAGTGGATTTCCATCTTCACTGTCATCATCTGAAGAAGAAAAAAAATAGGAACAAAAGATGGCACAAATTCCAAAGATGTCTTGCAGGATGAAGATGACACAAACACCAAATTAAGCTCGTAGGCCAAGATATTTTCATCAAATTTAACATCTCATCTGATAATTATTTCATTGGAATGAGGTTGAAGAAGTTACTAACCTTTGACATCTTCAGAATATCCAACAAAAATGCAATTCTCACTTTTTAGGCTATAATGCTTTCATTTTCTCATCAAGAATGTGAGTCCATGCTACACTACTAATACATGAAAGTGACTTACATTTGGCTTAATTTTATTCAATGATTCTTTCGATGTTATATTTTTTAAAACTTTTGTGGGAGTGTGATTTACTATGCAATTAACATAGTTGATGGTTTGTGCCCAATAATGAAGACTTAATCCCTTAGATTGGATCATACAATTAACCATTTTATTTAATGTGTAATTATATCTCTTAGCAACACCATTTTTTTATGGTGTTTATGGAACAATATGTTGCATTTGAATTCCCTGTGCAGTGCAATAACTTGTAAATTTTTTGTTCACATATTCACCTCCATTATTTGTTCTTAACCTTTGAGGTTGATGTCCATATTGTTTTTCTACAACGGCCTTTTAGGCCAAAAATATGTCAAAAACTTCACTCATAAGTTCTAAGAATTAAACCCAGGTGCGTCTAGAGAAGTCATCAACAATAAATGACCATAATCTACCTGAACTGTTCTAGATCCTACAACACTAAGAGATCTATCATCAAAAACAAATAATTGTTTGGTGTTACATTCATTAAGAGCAGAAAAAATGGCTTTATCCTTAGCCATGTGATAAGATGCTTCAGAACCAATAAGCCACTCATCATAAGAAGAATTAGATGTTGCATTGAAGGAGAAACTAGAAGTAAAAACTGCATTTTCATGAGAAGAAGAGTTAGAAGAAGAAGATTCAATATTGATGTTGTGCTTATTTATTGTTGCTTCTAAGACCTCCATATTTTTATAACATTTAGATTCCAGATGACCATCTAGCCCACAAAGGTTGCAATGTGTGTTAGTCTTCTTACTTTTTGTTTTTGGTCCTTTATCACCATTGGGAGTAGAAGATGACTGAGAGGGTTTGGGACCCTTGTTTTTCTTGTTGTTGCAAGGATGTTGCTTCTTTGGATGCTTAGGTTTATCTTTTTTCTAGACCACTAAGACTTTTTTAGATACTTGCAGTGCTAATCACTCCAAATTAAAATATCTTATATTTATCTCTAATTAGAGAATCACAAAAAGACTCAAGAGTGGGAGCTTAGTAAACACCCCCTAGAGCTTATCCGGTGGCATAAAAGGTAGATACAAAGAGAAAATGTGCACTGCCAAGCTTAACAATAATAACATATATGCAGCAGTCATCCTTTAGATCCATTTTATAGTCTTGAAGTAAAGGTCTAAGTGTTTTGAACTTATATAAATAATCTTCAATGTAAGGAAAATCACCAGGACTAAAAAATCATTAACTGGTTTTCAATCTAGTGGGCTTGAATCACATTGTGTTTACCAAATATGACTTCTAAGTTATCCCAGGCTTCCTCTGGGTCATCAATTCCTTGAAGGTGAAACTGTAAATCAAGAGATATGAACATTTCGATTAATCCATGTGCTTCATCATTTTTACTATCCCATTTGGATTTATTTTCGATATTAATGGGGTCTTGTTCTTTTCCCAAGGTAATCTAGGACAATCCTTTACTTCTTAGTACATCCTCCATATGGGATTTCCATGAGAAGTAGTTGGTATTGGTAAGAAAAATATCACTTGGAGAAACCATATTAAAATATGTATATAATATGGATTCAAAAGTTGAATCTGACAATTTGGATGGAAAGCTTTTAAAAAAATAAGCCGTTTAAAAAAAACAGTGTTAAAATTGGACTTCGCATGTGACATTTATGCTCTTTTTAAAAAAGGCATAAACGGTAACCAAAACACCACATGGCAGGTAGAAGTTGGCCCACACGGTGATGGATGCACAGTGAGGTGGTTGAGAAAAAACTCCCCCTCCTTCTAACTTTTCCTATAATCTCACTTTTACAAATAAGTTACTTAAGAAGTGAGTCACTTTTATAGAATAAGTGATAATCACTTTTACAATACAAGTTACTTTATAAATTAAAGTTGCATGTAAAAACTAACTAAAAAACTAATATTAAAGTTATTTTATAGTGATTCACTTTTATAATTTAAGCAAAATGCATTTTATGATAATATTATGAGACAACTCAAGTTTGCATGAACTTTTTGAAAAAATATCTGAAAAATGAGAGACTTGAGCTCAAGATCTCTTATTAAATAAAACATCTTTCAACCAAGTGAGCTAGTGAAAAATTCATAACAATTTTAATCTATGAGGGGGGATTTTTTTGTGTACTCTTTGGCTCAAAGAACGTGCTTACCCCACAAATCCTTGTTTTTTCCCGCAAAAAAAACTTCAATACGACCACACACAAAAACAAGTGAAATTTCAATTTTTTTTTTCCAAATCTCAACAATAATGGGGTTAGATCTCGGTTAGCTTACCCATAAAATGAAATCTTTCTCTCTGTTTCTGATTTGTTGAGCTTGCATAAAGTGTAGAGCAGAGAGGATAGGTAGAAAAGAAAACACTTTATGCTCTTTTTATGATTTTCCGAGATCACACAAAGCACACAGAAAAAAACGTATGTAGACCAAAAAGAGTAGCTAACCATGAATAAAAACTAAAAGCTAAAATATAAACTCTACAATTTTATTTTTTTAAAAGGGTGTATTATGAGTTTATACCTCGAGATCGCCTTCGGGGTGTAGATTAGTCAATGATGGAGTTCACTGTTAAGACAGTCTGTTATGTGAGGTCATCGAATCAAAACCTTGAATTGCCCATATGTCATGCTTGGGGCATGCGCGGTTACACTTGGAGGTTATAATGGTAGTAGTTAGAATCAACTTCGTGTCATGCGAGTAGGCTGATTTTGCTAGAAGAAAAAAAAAAATTATACCTCTAGATCTAACAAAAATGGTTGTATCTTAGGCAAACAAAAACCTTTTTGAGTGAAATAAAAAGTGTTTCCAATTGAAAGCAGTGATTTGGATGTAATGGAATAGTCCACTCAGCCCATAAATGCAAATAAATAGTAAAAACTAGAAATACGACAAAACAGGTTTGAATCTTGATCTACAATGGGAGTGGGTCTTCAAACGAGCTTTGATACCATGTTAAAAAAAATAGGGTATTCCCACACAGGACGAACACATTCAGTAACCACTCACACAAATATATCAAATATAAATACACTGATTTTTTTACGTGGTTAAAACCCTCAAAGAGGGAAAAATTTAACGGCCCTAGCCAATGTGGCCACTTGAGGCAATATATTAATGCAAAAGAGAAATACTTTACAAGAGAGTTTCTCACAATCAATCATCAACAAATGAACCCCCATGCTTTTTAAATAAATATCATGGACCAATTGGGTGTTAATCCATGGATCAATATAGTGGTTAATATTGAGGAGAATATGATCCATTGGATCACTCTATGTCTAGAACATATCGTTACCGTCGAATCATTACATAACTACAAATGCATACTAAACAAACACACTTTTACCTAAAGACATATTAGACCAAGTTGAATTTAAATAACTCTTAAGTGTCTAAATATCCTAACATGAAGCCCCTTTTCTAGGTCAACTTCCACACAAATTCAAGCACAGGAAAATATTCCATCCTTTTGTTTTGATCTATCAATGTACCTACCTAAGGTGTTTCCTATGCATCTCATTATGTTTTCATTCCAATAGTGCAATGGAAGATGTGGTAGACAAACCCACACTGGAACATTTAATAGAAATCCATGCTTAGGTTTGAAATTTATATTCAACTTGTTCAGATACATTCCCTTGATACCGAAAAAATAAGTCCCATTTTAGAATATAAGGTCTCTGTCTTCCTTGGTCTCAAATATAAAGGCATAAAAACCTCTTCCACACAAGTAGTGCGTTAGCTTTCCCTTGATAAGCACCTTCCAATTTCTTTGGACTAATTAGACATTGCTCTGGGTGAAGGCCTTAAACCTATAAATTGGCCAACCAAACCCATTTTGGACAAATCCAATTCCATATGTCATGATCATGAGAAAGGGTGGATAATTTTAGGAATTTCATTTAACTTCTTAACAGATTTGGAGAATTGGGATTTTGTTGACTTTTCCATGGCTCAGACAAGAGCCTAAAAAGAATTGGCTTTAGAGTCTGGTGGGGGGATGCCCCCTCTATGGAAAGAACCCATGGCTAGAACAAATACACTCTAGGCTAGGGTTTAGATGTAGAGATCACGTGCAAAAATACGAGTTGTTTTGAATCCAACATCCTTAACAATTTCCCTACCATTGATTTGTTTTTCATCCTTCATCCTTATTGTACATTTGGTGGAATAAGATTTTTGAATTTCTTATTCAAAAACCTTAGTTATCCACTTCTTCATATTTTTGGTGCCATAAAGCTCATGAGAAAGCACCTGACCAGGGAACTTTGTTTATCTTTATAAACATCACAACTTTTTTATCCATGTTTTTTGTGTGATTTTATTTGTTTTACTTTCCAAACAACAATGGTGCTCTTGATTTATTATTAAAGCACCAAAATTATGCAATGTGCCTATTAGTAACTTTGAGCACAAGTTCTAATTGTTAGTAGAAGAGCACTAGTGCTCAAAGTTACTAGAGGAGCATCGATGCTCTAGTATAATAACCTAGCACTGACTTGTTTTTTATTAATTCATAATTTATATTTTTAAAAATAATTCATATCAAGTTAGTAATTTGATAACATAAACATTTTTCTTTCTAATGATGATGTTTTGTTAATCATCCTATAGAGTTTCAACACCACCTAGGGAAAATATAACAATTACATGGGAGGGCATGGGTTAGCATCCCACACCCTTTATCTTATGACACACTCTCTATATTTTTCAATGTTAGTCTCCTCAAATATGTTAAGGCTGAAATATCATTGAAGGTGAAGAAAAAATGCACGCAACAACTAATTCATTGTTGGGGTTAAGAATGCATAAAATTCTAGGTTGGGGTGGAAAATGAGTTCAACTCATCAGAGGATGACATATATTTTATCAGTGGATTATCTAGGAGGGAGAAAGATGCTCCAAATTTTCTTTATATGCATGACCATGATTTTGTTTTAAGGAAAATGGAGTACATGAACAAGTAATATAGTGTTGAGGTAGTTAGATCAAGGGGACACATGCTGGTGGGTGGACAACTCAATATTTCTAGTTTTGAAAGTGAGGTTGTGAGGGAGGTTAGAACTATCCTCTATGCCTTGAGTCCTTATCTTAGATGTTTTTGTTGTGCTTTGAACCTAGATTGTTCTTTTGGCACTAATGGGAGGTCAGGATTCTCTTATGCATTTGAGTTTTGCTGCATATTATTTGAGAGGTTTCCCACAACTCGCCCTTAGGTTTACCTTCTCCCTGACTTCAAATTAATCACTGCTCATATGATGACTTGGAGGAGTTTAATTTTTAAAGTGGAGAAACTAATAAATCCATTAAAACCCATACCACATTAGGGAATAATACATTTGCAGGGTGTCCAAACAAACATTGTTGGATATTTTACCATATTCCTACATGAAAATTAACTGGAATTAGGTCGAAAACTCACCTTTGTGGATGATGAGTCAACAAATGAAAGAGGTAAATACACTAATAACAATTATATTTAAGAAAATAGACCAAGGGGTTATGTCAACTAGTTGTCATTAATGTTGTTGGGCATTTAGCTAGTTTCACGTCAGTAGATGCCTGGTTTGAATCCCCCTAGGTTAGGCACACTAATATATGCCAATGGGTTTAGTAGAGATTCCATCCTCAAATTTGGGGAAGCATCCCTTAGGTTTCCTTGTGGGGTTTACCTAAAAGAAAAAAAAGAAAAAAATATAATTTATAGCACATCAATTCAATGTGTATGTATGTATAATGATTATCTAGTGTAAATCAACTAATCAACTTTTCTTCTTACCATTTTTTTCACAAAAAAAAAATTCATAATTCTATTTATGAAAAAACAAAATTACATTCTTTATACACTTTATAACATGTACCATATCACGCCTATAAATCAATATATCTAGGTAATTATAAACTTCATACAATAATCCTACCAACACTTCCAAATACAAAAAATATCTATCTATTTTAAACATCCACCTATTACCTCATGTCACAAATATAACACAAACACCTCTTCACCACCTAACCAAAACAATATCTCTTTAGACACGAAACATTTTGATTCAGTATATATAATGGATTAATCAAATATAACCCGCAACATAGTTCATCAAAATTGCATCAATCCATGGAAAACCTAAATTCAACTCCACCTCATCGTCCAACACATTAAAACACAAAACTAAACTTAAATAAAATAAGGGTAATCCATTCAGAAATTTGACCATCCACTTCTTCCCAAATGTGCCACTAACCCACATCTAGAAAAACCCCATCGTTGGATAGGCCATCCACCAACATGTTCCTCTCCCTATAGACATGATGAAATGATATATTATTAAATTTTGAATAGAATATATGAATATCATTGAATATAGGCCTTGGCATGGAATCATTTCAAACATTTGTCCTCCTCTTCCAATTAATCACCACAAGTGAATCCCCAAAAATTTGAATCTTTTGAACTCCTCTTTCATCCTCAAGGAGAAGTATTAATTTCAAGGCCATAAGTGTTGGGTATGTGTTATATTCTTTGCATGGTTAATCCCATGCATGGTGTGTAGTTGGAGTGGAGCCCTCGAAAAAAATAGTCAATGTTTTGAGCAATTTTGGGCAGTTTTGGCACATGATTTTCCAACCCAGGGTTTTCTAATTCTGGTTAAGAAAATAAGGTTGTAATATAATCCAGAGCAATGGATTAAGGTTTTGGATGCCACTGAATCATATATATATTATTTTTAAATAGTGAAGTTAATAAAATGAGAGTTAGAGGTGTTGCTTCACCTCTAAACATTTATTGGTTTTCCCAGTTAAGGGTTTCTAGGGTAAATTTCTGAGTACTATGTGTGAATGTTATTGTTTTCTTTTTATTTTATAAAGAATATACGTGTGCATTGTTATACTGTAAAGGTTTAAAATGCACATTTATTATCAGAGAGGTTATTGACTTCATGGGGATGCCTTTTTTTCTAAGGGTTCGATTATCTTGAGTCTATGATAAACCTAATTTCAGTGGGAGATTTGTGATGGTGATTCTTGTGGTGAAAGAGAATGGCGAGCAATTCTAAAACAAATATCGATAAATTTAATTGGAAAAGATTTGATCTTTGGAAGATAAATATGGAGGATCTTTTGGTAGATAAAGAATAGTGGGTCATTGTGGATCCTGATACTGCACCTACGGGTATGTCGATGAAAGATTGGAAAAACTTGGATAGGAAGGAAAAAAGAACAATATGGTTGTCTTTTAGATTTAGTGTTACTGAATGTCTCGAGAGAAGCTACAAACATGGTTTTATGGGATAATTGAAGGGCTTTGTCTCATTCTAAGTCCCTAGTAAACAAACTTTTCCTTCATAATAAGGTGTACCTCTTGAGGATGAATGATGGAGACTTGTTCATGGAGCATCTAAATGCTTTTAATATTGTGGTAAGTTAGTTGTTATCTACCGACATTAAAATTTCTAATGAAGGTAAGTGAATTAGTTTACTGTGTTCTTTTGCATATTCATGGGATAACTTGGTAGTAGTTATTGGGATTAATGCCACCACATTAAAATTTGATGATGTGGTTTCATCCTTGTTATCGAAAGAAATGAGGAGGAAAATCATGGATCGTCAAAGCACAAATTCCTTATTTGTAAGAGGGCATTCCTTAGATATAAATAAAAATAAGTCCTCATGTGGGAGATATAATTCTCTAGGAAAATCCAAGTAAATGATGGAAATGTGGTAAAGTTGGGCATTACAAGAAGGATCGTAGATATTAAAGTGTTGAGAGAGGGAAGGGATATGACGATGTTCCTTCCACAGAAGGGAAGACCTCCTTAGAGGAAGGAGGGGATGTAAAGTTGGCTTCTTCAAGAACACATACAGATCATGATGTATGGTTGATCGATTTATGTGCTTCTTTTCATATGACTCCCCACATGGAGTTGTTTTGTGAATATGAAAATTGTAATGGAGGTGACGTTTTCCTAGGGGATGACTCGACAACCATAATCATAGGACGAGGAAAAGTCAAGTTGGTGCTCAAGGATGCAAGGATTAGAACATATATGTGGTTTTGAAAATTCCAGGAATGGATAGAAACTTGATATATGTAAGTAAGATCAGTGATGCAGGTGTACATACTATATTTGAAAAGGAAATATGCAAAATGGTTCGAGGAGCAATGGTGTTGATGAGGGGATTTGGGAAAGGAACCGTATACAAGTTGTTGGAAATAACTACTAGTAATTGGTGTAACATTTATGTTGTTCCTCAGGGTGAAAGTGAAGAATACCAAAACCCTATGGTATTTGGAGAAAAAACAATGATGTGGCATCAAATATTGGGACATATTGGAGAGAAGGGCCTTCAAGCATTACACAATAAAGGTATGGTTGAAGGTATGTCTAATTGCATACTAGATTTTGATTTTTGTGAACATTGCATATATGGTAAATGGAATCAGGTAAGATTCTCATATGGACATACAAGAGAAAATATAATCTTAGAGTATTACATAGTGATGTGTTTGGACCCGTGCATGTTCCATCACTAGGTAAATCAGTATACTATGTTTCGTTCATTGATGATTTCTCTAGGAATACATGGATTTATTTCCTCCGAACGAAGTTTGAGATTTTTGGTAAATTTAAATAGTTTAAGTATCTTGTGGAGAGTCAAAGAAAGAATAAAATAAAACTTTTGAGAACATATAATGGTGGAGAGTTGTACATGAATGAATTTGAGGAATTATGTAAGAAGTGTGGTATATCAATGTAGAAGACTACTCCATACACAACCCAACAAAATGGGATTACAGAAAGGATGAATAGGACACTAATGGAAAAAAAGGAGCATTCTTAGTGGTGTTGGGTTAGGATATGAATTTTGGGTAGAGGTAGTGGGTACTACATGTTATCTGGTAAATAGATCACCCTCATCAACACTAGTTGAAAAAAATATGCATGAGGAATGGAATGTTAAAAACCCCTCTCTTTAACATCTTCGATTTTTTAGTTGTGATGCTTATGTACATGTTCCAAAGGATTACATAGTCAACAATCAAGTGTTCCCACTTGTTGTTTTCTTTGTATACAATGGGTTATAGGATTACATAGTCAACAATCCAAGGAAATAGTGCCCATAGATCCTTTACACCGAGAGAACTTCTCATTTCTCACATATTTTGTTAATGAATTTGCAACATTCTTTAAAGTGTCTACCTTCATCAACAACACCTTCTTTTATTCAACCATGTCTCTCACAAAGAGATATTGAACATAAATATGCTTTATCTTTGAATGATAAGTTGGGTTCTTTTCCAGGAATATTGCACTATGACTGTCACAATCTATCATTATAGCTTGTTGTACCAACTCAATACTTGAACACAATCTTTGTAACCATACCGCTTCATTTCTTGCATGAGTGGATATCATTTATTCAATTTTTGTAGTTGAGAGTGCACTACAAACTGTCTTTTTCTCATCCAACCAATTTCTCCTTGAAACAAGTTAAACACATACCCACTTGTAGATCTTTTGTGATCCATATATCCAACCCAATTTGCATCAAAAAAACCCTATATGTCCAACTCTTTTTACAATCCTGGTCTTCCTTGGTATCGCAATCCATAACTAGTAGTGCCACATAAATACCTAAAAACCATTTTTATTGTTTTCCAATGCCCCTTCCCTAGTATTAACATTTACTTGCTCAAAAATACCACTACATGTGCAATGTCTGGTCTAGTATATACCATTGCATACATCAAACTACCAAACACACTAGCATATGAAACACGAGACATGTCATCTTCCGCTTTCTATGTCTTGGGACATTGATCTACATATAACTTTACACGTACAAGAATAGGAATCTTGATCGATTTACATTCCTGCATATTAAACCTCTGCATATTGTCTCAACATATTTCCTCTTATTTAACCAAATTTTCATGTTTACCTGATCTCTTTTAATTTCCACGCCCAACATGAAATTTGCAATACTAAGATCTTTCATGTCAAATTTAGAGGGAAACTGAGTTTTCACTTCTTGGATAATTTCCTTGTCATTTCCTATCAACAACATATCATCCACATACAAGACCAAATAAATAAGATGATCACCAACTAATTTGAAATATACACAGTGATATGCTTTGCTCCTTGTGAAGCCAAGTCCCAACATATACGTATCAAATTTTTGATAACACATCATTGGTGATTTTTTTAACCTATATAAGGACTTTTTCATCCTGCATACAAACTATGTCTTCTCCTTCACAACAAATCCTTATCGTTGCTTCATGTATATTTCTTCTTCCATATCCCCTTGTAGGAATTTTTTCTTCACATCCATTTGTTCTACTTCAACATCAAAATTAGCAGCAACATATAAAACAAATCTAATAGAAGTTAACTTGGCAACATGAGATAAAACATCACCAAAGTCAATTCCCTTTACGTGGGAATATCATTTTTCTACTAACTGATATTTGTACTTTTCCACTTTGCCTCATGTATTCAACTTCTTCTTAAACACCCATTTGTTGCCAATGGGATTTCTTCCAATATGCAACTCCACTACATCCCAAGCCTCACTCTTATCCAAGGATGCCATTTCTTCAACCATGGAATTTTCCCAAAGTTTTCCATCCTCTAAATCCACTACCTCCCTAACAGTTCTAGGATCATCATAAGTAATAGACAAAGCAAAATTTGAACAAAAATCAGGTGGAGTATACATTTCAGACTACCTTTTTTCCCGAACCGACCTCCTCAATACTGGAGTATGCAGATATTCTTCTTTTGATTCATGTTCTTCTGCAGAGTCTAATTCATTATCCTTCAACTAAAACCCTATTTTATCTAGTTCTTCATCCCTTGGTAGGAATTCATTTTTGACATCTTTGATTTCACTAAATACCACATCTCGACTATACACTACCTTCTTATTTTCTCGGTTCCAAAGCTTATAACGGTTCCAAAGCTTATAACCTTTCAAACCATATTTATACCCAATAAATATACATTTTTCCACCTTTTTATCTAGCTTACTCTTGTTTTCCTTTGGAACATGAACATATGCATCAAAACCAAATACCCTCAGATGTGTGAGAGAGGGTTTCTTATCAGTCCATACCTCGTTTGGAGCCTTGTCATCTAGTTCTGATGAGGGGGATTGATTGATTGGATAACATGTAGTACCCACTGCCTTTGCCCATAATTCTCATCCTAACCCGACACCACTGAGCATGCACCTTAATTTTTCCATAAAATTTGTGTTCATCCTTTCTACAACTCCATTCTGTTGAGATGTATATGGATTAGTCTTCTTCTTTTCTATGCCACACTTATTACAAAATTCTTTGAATTCATTTCTATAGAACTCTCCATCATTATCTGTCCTTGACACCTTGATTATTTTCTCTGTTTGATTCTCCATAAGAGCCTTAAACTCTTTAAAAATGTCAAATCATATTTCTTCCTAAGGAATTATATCCATGTATTCCTCAAGAAGTCATATATAAATAAGACATAGTACATAGATTTTCCCAGTGATGGAACTAACATGGATCCAAACAAATCACTGTGCACTAACTGTAAAATTCCCTCTACCCTCATTGCATTAGAGGGGAATCTTAATTGATTATGCTTCCCATACAAACAATGTTTATAGAAATCAAAATCCAGAGAGTAGTTAGACATGCCTTCAACCATACTTTTACCGTGTAGTAGTAGAAATCCCTTCTCTCCGATATGCCTTGACCTTTGATGCCACAACATAACCTCTTCTCCAGAGACAATAAATGTTTTTTATTCTTTAGCTCCAATCTTAGGAACAATGGAACTATTACACCCATCACTAATGGTGCTTCCCTGTAACTTATACAGAGTTCTATTTTGAACTCCCTTCAGCAACACCATTTCTCCTCAAACCATCCTACAAGTTTCTTTCTCAAACACTATTTTTACCCCTGCATCATCCATTTTTATTAAATAAATCAAATTTCTATCCAATCGTGGGATGTGATGAACACCAAGGAGTGTTATAATCCTTCCATCTATGAGATTCAACTCAAATTTTCCTCATCCTATGATTTTGGTTGTCAATTCATCACCTAGGAAAACATCACCTCCATCATACCTTTCATATTTGCAAAAACACTCCCAGTGAGGAGTCATATGAAATGATGCACTTAAGTCAACCAACCATGCCTCATGATATACATGTGTGTTTGAAGAATCCAAGTACACATATCCTCCTTCCATGGAGATTTTTTCTTCTTTAGAAGGAGCATCTTCAGATTCCTTCCCTCTATCAACACTTTTGTATCTACATTGCTTCTTATAGTTCCCTTATTTTCCACATCTCCATCATACCTTTACAAAATTTTCAGAAGATTTAGATCTTCCCTTATATTTAGATCTCCCACTTGAGGACTTGAATATATTTCTTTCCTGGGAGCATGCTCTTGAAAATAAGGCATATGTGCTCTTTCCTTTTGACAAGTGCCTAAAATAGCATAACTCTAGCACCCATCTATACCTTTTTGTTTATTAGTTTCTATCTGTCATTCCATTTTCGACATATCCTTTATCCAATTCATTACATTTATCACTAAGGTACAAATCCTCTTCCTATATGCATGTTACTTTTTCATAAGTATTATAAGGAACTCGTTATTTTCAAGTCACTAATATTGTTGCACAAGATATCTAGCAGTTGCAACACTTGAAGTGGATGCAACACTTCTCTACTGCAATTCCAAGTTGACAAAATTCTAGGCGCAAAGTGAGTTGTTTCAACTCTAGGTCAAAAACCCTCTACCTGCAACTCATAATGAATTCACAGTTGCTAGAACTCTAGGAAAACCGGTACAACTGTGAGAACAATTCTCATTTCTATGACTCCAGATTGGATTTGTCATCGTTTTAGTCAATGAAAAGAAACAATAGGAAACTAAAATAGGAATTAGTCCATCATCAACACATGGCCTAAATTGAACAAGAATGTTGTAACCAGATGAACATCTAGGTCCTCATGACTATCCATCCAATCATTGTATAATTTTAGAACAGTAGTAATAGTGTATAAAAACCTTGGCTCCTCAGAGCTGAAGAGGAGATTATTCAAACACATACATTCTGATGTTGTATCTTTTCAATTAGGAAATATAAGTTCATGTTCTTTCTTTCATGTGTGTGTTTATGCCTTAACGATCATTTGATTCTGGTGTGATCAACCAGTACCTTGTATAAGGGGGTAGGGCACCCTCCTTAGCCAGGTACTTCCTGTACAATGGAAGTAGAGGTTAGCATTTTTTATATTGTTCATTTTTATTTCCATTTGCTTTTCATTTGTTGTAACTTCATACTCGTAATCAATGGTTAAATTTGATGGGCACTCCTACCCGTTAAGTAAATTTTTTATGATGGGTTTCTTTTTAAAATTTCCCTTCACATGATGTTTTATATTTATTTTTCCCCATCATAATATATATTATATGTGTTTTTTAAACTTTTATTATGAACGCGAGAAAATGTCAAGAGCAAATTTTGTTGTGAATACATAGATAACTTGTGCCTAACATAAAATTATTATGAAATTACATTTGACATAACATCATCAAAATACAAAAGTTTACATAAAATTAATATAAAAAAAACTAGAAGGATTGAAAAACAAAGGAAGTAATCAAGGTTTTCCACATTGCTATACTTATTAGATCACACAAGAGTTGGTAAAATTTCAAACAAAATTTAAAACATTTATTATAATTTGTGACACAAGAGTTAAGAGTTGATAAATTATCAAACTCAAGAGTAATTTAATACTAAATATCTATGAGCCTTACCTTTCTAGGAAGTTGCATGCATGGGTTGGGAAGTGTTCGTGTTCTTCAATCCTAATATTTTCTTTCCTCCCAGCCTTTAGTTTTCAACTTTCATTATTTGTGAATCCTCATCAACCTTCAGTTTCCAGCCCGGTGAGCGTGTTGTGCAACATGTAAGTTGTGTTATAAAATTTATAATCCACCGAAAGAATTAAAACATTGTAGCTTTGGAAATTTGAGTGTAACCTTCAATTTTCAGCCTGGTGAGTGTGTTGTGCAGCTTGTAGGCTATGCTATAAAATTTATAACCCACTAGAACAATTAAAACGCTCCTAGCTTTGGCAATCTGAGTGTAATTTTGGTAGATTATAAAATTATGTCTAGGTTTGAAAGAAATTTTTAAATACCCAAATTACATATTTGGAAACATTTCAATTTCAACCGCCCAATCTGAGAGAAAATCTCTCTGAAAATGCAACATGCCAAAATCAGGAAGCAACACTATAAGTATGTAACTATGAGTCTCTCTCTATATATATATGTGTGTGTGTGTGTGTGTGTGTGTGTGTGGTATGGGTGAATTTTTGTCTCGCCCATAAAATTGACTGTTTCACAAATTAAGTGCATGTCACTAATGATGTGTAAATTTTGAAACTGATAGTATTTGGTGGTTAAAAGACAAAAAAAAGATCATTCACCTATCAAATGTAACCTCTACTCATAATGTCATTGATATGAAATATATGTTTATTTTAATTCACTGTCATTTTAGTTCATAGCATAACATAATCGCTTCAACAATTATTATGTCGTTCGATTTGATACCAATGTTAGATTCAAAAGATAGTGTTACAATTTACATGTGATTCAATTTTATAGTTTGAAGTTGTAATCTGACTGCTAATTTAGTTTTTCTGAAAAGTGACAACTCTCTGGTTTGATTGTTGCAACTCACATAGTTTTAGTTTATGTCATAAAGGATTTCTATTGCTGTGACCTGTGTGTTCTATCACAACCACATCCATTGTTGCAATTATCACAATCTAGTTTCTTTTAGTGTTGCAACTCACTTTGTTGCAACTTTTCTTGCAGTTGGACTTTCTTTCATTTATTCTCTAAAAGTTGTAATCTTCAATAGATTAGAAATTGACAGTGAATATAATGAACACTTAATTGTTGCAAAATACAATATCTTCATCATACTTGAGAAAGTCACCAATAGATCGCAACATAATTTTCATTTCTGCAAGAGTGCTTTCAATTTCCGCAAGTGTGATTTCATTTCTGTAAGAGTGATTTCAATTCCCGCAAGTGTGATTTTATTTCTGCATGAGTGCTTTCAATTTCTGCAAGAGTGATTTCAATTTCTGCAAGTGTGATTATATTTCTGCAAGAGTGATTTAAATTCCTCAAAGACTAATTTCTATTCCTACAAGTGTGATTTCAATTTCATACAAGAATGCTCTTTAATTTCTCACAGTTAAGACCATAGCTTGGTGACTCAATTAAAGTATTTTGGATCTCAAAATTATGACATTAAAAGTGCTACAATTCCATAGTCCAACAACACTCTTCTTGCATAGATTGTGCACGATAGTTCACAAGTTCTATACAAACCCTGGATTGATAATTAAATGCTCAACTATCCATTTTCTTGCTAAAATAATTATAAAGTAATTGAAAAGTCTGTCATTTTGGCGCCATTGTCGAGGAACTTTGAAAATAAAATAGTTTTGTGTAAATGTGTGTATTTCCCCTTCATTCTATTCGAATATATTTTGTGTAATTTATATGATGTTTTCCTGAATTTTTCTATGCCCAGAAGTACAGATCAACAAGGTATATTTTTTATCTCTTCCAAAAACCACTGAGAAACTAATAGTGCGGGTCAATAAAAAACAATAAAGGAACATTGTTGGAACAGAGGCAGACCCAGGGTTCATCTCCAAGAGTGCACCAACAAGCCCTAACTACTGGCTCTTTCGGAAACACCTGCGAAGTAGCTATGGGGGTTTGCAGGACAAAGATGTCTACAACCAAAGGGGATATCAAGTGGATCTGATACAAGAACAATACATCGTTTATATGTCATTTACCAGTTCAGATCTACTCCACAGAATCATCTATCAGATCTAATATAGTAATGCAATAACAGTATACCAAGTGACAAAGAACAGAGCATCAATCACATACACAACAAAAGATATATGTGGTTCACCCTCTCTTTAGGGCTACGTCCACAGAACTGTTCTTTATAATATATTAAGATGAAGCATACAATTCTTGTCTGCGCTCTCAGCTAGAAAATCTTCTCTCTTCTCTTCTCTGCATCTCCCCTTCCTGCGCACCCAGCTGCAGGACCGATCTTCGCACCCATATGAAGATCTTACAATACCATAAGGCTCTACACGTAGCACTTCTCTCTCACACAATAGTACTCACTCGATCGCACAATAACAATGAATCATCAATCAACTTAGTACCAACAACAACAACAACCCATCCTAGGTCCTTTACACCTCTATTTATACATTACAATCACTCATCGACAACCTTAGGTCGAAACCTAGGTGTCAAAAACCTACATACCAAAACCCTAGGTCAACTTGACCCATGTTTTCAGGGCTTCGCCAACCTGTCTTTCCTTCCTTCTCACGCGATGCTCCAAAGCATCCAATAGTGGCTTTTTCCACTTGTTGAGTTGTCCATGATCCATCTTCCTTGCTGATCTATCATCCTCGATCTCCTCGTCCAACGTCTTGCTTCCTTTTACTTCGTTTTGTCTTTTTTGCTCTTTTACTCACTTCGACCAGGTAACAGTCATTGTGTCTTCAACGCAGTTCGTGTTTTTCCTTTTCTTCCTTGATCTTCGCTTGCTTCCATAACCAAGGGCCAATAGGCCCCGAAAACTCACCTATGACTCGTCCCAAGGCACTTCAGGTCTGATCCCTATTTTACTTCAACTTCAGACTGCATAGGGCAGCCTGTGCTTCTAGCTCTAGTCCTCCCTTCCTCCCTTGTGCAGATTGTCTTTTTTATGTCTGGTACCCAGTTTCAACTGCACCTGGTACCTAGACCCTTTTCCTCATGCTTTTACTAAAAGTTGTGAGGCAACTGGCTGTCATAATACAACTTCAGCTGACTCATGTTCACCAAACCTTCCTTCCATTCTCCATTCAAAGTCTTCAACTACGTATCTCCTCCTTCTGTAACATAGGTGACCTCGTATGGCCCAATCCAATGCATTCTGAACTTCCCAGGATTCTTCATGAACTTACTGTCATATACCAGTACTAGATCACCTTTATTAAATACCTTCTTCTTGATGTGTCTTTCGTGGTAGGCCTTCTCTCTTTATTTTTGGACATGCTGATGAAATCCCGCAATAAATCTATTTTCCTCCAGTTCGACCAATTTTGGAAGCCTATCTCGAACAACGCCAGTGTCGTCCATATCTGTAAAGGTAGCAATTCTTAAGCTTGGTACCAAATATTCCATTGGGACAACGACTTCGAGACCATACAACAATTTAGAGGGGGTCTGTATTCTTAGCTTCTTGCAAGTGGTTCTATAGGCACATAATACTGGTGGTACTCTTAAATCCCAGTCATCTCTATTGACACTACAAATCTTTGTTAGCATTGTCTCCAAGATCTTTTTGAATGCTTCAACTGTCCCATTTGCTTGTGGATGGTAAGGTGTGATCTTCTGATGATGAAATGTAAATTCCTCAGTCAAGGCTTCAATTGTTTTATTAATGAAATGTGTGCCTTGATCTCTCATAAGGATCTTCAGGCATCCAAGCCTGGTTATGATGTCATCAAATATGAAGCGTGCAGCTGTAGTGGCACTATAGTCCTTAACTGCTCTTGCTTCGGCCCATCTGGTCAAGTACTCTGTCGCAATAATTATGTACCTTACTCTTGTTCACTTCCCTGGTGGGTTAATAGGTCCCATGAAGTCTATGGCACATTTCTCAAATGCTTGTAGGGTTAGCTATGGTGCTAATGATATTTTATCTCTTCTGGACAGTTTCCCAACTCTTTGGCATACATCACAAGCTCTGTAATAGTCCTTAGCATCTCTATGTAAGGTAGGCCACCAAAGGCTAGCTCGAAGAAACTTTTGCGCAGTGGCTTTCCCTATGTAGTGTCCTCATACAATGCCTTCATGAGATTCGGCAAGGATCAATGGTCTTTTTGCCTCCATAACACACCTCCTCAGTATCTCATCAGGTCCCATATTGTATAGTTGTCCCGCTATAAGTGAAAATTCTGCAGCGCACACTACTAGCTGTTTCTTCTGGGTGATTGTATATTCACCAGGTGCCATTCTTGTTGACAGAAACTGGAATATCTCTACGAAGTGGTCATCAATCTTTCTAATGTCTAGTAGTTGTGCATCTGGTATTGTATCCTCCAAACTAGTAGGCTCTTCTCCATGTTCCAACCTCGACAAGTGGTTAGGACCTTTGTTCATTGTCCCTGGCTTAACTATGATCTCAAAATCATATTCCTGAAATAGCAGAATCCATATGCATATTCTTCCCCCCAACACTGGCTTTTTGACTAGGTATTTCAGCACGGAGTGATCAGTAAAATTTTTGAAGTTTCCTCCCAACAAGTAGTTGCAGAACTTCTGTAGTGCATACACCATGGCTAACCATTCTCTTTCAGTGGTGGTGTAATTGATCTCAGTTGTTGATAGCTTCCTGCTACCAAAGGCTAATGGGTGGTTGATGTATCCTGTTCCTAGTTGTGCTAACACAACTCCTAATGCAATATAAGATGCATCAACATGCACGTGAAACTCCTTACTCCAATATGGGAAAACCAGAATAGGCGCAATAACCATTTTTTGTTTCAGTGTGTCGAAGCTCTACCGGCATTCTTCAGTCAGTGAAATTGGCAATCTTTCTTCAAAAGATTCTCCATGGGTGTTGTAATATGGGCATAGCCTTTAATGAACTTCTTGTAATATCATGTATGTCCCAGCATAATGTGCAGCTGTTTGAATGAAGTAGGAGGGGGTAGATCAACTATGATGGAAATTTTAGATGGATCTGTCAGCAATCCCTGCTTGCATACAATATAACCTAACAACACTCCAAATGGTGAAAAGAAAATGCACTTCTTTCAGTTTAAGGCAATCTGAAACTTCCTACACTTGTCCAACATTAGCCTTAAACATTTGATATGATTTTTCAATAAACTAAAAACAGTCCAATCATCAAAGTATTCTTCTATAAAATTATGTAGGAACTCCTTGAATGCTTCGACTACCACCCTAGAAAAGATGTCTATGGAATTCTTCAATCCAAACAACATTACTGTATATTGGTAGGATCCCCATTCTATGGAAAAGGTGGTCTTATGGCGATCTTCCTTGGCAATCCGGATCTGATGGTATCCTGAAAATCCATCTGTAAAAGAATATACTTCCTGACCTCCTACATTATCTAACACTTCGTCAGTGAATGGAGTAGGGAAGGGTTCATGCAAACATGCATCATTCATCTTCTTGAGATATACGCAAATCCTGATCTCTCCTGTCTTCTTTTCTTGTACCACCATAGGGCTAATCCATTTTGATTCTTCGACAGGTTCTATAATCCCTTCTTCCAGCATTCTGTCGAGCTCAATCTTCACTTTCTCCTTATATTTAGGGTTCAATCTGTAGGGTCTCTGTTTAACTGGTCTTACATCTGGTTTCAAAGGGATCCTCATCTCTCCCATAGGCCCTTTAATGCCCCTCATATAAGTGAACTTGGTCGGAAACAAGTCCTGATATTGATGCAGTAACTCGGTGATCTTTTCAATAGTGGCAGCATCCCAATAATCTCCAACATTTGCAAGCTTCTATGTTTTCTCTGTTCCAATATTGACTTTCTTGATCTTGATCGACTATCCAATAAAAGGTATCTCAACTCCTAGTCCTTCCAAATCTCTCTAGACTTCTATTTCTGCGATGTTCACCTTCCTAGGATCATTGTCTTCATCATCATTGATGTTGTAACAACCTTGCAGTTTCTTGAGAGGTGCAGTCCATTCATCCTCTTCTTGCTCCAAAGGGAGGCTAGGTGCCTCCTCAAATACTTTCTATCTTACAATCTATAATGCTTGATCTACTGTAGGATATTGGCTTTCGAATAAAAATGTAGTGACAAAGTTCTGAGCCATACCTTCCCAATCTATAGTGATGAGGTGTAGTTCTTCTTGAAGGTACTAGTTGATAGGGATAATGTCCAGCGTGTTTATGAATGTTCACCCACTGCTCTTGAGGAATATTTCTCCAGGCTTTGCAACTTTGCACATGGTCTTTCGGGCAACTTTGACCTGTGTACCTAACTTCCCAGCCATCTACTTGCATTGAGAACTACTTTGTCATCAGAGTACGACATTGTACCCATTCTGTAATGTTGGTTTTATGTGTCCCCCACCATCTTGCTAGTGTGGCTTTCAAGGCCTCATCCATTGCCAACAAGAGTTGTTGCATTGTTACACTTTCTTCAAAGTCTGACAATAAGGTTTATAAAGGATTCAGATCATCAAATGTGGGTAAGTTACTTACTGTTTTACCAATCCAGCGTAGTTCTCTGGTTAATCTAGCACATCTCCTTGTATATACTTCGTACATTTTGTTCTGCCAGTTCTCCAATGCTTCTTTTGAATCTGATGAACATGTGTTGTCACTTCGCCAACTCAAATTTCCATCCGTTGTAGGATTAATGTAATCTTGTTGTCTGGCTGTTAATTTGTATATGTTTTCCAGTTCATATGCACGGTATTCTTCTCTGATGGGCTCAGTGTATCGCTGAACTTCATCGAGATCTAATGGTGTGATGACCCTAAGTCCATCTCTTTCAAACGTCATTCATCTTTTCTTTAAATCAACCACAGTGGAATTATTGAAATCCCAATCAATTCCTAACAGTGTAGGGTAAGGACAACTATCATCAACTATCTCAATCACCTCAAAGTCTGCAAACATCCTCACTCTTTCGATGTCCATAGGGACATGTTCCAATCTTCCGAAGGGGCTTACTACCTATTAATTAGCCATCATAAGCCTAATAGGGGAATAAATCATCTTAGGTGTTCTCATTAGTGCCCAGGTTTTCTTCGTCATGACATTGACCTCCGACCCTAAGTTGAGGACCACATAGCCTATATCATACTCTCCAATATGATTATTCAGGTGTAGTTACTTATTTTTTCTTCTCTTCTTGGATAGTTGATGTACTTCTTTATTTAGTAAAGGATCTGCCCTTCCTATCTCATACTATCTGACCAAATTTTGCAGCACTTGTATAACTTTCTCATCTTTATTCAACTCTATAAATGTATACAAGAAACTAACAAGTTTACTTGCCTCTTTTCAATCTCCGGGTGAAGCAGACTGATCTAATTCCAGAGTCATTTCACATTCTCTTACTTTTGGTCGTGTCTTTGATGAAGAGCCTTGGTCTCCCCTAAATTCTCTTCTTGCCTCCTTGAACATTTTTTTTTCTTTCTTTGCATCAAAAGTTTGTGTCTTCTCTGTAGCTTTCCTGACTCCTGATTCTTCTGTAGTTTTTCCGTGGGTCATTCTATCTTCTCCTGTAACAACGCCTCCTCGAGTGATAACAATGACTTTAGGGTCTTCTTCGTGAGGTTCTACTTTGATCAATTGTATCTGTGGGTTCTACTGAGGTTCCCATTTCTCTTGAAGTTTAGCCAATAATGTTGGACATTCCTCAATAACATGCTCGAAAGAGCTACAATAGCTGCAAGTGGTACAAGGGTTATAACAGTCCCTTGCCAAGTGTTCTGTTTGTGCATAGTTATAACATATTATCTTTCCTCGACCTTGACCCATACCTCCTCCTCTTCCTCTTCCTTGGAATCCACCAAGAAGGCTGAAGTTTCCTCTCCTATGGGAGTTATACTGCGTAGTGTTTCCTTCTTGTTGTACTTCGCCTTGAATCTTGTATATATCACTTGACCTTTCATGCATGAGATCGTAAGCCCTAAAATCCCTATCATCATGTACCATGGACTTACAGAACATGCAATGCAAATTTGTGGGTGTCTGAACATATTTTTGCATGTAGTATCACTCACCAAGGTGATGTCTATTTCTGCATACCTCGTACTAGGGTAGGGTAACTTGTTTCAAGGGGTTCACAGCTCCAGAGGCCAAGTATTCATGAAATAGGGGACAATGTTCCTTGTCATGTCCTTTTGATATGCATCTGACACACCAGATGTCTTCTCTTTTATCTTTTCCCTTGTCTTTCTTCATGTCTTCGACCTGCAGAGACAAACTAGTTATCTGACTCAAGATTTGACTCATACTTGAGTTGGATTCTCCCATAGGGGTTGATTCTAGATTCATGGATATCTCCAGCTCCTCCACCTGTGAAGCGATCTTTTGTTGCTTCAGAGGAAATCTAATGTGTGGTAAGAGGGAAACAATGAACCATTCCTTGTTCTGCTCATCTGGGATTTGAAAAATTAGATGTCCTGTCAAGGTCTTGAATCTTTGATCGAACTCCCATACCAGTTCAACTATTCTCTACTTGATTTCTTTCAATTCTATAATGGACTGTGATTCTGACTTAGGTTTCTTGAATTAAACAATTAGCGAAGTCTTAATAGCATTCAATGGTCTAGGTGTAGCTCCTTGGACAAATTTCATATACCAGCTCAATGCGCGATCTCTTATGGTAGTACTGAACTGAGCTCGTTTGACAGCTTCATCGGTGATATTCTTAATACTCCACATAGCTTCGCAGAGAAACCAATGATTTTTAGGGTCTTCAGATCCATGTCCTCTAAAGGTGGGTAACCCCATCTCATTTTCCATAGATCTTCTTAGGTTTCCTGACTGAGTATGTGATGGACTACCAGTGATAGTTCTCTGATGACTTAGGTTACTCTGGTTATTTAAGGCTGCTAAAACAATAGGAAGAGTGCAGGTACTTACTTCAACATTCTTCCCTAGCATATTCTGAATGCTCCTTGTCTATCAGATATGCCTCTTCTCCACTGTAGAAATGCTCATCCTCGTAGTTCTTCTTAAATAGGTTCGCAAGATGACCTTCTTTGAATGTTCTCCCACTGCGTGTATGTCTAGCCTCTATGTCGATGTCATTGTCCAAATTCTTGAACATTATCCTTTTTGGATCCGTCTAACTACTGTATCTTCAATATGTTCTTTTCATGTAATAGCATCTTGATCCTCAACTTCAAAAAATGTAAAAATTTTCCTCTGGGTCCCTTAAAGAAATATCTCTCGGCTTGGCTATATAACTCTACTCTGTCAACAACAAACTCAGTGATATACCCTCCAATGGTACTATCAAACTAGTGATCTACTGCTTTGGACATGACGTTATCAACTCTCTTGACCTTCTTGATCAACGCCGACGTCCAAACTACAAGTGGCCTAGATCTGATCTCAAATTGGGTATCTGCTAACCTATCTAGCCACTCATATAGCTCCTGATGGATTCCTCCAAAGAAAATTTCATGTATATCAATAAAGATATATCTCTCCAACCAATCCTCTATACTAAGATTAGGATTCTTGTTCTGGGCTTCAATGAAGTCCTTTTCTTGGTCTTCTATCCACTTCTGTATCTCTATCTTCAATGGAAACCACCTTGACATTACCTCAAGAAGATGTTGGTCCTGACAACAGAACCATTTTTTGACACAGGGGCAGACCCAGGGTTCAGCTCCACGAGTGCACCAACAAGCCCTAACTACTGGCCCTTTTGGAAACACCTGCGAAGCAGATGTAGTCTCACCCGAAGTAGCTATGGGGGATTGCAGGACAGAGATGTCTACAACCAAAGGGGATATCAAGTGGATCTGATACAAGAACATAACAACATTTATATGTCATTTCATATCTACTCCGCAGAACCATCTATTAGATCTAATACAGTAATGCAATAACAACATACCAAATGAAAAATAACAGAGCATCAATCACACACACAACAAAATATATACATGGTTCACCCTCTCTCTAGGGATACGTCCACATAACTGTGCTTTATAATATATTAAGATGAAGCATACAATTCTTGTCTGTGCTCTTAGCTAGTAGATCTTCTTTCTTCTCTTATCTGCCTCTCCCCTTCCTGTGCACCCAACTACAGGACCTATCTTCGCACCCAACTGAAGATCTTACAATACTAGAAGGGTCTACACTCAAAACTTCTCTCTCACACAATAGTACTCACTCGATCGCACAATAACAATGAATCCTCAATCAACTTGGTACCAACAAAAATAACAACAACAACAACCGATCCTAGGTCCTTTAGACCTCTATTTATACGTTACAATCACTCAACGAAAACCTTAGGTCAAAACCTAGGTTTCAAAACCATAGATACCAAAACCCTAGGTGTCTAAAACCCTAGGTCAACTTGACCCGTGTTTTCAGGGCTTCACCAGATTGTCTTTCCTTCCTTCTCGCGTCGTGCTCCAAAGAATCCAATAGTGGATTTTTCTGCTTGATAAGTTTTCCATGATCCATCTTCCTTGATGATTTGTCATCCTTGATCTCCTCATCCAACGTCTTTCTTCCTTTTACTTGGTTCTATCTTTTCTACTCTTTTACTCACTTCGACCCAGTAACAATCACTATGTCTTCCACGCAGTTTGTGTTTTGCCTTTTATTCCTTGATCTTCGCTTTCTTCCATAACCAAGGGCCAACAAACATCACCAAAAAAACTACCTATCACCTACCACCAGTTCTCTTTCTAAGAAGAATTTCGAGGAATTCCCTCATGAATCAAATACTGTACAAGGATCCTTTCATACTGAGACCACATTATCCGAGGAACATATCAAGGAGAAATATCATTTAGAAGAGTTCCTTTTGCATGAGGTACTTGGAAATTAGAGGACAACCCTCAAGAAGAAATGGCTCATGAGTTTGTTAAGGAGGAACCCACTACCTTCAGATTCCCAATCAAAGAAACATACAAAGAAACCAAGATGAAGAATATTCCTCACTCATTGTTGTCGAAATTTCACGGGATATCTAAGGAAGATCTTGATACATTTCTCTTTGAGTTCAATGTACTTTTCAAAAGCTACAACTATGTGACAGACACCCAAAAATTGAAGCTCTTTCCCACCACACTTAAGAGCACTACGTTATGATGGTTCATGGGCCTTGGAAAGGAAAACATTTGGTCATGGGACCAAATGATGAAGAAATTTTTGGACAAATATCAAGACTATAGATAAGGAAATAAGGGAGGAAGTTTTCAAGATGATGCAATAGGAAGATGAGAGCCTAGAAGGCTACATCGAACAGTTCAACTATAACCTACAAAGGGAAATACAAGGGGACTTAGCTCCTGGAACGTGACATGTATTATTTTTTAGAGGAATATGATATGATTGTACGGTACTCCTCAACCTTATGGGCTGGGGAGACATTTCTTAGCTAGAATACAATATCATCTTTCAACTTTGTCGTAAATATTCTAGAGGCACATCTAAAACAAGAAAAGGGTCGAGAGATATATTGGAAAGGACATGAAGGAATATCGAAAGTGAAGTAACAAGGGAAAAAATTAGGAACATGTTAGAGAACTTCAATACTAACATACTCAAATCCCTAAGATCTCAAATAGATACACTGGAGACAAAAAAGAAGCAGGAAGAAGTAGAACAAGCATTGTCCATCTTTATCCCAAGGTATAGAACAAAGCATCAAAAAAAGGAGTGTTTGTTGGATCAAATCGAAGTCTATGGAATATGCATCGAGGACCATTCTACACATAACTATCCATCCCTTACCCGACTTAATAACATCTATCATAAAACAGAGGAACTAGAATAGTGTTCTACATCTCTCAATCGAGACCATGGTAGCCTAAACCTCAAGGTATGATCCCAAACCAATCATACTATTTCAATTCATATTGGACTAACCCTTCTATACAATATTATTCTCAACCATGGGGTATACCAACTCAGTAATGGGTAGCTCCTCCTCCTAGTCAGCTATGGTAACAAGGTTAGAGAAATCCCACCATGGGAGGACCACAAAAACCTATGACACAACCACCTATGTAGCTTCTTCCTCCACCCTTGATGCATGCATCTACATCCACCCCTCCTGAACCATACCTTCATGCACAACCTATGCCTAATCCAAATAATGGGAGGCCAACCCAACCAGAACAAGATTCTGGACTTGCAACCTACCTAACTTACTCCATCTCTTCCCTGGAATGTAACAATATCCACCTTAGATATGGGAAGAATCTAACAAAGGACCAAACTCACATTAGCATTGAATATATAAATGAGGAGGTTCCAAGTAAAGAATCAAAATAGAAACAATGTTAGGAACCTTCAAAAACAAAAAAATCCCACCTTTCCCTTTGGGACCCACCCTATCTTGAAAGGCTAAATCAACATAAACCCTTTACACAACTTGAGTTTGATTTCTTATGAGAACTCAATAATGTGTGTGTGTCAAAATACCCTTATTCCAAGCCATTGAAGATGTATCGATTTATTCAAAGCGGTACAAGAACTTTGTCTGAGGAACCCTGGTAGGAAATGAAAGGATCCCCAAGCTGCTCACGTCATGGGAATTAATAAACCTAATGATGGGGGGAGTTCTCACCACTAAGTATTATGACCCTAGAAATCTAGTTGTTAATGTGAAAATCAATAATACACTTATTAGTAACACACTAATTGACTTAGGGGACACCATTAATTTTATGACATGCAATACCATGCAAGACTTAGGACTTACATGCCTTAGGTAAACCCCCATTATACTTCAAATCATTGATAGATCCACCATTAAACTAGAAGCTATTTTATAAGATGTAGTGATCTCTGTGGATTTAGGGGAATATCTTGCTAACTTCATGTTCCTACAACCTAAAAAATCACTGGGTGGGTACCCTCTAATCCTGGTACAACCATGGTTGGTCATTGCCAATTCTTATATTGATTATCGGTCGAGAAACGTGACTGTTTTCCATGGGACTTCCACCAAACAATTAACTCTTTACCCTCCTACCAAACCTAGTCTCAACTTAGAAACACCACTTTGGGTTGATGGAGAAGAAATAGATGAAGAGGGGGAAGCCCATCAAGTCCTACCCATAGATCACTATCTAGCCATAAGAGATAAAAGAGAGGATGATGAAATCAATGATTTTATAGCCTACTCTTGTTCTTCAAAAAACACACATCTTCTTGACCATATCATGAAACCAGAAACTCATCTTTGTTTATCCTCCACAAGCATCTCACCCACCGAACACAAACCCGTACAAGAAAAATACCAAGGGTCGCTCATAGAAACCATAGAAATTAGCCCTGGGAAAACCTTGAAAATCAACAAAGGACTAACCAAACAACAGAAAGAGTGATTGGTTCAATTGGAATGGAAGCACAATGATGCCTTTTCCTGGGATTACTTTGACATGATGGGAATCCACCTAGACCTATGTACACATCATACATATATCAAGGAAGGAGTTTGACCCATTCGTAAACCTCAACACTAGATGAACCCAACAATGAAATACATAGTCAAGGAGGAGCTATAAAAATTACTTAGGACTAATTTCATATATCCTATTTTTGATAGCTAATGAATCTCCCCTCTTATAATTGTACCGAATAAAAATGGTAAATGAATAATTTGTGTAGATTATCGAGAATTTAATAAAGTAACACATAAGGATCACTTCCCATTACCATTTATTGACCAGGTCCTAGACACACTTGCAGGGAAGAAGTATTTTTCTTTCCTCGATGGCTTCAATGGATACAACCATATTCAAATCGACCCTAAAGACCAAGAGAACATAACATTCACATGTCCTTGGGGGAAGTTCACATACCGTTTTCTACAATTAGGATTATGTAATGCCCCTGCCACCTTTCGGCGAGCCATTATATGTATATTTTCTGATCTAGCTCATGACTGTGTGTAAATATATATGGATTCTTTTACAACATATGGCGACGAATTCGATGAATCATTATCCAACCTAGAAATTATAGTAATTAGGTGCAAGGAGTCAAATGTCACCCTAAGTAATGGATTTTTTTTATGATGGAAAATAACGACATTATACTCGGACATCGCATCTAAGCCAAAGATATTCAAGTCAATCCTGAGAAAAAAAGGTAATCAAACTTTGCATAAGAAGGTACAAATCTTTCTAGGGTATGTTGGTTATTATTATAGATTCATTGAAAAATTTTCACGTATTGCTCATCTGTTATTTTCTCTACTTAGAAAATATATTGAGATCATGTGGACATAGACATGACAACATGCACTTGATGAATTGAAAGTTAAATTGTCTGAAACACATGTATTAAGAGGACCCTATTGGACCCTCTCGTTCCACATTTTCACAGATGCATTTGACATGACCATCAGAGAAGTCCTCGGACAACTTGAAGGAAAATACCCATATGCAATATGCTATGTGAGTAAGAATATCTGATCCGTTGAACTAAACTACATGGTAATTGAGAAATATTTTCTTGTTGTTATTCATGCAATAAAAAAGTTTCGACACTACATTACTGGATATTTTGTAATCTTGCATACTGATGATACTTCTATTAAATATTTAATGAAAAAACCAATCACAAATGGTAGGGTTACTAGATGGTTTCTTTTATCACAGGAATTTGATATTACCATTTTAGAAAAACCAAGAAAATATAATGTAGTGGCTAACTTTCTTTCTAGATTAACATCTAATGAAAATGAACATCCAGTAGATGATTGTTTTCCAAATGAACACCTGTTTGGAGTATCTACTAACTCACCTTGGTTTTCAAATATTGCTAATTTTTTGGTTGCAAGTAAACTTCCACATCACCTGACCCCCAAAGAACAATAGAGTATAGTCAGGAAAAGTGAAACATTCTCATGGATTGATGGATGCCTCTTCTACACTGGACCTGATTTGATTATTAGAAGGTGCGTATGAGAAGACGAAGTCCAAGACATCCTAAAAGCCTGTCACGATGGGCCATGTGGGAGACATTTTGTAGATAAAATAATTGGGTACAAAATACTTCACCAAGGGTATGCATGGCTCACACTTTTCATAGATTCCAAAGAATATGTAAAGAGGTGCAACATTTGTCAACACATGGGTAGGTCCATACAAATACATGAAATGCCACTACAATCACAAATGGTGTTAGAACCTTTTGATAAGTGGGCCATTTATTTTGTGGGACCAACAAATCCCCCATCTCATCGACACTCCTACATCCTTGTTTGTACAAACTATGTCACAAAATGGATGAAAGCCAAGGCATTTCTGGTGGCAACCGAACAAGCAGTGGTAGAATTTATCCACGAGGAATTTTTTGTAAGGTTTGAGATACCATGAGAGATAGTGACCAATGGAGGAACTCAATTCACATCACAACTTGTCATAGATGTGATGGACAACTACAAAATCAAGCACAAAATAAAAAAAAAACCATATTGTCCACATGGAAATAGATAGGTAGAGGGCACTAACAAAATCCTTGAGGATATCATTACAAAATCTGTCATATTACACCTCAAGGATTGGGCTGATAGACTCCCCGAAGCCTTATGGGCCTATAGGACGACCTGAAGAACTACTACAGGGTGCACATATTATGAGTTAGATTATGTGAAGTGAGTACTTCTACCCATTGAGACAAAGATTCAAACATTAAGGACAACAATACAACTTGGGTTGGAATTATCAGAGGCTCAGAAACAAAGACTGCTCCAAATCAACGAGTTGGAAAAACTATGACATGATTCCCTACATCGGGCCATCATGATACAACATCAAAGGGATAAATGAAATGATAGGTTTATCAAGAAAAAAAAAATTAATGCTGGAGACATGGCATTATTTTTTGATTCTAGGTTCAAATATTTTAGAGAAGAGTTTTGCACCATATGGCTTGGTCCATATGATATTGCCACAATGTATGATAGTGGGGCCATCAAAATCTGCACTATCGATGAAGATAGGATTCCTCTCATGGGTAATGGAAATAGACTCCATCTGTACCAACGACCCCTATCAAAAGAATCATTTCTAAAGAAAATTACAAATGGATGGCCTGACAGTGATCTGGAACTTGTTCTTCCTAGAGAATTTTTGTTTCTACCAAAAACAAAGTGAAAACCAACTTAGTTGGCACTTAAAAAAAAAAAATGCACTTCACAGTTTCGTAAATTAGTTGGCTAAAGAGCGAGTTTTTAGATTAACTCCATTAAACATGTAAATGTGGGAACTTGTCGAGGCCTCATCATGGGGTTGGTTGGAACTGCCCCACGACATGGGGGTTTGTGCAACCAAAGATTGTTGCTGCAGAAAAGGATGAGTGAGCACAGGGGGTTGTGAATTTCCCTTGAAAAGTTTGGCCACTTCATCGCGATGTGGGCAGTCTCGAGTGTAGTGATCGTCACCACAAATGAGACATGGGAATTTCAGTTTTCGTTGTGGTTGTTTTCGGGCAGTAGGGGTTTGCGGTTGGGTCTTGGGTTGCTCGTTGTTGTTGTTCTTCTTTGGTTTGTTTCTCACTTTCTTCTTGCCCCCAAGATATTGTGAAGGGGTTGACTGGACTGCATTCACATTAGAAACCTGAGTTTGAGGTGGGGTAGAAGAGGGTGTAGTCGAACTGGGAGCAGCCATGGAAGCGGGCCGCTGGATTGTTCCAGTAGACTGAGTAGTAGATTGCGTTTTGATGGAGCCAATAACTCCATCCACATGCGAAGCAGTCGATGGTTTGGATGGATCGTTAGTGGCACGGGTAGCGTTCGGTATAAACTCATATAGAGTACCGGATTGTGAATAGACTAAGTCTAAGTACTGAGCTCAGGCGATGGATTCTTCCTCGGTGACTACGCCACCCATGGCAACATCACAAGCAATCTGAGGTAATAGTGATTTCGTGAACCATTCTGCTAACAATTGGTCGAGAATGACCGCTTTGATTAGCCTTCATCGTCGTCTTCATTCATGGATATGATCAGAGATATGTATGGAAGTTGTTTGACGAAGAGAGGTTAATAGCTCAGTAACCGTCTCGTATCGAATGGGTAGTTGGAAATGTGTGAGGAAGGACATGGCAAGGGAGTTGAAATCGTGAAAAGATGCGCGTGATAATTCAATATACCATTTTTCTGCGGAACCCGTAAGTGTTCGTTGGAAAAGACGCAAACGAATCGAATTGTCCATGAGGGAGTTGGATGAACACCACAAATGGAAGGTCATCACATGGTTGTTTGGGTCTTCTCCGGGCTTTCCATAGAATTTTGGGATATCATAAGGAAGTTTAGCTGGAATGGCTGGCCAAATCGGAGAGTGATAAATGGGATCATTCGTTAACTCAGACAAGTCTGGAAGGTCCAGGGTGGCTAAAAAAGGTAGTTGTCGGTTAACCTATGGGTAATGCTGGTGTGGCAGAGGGACACCAGTGGGGCCCAATACTGGGTTATGTGGATAATTATAACTCGTGGGCCCTCTCATGTGAGGTTGGTTTTGACCAAGGTACATAGGATTCGAGATGTTTTGAGAAGCGTTGGTGAGCGGAGGATAACCGGATGGGTTTTGTGGATTATAGGGTGGGTTTGGAATTTGTCCATAAGGGGGTTGTTGCGAAGTCTGAACATTTTGTCCTGTGGAGGCATGCAGATTTCCTTGAAAAGGGACGCTCCACGGATTGGGTGCGGCGGACACATTTTTTCCTTGTGCTTGATGGTGTACTCCGGATTGAGGCTTCCCCCCAGCATGAGGGTGCCCCCCGAATGGATTTTTTCCTCCGATGGGAGGATGCCCCCCAGCATTAGGGTTCCCTCTTAATGGAATTTGTCCTCTGGAGGGACGATGCCCCCCGGTTTGAGGTAGAGTTCCTGGGGTCTGAGAGCCAGATGTAAATGACTGACCGGTGCCACCGATCGGGTTAGGACCACCAAGGCCAGTCTCTCTGGGTTGTTGGATAGGTATGGAACTTCCTGGTATAGTTTGGGTAGTGGTATGGGTAGTGGTGGTAGCGGAGGCATTCAATGCCCTGAATCCAAAAGGGAGTGTAGGTCTTGGTGTGGCAGGTGTGCCAATTGGGGCTTGATTAACTACCGCATTACCGGCAGGGATAGTCGGAATGTGCGGGGCCATTGTCGAATGGGTTGTCTGGAGGGGAATAGTAGACCTTGGGCCAACGGGCGGTATGTTCGGACCAACGGTTGGTGTGGTTGTAAAAGTGGTAGTATCAGTGAAGTGATTTGGGGGTACAGTGTAGGAAAAAGGTGCATGGACACCTTCCCCTGTTCCATAAAGATCTCGCACCAAGCGTGGTGGACTCCGAACAACGTCCGCAGTCCAAAAAGGGTCACTGGCTAAAGGGTTTTGAGAAGACCCGACCGGAATGTCAGAAGGATTGATGACAACAAATTCTCCAGTGGAATTCAGGTGGAGGATTTTTCGTTCGTATCCCTCCAGAATGCGATAAGCTTCCGGATATTCTGAGACAATTTGAAAATTCTCCAAATGAATGGGAACTTCTTCCTGAGAAGTTGTAGTATTATGAACCTTGCTCTGTTGAGGGGATTCTTCCGTAGAATGAGGGGGTAAAGGGGTGTTTCCTTCCATATTTTCTGGAGGAAGTCCCTGTGGCCTCCGCGAGCGGCGTGGAGGGTCGATGTTGGCAGAAAAGATTCGGCGAAAGAAATCTATGGCCAACTAACGAAAAGAAACAACACACGCTAAAAATCTAAGAATCACAACCAAGAAACCATGACCTTCTTTTGATGACTGTACTAGTTGGTGATGAAATCCAATGTCGCGTGATCAAGTCCAGAAGGGGCGGGGATAGGGTGGAACAGTTACAATGGCAACCTGCTTAACAGAGTTACGCCTTGGTGCAAGCTTCCACGCAGAAATTGTGGATTTACCCTCCAAGGAGCCAGAGTGAGTTTGACCAATGTCTGCTCCAGGTACAGTGAGACTTCCTGGCACCGTCACCTTGTGTAAGACCCTAAAGATTATGGCCACTAAGGTTACCAATTCGCAGTCAACCCCTGGGCGGGAACAGTCGACAGTCAGATCCGAACGTATGGGCAGGGTATCAAGCCTGAAATCAACTAAAAGGATTCCATGCAGTAATTTTGGATTTACCTCAAAGTGATCCCCATAATACGATCCGACCACCACAATCAGTTAAACCACGGAGGGTTAGTCCCCGTAGCTCACCCGAATGCGACCTCATGTGTAACCCCTGTGTGAGAGGGGGATCCCAGGCAGACTTATACGATAAATGGATTTGACTCTCCCTAACTCAGGATGCTACTGTTTGTTTTGGAAACTTTGGAGAGTTATGCTCACAACCCTAATCCAAAGTACTAAGCCTAGTCTACTGTTGGTGGAGGATCCTAGAAAAGAAAAAGTTCTAGATAACTTTTAATTAGCGTTGATTTTTATGGTTGTTCTTTACGCAAAGGGGTGCATGGAAGTGAAACAAATGGAATTATGACTCAGACCCAAAGAGTGCATCAAACATGATAAGCAATCATTTCTTTTCGATGAACATCTAGCTAAGGGAGAGAGAGAGTTCTTTTCACTAATCAAGCACAAATAAGGAATGCCCTCAAATGATTCTTTTCTCAATCAAATCCTGATGTAATGCAAAAACTTTTAAATGCCTTCTAATATGCACAATCAATCATAAAGATGTCTTTTATTGTTTGTGTATGAGTGATGATCAATACAACACAATGCTCGTCTTGCTAATTATCTTTCTTATATGAATGAAAACCAAACTAGCACAAGCAAAAGTCACACAAACAATACACCCTTTCGTAGAAATCAAAATGAAAAGCGAAAGAAAAGAAACAATCAAAGAAAAAAAAAAAAAACTTCACACCCAAAAGCAAAAGTTGAAGAACAATAACCTTGACTGAAATTGGGATGAAGAGGTATGTAGGCCTTTGATGACCTTCACCAGGGTTTTTACTCAGCTGATGAGGAGAGAAGAACAATGCATGGGTTTCAAACTTCACTCAATAGGAAAAACTCAATGAAAATAGTGAAGAAGGCTACAAGATCCAACTAACAAGGTGTTTATTCTTCAAAAAGGACAGATGTCAAGGCTGAAAGGGAAGAAAAATTGACTCACTAGATCACTCAGCAAAAGAGACACAGAGGCAAACCCTGAAAAAGGCAGTCCTGGAGGGTTTTTTGTGCCAAAAAGAGGCTGGCGCTCTGTTTCCAAAGGCAAGGAGCATTGTAGCGCTCTGTGCAGAGGTATGGGGGAGCGCTAGTGCTCTGTTAACACTAGGATAGAGGCGCCAAGGTCTAAAACTTCAAAAAATGTCAGAAAATTCCAAAAATTGAAATTCAAATTCGACAATTATGCTGAGTATGATGAGGTAAGGAGCCAATCAGTTCATGAAACTAATCAAAAGAGGAGTTAACTAGGTCTGAAACAATCAAGGGATAGAACAAGGTCAATGAGGAGAAAAATCCAAACAAGAAGTTTCGATTTGAGGCTATCTCCCCAGTATGGTCGCCAGTGTCTGTTGTAGGAAAATCTCCCTGCGGACAAGTAGATCGCCTGTAAGAGCTTGAACCTAACTCTAGACAGAAAATGCTTAACATGGACACTGAATTCCTTTCAAATCCATCTAAACTAATACATGAGAAGGAAGGATGATAGAAGTACCTTTTATCGACGTTTGTCCCTGCACGCTCCGAGTTGCGCTCTAATCCTTTGCTCCTCGCTGATTTCTGTGGACAAAGCAAGATACAACCACTTCCTACTCTACTGATATTAGCTTGAAAACGGATCTATTAATAAATGATAAGTTCATGTGACATTAGACACAAACTAGAAAGAAACAGGCCAAGCGTGTCATATTGATGAGAAAAACGACAGCAATACTTACAATCATAGATGCGAATGCGACAACTTCGTCGAGTCCTCTTCATATAACCCTTGCCTGAAAGATACACAACCCAGATAACAGCATATTCACTGATCACTCTCCTTTGGCTGACTATGAGTTTCCTCCAAGATCATAAGTTTCATATCTTCAATTCTTCCCCCTTTCCACCATCATAGACCCTGTTTATATAGGTTAAGAGGAGCTTAACTTCTTGAGTTATCTTTAGAACAAGTTGGGAACCTTCTCCTTAGATCAAGGATCTCTTGATGAAACCAAGAATTCGAGCACAACTGCCTCCTAATCTCGAAAGATCCTCCCCTTATTCTCCTCAACGGGCCAACTACTGCCTCAAATTAGGCAGCGCTCCCTTAGAAGGGGCATCAGAGCGCTGTAGCGCTCCCTGGTAAGCCTTGGGGGAGTGCCAGCACTTTCAAGATGAGCATCACTCCTTCAAAGGGGGCTGGGGAGCGTTATAACGCTCACTGAAGCCTTGTAGGGGAGCGCCAGTGCTTCTAGGGCTGAAGTGGGGGAGCGATCCTCCTCAAAACCTTTGTTTCAAGGCTCTCTTCAGGTGTCAAGAGTTATTTGACTTCAGTAAACCAGTTCTCCTTCTTCAAATCAAGCATATGAAATGTTATAAGTGTCTCCTTAGTGTCGTTAATCATGGAAGTATGTCTGAACATCATTTGCGACACTTGTAACCAACTTGCGACACTTGCGAAAGTTGTACGGAAGATGCGACACTTACGACAATTGAGAGGAACATGCGACACTTATCCAGCTGAGTAATTTTGATGTGTAACAGACTGGTCGGAGCAGCTACACAGTTATTTCGTGACAGATTGGTCTCATCTATGGCTTCCAGAGAACGACAAGCCCAACAAGATCAAGGTAAATCGTGAACACTACCTTAAGTTCACGGTCACAGATTTGAACGATCCCAACGAACCATTTAAACCTTCTGCTGATTCACCCGAAGTACAAGGGATGGACACATTTTTCGGCAATTTTATGGCCGAGGCTTCAGCTATCACCAACTCAGAACAGCAGTCCGAGATTGTAGCATATGTGCAGCCAAAAGCTTCTACACAACGGTCTCATGTACCCGATGGAAGTCAAATTTGGTCTCTTTATTTTGACGGGTCAAAGTCCAAAGAAGGAGCTGGTGCAGGCTGCGTCATTATCGATCCGGCAGGTAACAAAACATTCATTGCATGTAGGTTGGAATTCGAATGTACTAACAATACTGAAAAATATGAGGCTTTACTACAAGGTCTCAGAAAATATTTGGATATGAACATTCAAAATTTGACCGTCTTTGGCGACTTTGAAATAGTGGTTAGACAGGTAAGAGATTCTATCCACTGTCTTTCTCCACATCTAAAAATCTACCAATCTAAGGTATGGAATTTAATGAATAAATTTTCTGCTTTCAATATAAATTCTAATCCTAGATTGAATAACTCTGAAGCAGATCTATTAGCTAATGTAGCTTCTAAACTCTTTCCTGTAGAAGGCTTATCCCCAGATGCATTCTTCATCGAGCTGTTGTTTAGGCCATCCATTCTCGACAACATTACGAACTGGAGAGTTTTTGACGACGATCAGTAGATTATTAACTTTCTGCACATGGAAGAGACCTTTCAAAGTGTGGTGATAGACGAACACACACACGACGACAATTTGCAGGATTTCACGATAATACCAGATCCGTGAACTCCTGAAACTTCATCGGATATGGTAAACTCGATCCCTAAATCTGTTGTTAGATTAGAGAAATTTTATGATCTTCGAGATAAATTCAAAAAATCGGTCAACTGTAAAACCAATAGTTCCTCATTATCATACGAAAAGGTGAACTTAGGAACTAAGATCAATCCGCAGTGCATTAATCTAGGGTTAGGATGTTCTGAACAAGAAAAAGTTGCCTTTATTAAATTGTTCAAAGAATTTAAAGATGTGTTTTCATGGACGTATGATGACCTTAAAACTTTCGACCCTAACATCATACAACATGTCTCTCCTATGAAGCCCCAAACCTTACCCTTTCAACAAAAATTGAGAAAAATGCACCCTAAGCTCGAACCGAGAAAAATCCATCTTTGCAGTAGAACAGGGTAAACTCTTTGGATTTATTGTGTCAAGTGAAGGGATGATTATCAACCCCGAAAGGACTCAAGTCATCGCAAAACTTCCCCCTCCTACATCCAAAAAATCTATGTAGTCTTTCTTAGGCTAGATTAACTTTGTGAGAAGATTTGTCCCCAGTTTCTCTGAGATGGTCGGGCCTTTGCAGAACCTAATTAAGAAAGACACCCAATATCACTGGGGATCCCTAGAAAATCATGCTTTTAACGCAATAAAGAAGGCCATAATAGACGCTCCGTCTCTCATGAGCCCCGATTTTTCTCAAGACTTTACACTCTACACTTTTGCTTCTGACCATTCCTATGCCGCCGTCCTAAACCAAAAGAATGTTGAGAACAATGAAGTACCCATTGCCTTTATGAGCTCTGCTTTCAAAGGCGTTGAACTTAATTACCCAGTGGTAGATTGGCAAGCCTATGTTGTTTTCAAAGTAGTCAATCACTTCTGGTCCTATCTTTTGAAGTCAAGGACGAAAGTCATTGTCCCCTACCCAGCCGTCAGGAACCTGTTAGTGCAGAAGGAACTAGGAGAAAAGAGGGCTAACTAGGTCACCTCCTTGCAGGAGTACGACTTAGAAATCACCCCAGCTCAGATAGTGAGAGGCCAAGGGTTATGCAATTTAGTTGTTGATTCAGCGGCAGGACAGTAAGAAGAAAGCGATTTGTCAAACCTAGGACAACACGATCAAAATCTAATCTGTTGTGAACAAAACCCTTCCAGTCCTTGGTATGATGATATAAGATTCTATCTTGAACATGGGTCAGCACCCCGTCACTTGGATCCCACTAAAAGAAGAGAGTTGATATTAAAGTCTGCCTCCTTTCATCTGGTTAATGGTATCCTGTTTTGTCAAAGTTTTGACGGCATACTGATGCGCTGTCTTGAAAAAGATGAAGCAGAAAAAGTCTTGCTAGAGTTGCATGTAGGAGAAGCTAGTGGTCATTTTGGTGGTGACACCACTGCCCATAAGGTATTAAGAGCTAGTTATTACTGGCCCACACTTTTTAAAGACGCCCATGCCTTGTGTCGTAAGTGTATCATTTGTCAAAAAGCATCAGGGCAGTTACAAAAACCAGCCTTTCCTTTACAACCCGTTTCAGTAGATTCTCCTTTTCAGCAGTGGGGCCTTGATATCATAGGTCCGATCAACCCCCCGTCCTCACAACAACACAATTTTATTGTGACAGCCACAGATTACTTTACCCGATGGTCTGAAGTTGCTGCGTTAAGAACCGTCAACACCAGTCAGGTAATTTCCTTTCTAAATTCCAATATCATCACTCGTTTTGGTATCCCTGACTGTTTAGTATTCGATAATGCTTCTTACTTTTCCTCTCTTGAGATGAGCGAGTTCGCTTTGGAAAAAGGAATTAAGTTGAAGTATTCTGCTAGTTATTATCCCCAAGGCAACGGATTGGCAGAATCGACAAACAAGAACTTGATTAAAATCATCAAGAGAATGGTGGTTGAAAATCACAAAAATTGGCACAATGCACTGTTAAACGCGTTGTGGGATGATAGGGTAACACCAAAAGCTGTTGTAGGTAACTCCCCCTTTTTTATTGTTTATGGTAGAGAAGCAATTCTTCCACCTCACATTCTTCTTCCTTCACTACAGTTGTCACAGAAAATCCAAGAAGAAGATTGTCCCCCTTTGGAAAACCKAATTAACGCTTTGATGAAGCTAGAAGAGGTAAGAACCCAAGCTAAACGTAATTTAGATCAGCATMAACTATTGGTTAAAAKMTGGTTCGATTCTAACTCTKCTTCTGATAKGAATTTTGAAGTAGGTGACCTCGTCCTGAAATGGGACAAACCACATGAGGGAAAGGGAGAACACACRAAATTTCAAAACTTGTGGCTTGGACCRTTTTTAATTRYTGAAAAGTTAGGTCCCAGTTCTTTTCGATTGAAAAATCTAGAAGGACAACCTGACACSTATCCGGTGAATGGCCAAGCCCTGAAAAGATACTTTGCTTGACAACAACCCTTGTATACTATGTACATATTTTTCTTTTGTTTGTTTTTTTTTCGTTTGCTTTTTGTTTTTGATTTCCTCTTTGAGTTTATCAGTTTGTGTTTTTGGAGATACACATACCTGTATACTGAGCTATTCAGATAAAGAAAATAGAAAATTCCCTCGCTGAAATAACTGCTAAGAAAATTGTATAAACATCAATGGTATATTTCTGAAATTTATATCCATGTTGGCAAAAGTTTGTTGTTTGAAAGAAGTTGATTGATTTCGATATCTGAGTAAATCTTGTCATGATCATCTATTATCTTTTTATACTGTCCCTATTCCTTAAGGGAATGACTCAGAAGATGTCTCCATGCCTTAGGAAGTTGTTTTTGTAAATGAAACATCCCTGGATCTTAATAAAGGACAGTTCTAAAAAATTATGATGAGGGCTAATATATATATATATATATGTTAAAATATCATGATTTTCAGCGTCACACCGCTCAACTATATGTCTTTGAAGAAGAGAAAACAAAATAAATTATTAATAGAGCCGTGGGAAGTGCCTATAAACCTGTTGGGATGCTAAACAAGTCTGCTAGCAGTGGGTAAATGCATGCATGACACCAAGACAACTTCGTCGGGGTACTGAACAGGCCCACTGGCAGCAAAGCAATGTCGGGTATATGAAAATTTGCAAATAAGAAACCTCTTAACCATAAAATGTCCTTTATTCTGATCTAGAACTTCTTGGTAGGATACAGATGTTAGAGTGGGTTAAATGGCAACCCTGTCGAGGCTATGAACGCCTGCTGGCAGCAGTGGCTCTGTCAACAGTATTGGAGATTTTATCTTTAATATCGTGATTCATTTGTCTTAAGACTGTTATCTGTTTTCATCTTTTAAAACACTGCTGGAATAGTTGATTAATGATGATGTTTATGCGATTTTCTGGTTGTTATTTTTGAGTTGGAATTATCTTTGTTGTCCTAATTTGAATTTGTTCTTTTGGCAGAGATAATTGCTTCTACCAGTGTGTCGCCATTGTTGGCAGCCAATTCACATTTTCTACTATCCTTATAAGCTGCCTACACCAATGTTTTGCAAACCTTAATTTTTCGTCGCAATTCTCAAATAAACGACACTTTTATTTTTGCACTATTTACACACTTACCTTCATTCTTGTTTTCACGACTGAAAGCGTGAAAACTTGGTCTTTCGAAGTCGCATTAAAATCTTCACTGAATTGTCGTTATCATTCTTGTCGATATGCCCATTGCGTTTACATTTTACTTATCATTATGCAGTTGGCAAAACCCTTTTGATTTGTACTCATTCCACATTCTTTGATTGATTATGTAATTTCGTTTCATGAGTGATTGAGTTGTGATGCATTGGTAATTAGATCTACATGTTATTTGATCAATTCACTTGGCATATTGATTATATGAAAAAAGCATTGGTGTTATGGTTTAAACCCTTGGTGTGAATCGTTTCATATAACACTTGGTATTGGTTTCGATTTGTGTGTTTGGTTTTAAAACTATGGCATAAATTTTGATTGCGCGAATGGTTTATCCATTTACCAAAGGTTTCGATTGATTGATTGAAGTGGCATAGTTGTAACACATATGCATTGTGATTTGAATAGTTGCACGCGTCGGCGGTTATACCATGGTAATGACTATTCTGCATGGACATAAATAGCTCCACCACCTTCACATGATGTCATTAATGCTTACCCATATTCTTGTTTCACCTCTGCTAGCATCGGGTAAGCCTCTAAGCATTCTGCTCCTATGTATGTTGCGTTCAAACCGTGGCTCATTCACATCGCTCACGTGTGCTCTTCTCCATGGCACCAGTGGTGCGAATTGAGCCGAACGGTAGTCAAGCCCTGGTACTGTTCGATATCGCCCGTAAAGATTTACAAGATAATGGTTGGCTCACGTTTGTACAAAGGTTTGAGGGTTTTAATCTATTTGTTGCAAAACAGTTCGCCCTGACTTTTGATGGGTGTAGGGCCAAAATAGGTGACATTCATCTTGAAATCAATGAAGATTTCATCAGCTCTGCCACAGGATTAGCAGCCACGGACTAGAGATGGTTTAAAAACTCTAAAATTGAGGAGGTGCCATGGCCGTTATTGTTCGTCTCACGGAAGGTCACATCCTGTGACAGAGGTATGCCTATTTCCACGCTTAAACCAAGGTGACATGATCTTTTAATAGTGGTTAAACAATTCGTGACCTGTGAGGGTCGGTATGGACTAGTTTTTCTTTATCACCTTCGACTGTTATTGAATTTCATGGGTTATCCGTTGAATATGTCATTTTATTTCCAGTGCAGTCTTTATAAAATGGCTAAGAGGTTTAAACAAGAGAAGGTTGATAGTAGATTGTCTCACCATGGCCTGATCAGACTCATCGTCGTTCATCATTTAAACCTCCACGACGATAGTTGGCAATCTTTTCTCTCTCAGAATGGTTTTGTTGATTCAGAGTCGGTCCCAGTTGATAAGTCTACGGTTAGTGAGACTAAGGTTAGGCCACCCGTGCCTTTTCATGCCCTTCTACCCTCTCCCAAACCCTCATTCAACCCTGATATCGACCTACCCAATGTTATAACAGACAAGGTTGAGGCTGTAAAAACGCCTGTGAGCAAGAAGATTAAGGGTAAACCTATTGTCGACTACAAAGGTAAAAAGAATGCTCGACTCATATTGAGACTGGCCCGAAATAAATCTAAACCTAGTGTTGATCAAAAGCCCATAGTCTTCAGTGAAGATTCTGACTCTGATATCGATCACTTCCTGGCTAGTGAGTACCCTTATTCCCAAGGTCTGTGCTCTGAGCCACCCTATGATTTTGTTTCTAATTTACCCCCTTGCCTAAAGAACAATCCTAGCTACCCTGGGATCAAGCTTCCTAATGAAACCCTCGGTGTTTTAAACAAACCCTCACCTGCAATTTCGAAGCCCGGGCAGTCGTCATGCGACCAATGTAATGTGTGGTTGGAACACTACTATACAGACGTTCCCTTATTACAGTCGAAAATCAAATCGTTGGAAAACCAAGTTACAGTATTGACAAGCCAAAGGGATAAGCTTCAAGCTAATGACAAGAAGAAGAAAACCACTGGTTCCATCGTATTTAGGAATGTCGAATCGGCTATAGCCTTCGTCAATTCCAAAATGTTATAACCAAGTTGTCTGCTGATTATCCAGGTATACATTTTGATATCAATTCCGTTCTATCAATTGCTAGGATTAATATAATGAATTGACTTTGGTTTTCAAATAGCTTTTCCTATTGTTCGAAATGACTCTGTCATAGCCATATCAAAAACAGTTATGTTGTGGATCCTGTACATTGTTTTCATTTTGCTAAAAATAAATGAAGTGATGATTTTGGTAAATGATTTGGTCGTGCCCAGTTTAGCAATTGATTGGTTTTCACTAAGTTTGATTCGTTTTGAATAATTCTATTGATTTGAGTTAACGAAATCAATGTTTTTTGCTTTCGCTTGGATTTTTGTTTGTATCTAACCCGAACAAGAGGTTTTTATGCTAGAATTAGAGCACGACTATGTTTTGATTTGATATAATTTCGTTGTGGTTGGATCACAGCGACCCTGATTTAGTTTTTATGATTTGATTTTTGAAACGATTTCATAGGATTGAATTGGCTTGATAATTACGATGTAGTCTATTCAAATTGGAAAAATGACTCTGTTTTGTCAACATTTTTGTTTGGATTTGGATTATATTTGACCTATGCAAAACATCTACTTGCTATGATCGTGGATTTGTGTTGATTCGTAACAGCTGTAACAAACACAAATTGTTTCGATTCTTTTGTTTTGATTGGATTGTTGTGTGTTTTGAGTCAACACGATTGTTTTTATAAGTTGGATTCGTATCAAAAATAGACTTGATGCTGCTTTGTTGATTTTAATTTTCAAAACGAGTTTGTTAAACTCAGATCGACATATGTTGTTTCTGTTGGATTCGGATGAGAAAATTCAGTTAATAGTTCGTTTTGAAATGAATTCAAGTAATGATTTCATTGAAAGTCAATCGATTTTGTCTGCCCCCAATTGGCAATAACAAATGATTGGACGACTCTTACAGACCCTGTTATCAACCGATTAATTCCATTATGATTTCATTTGTATACCAGTTTTGATTTAATTCGCTAATAGCATGGATCATTTGTTATGTTTAATATAGTGCGATCAATTTGAGAAAATGATCTTGTTAATTTGGTTTGGATTCGAAATGATCTTGTGGATAGCTGAAGCAACTGTTGGTTTTGATTCCAATTGGTTATGAAACGATTTTATTACTGTTGAGTTATCCAATACGATTCTGTCAACTCGAATTGATGATAACGAATTAAATAGAGCATGTCTATATTTGTTATCATTTGATTAAGTTTGATCAATTTACATACAAGTGTCGATTTGCATGATGCTTTTAGCAATCAAATATTTTTCATAGTTTGAATATGTTTTTAATAAAAAGATTCGAATTGATTTTTAATACGATTCTGTGTTTGATTTAGACCAGCTACAGAATCGTAAGATTATGTAGCTAGTCTTTAGAATTAGATTTTTATCCATTTTATTAATAAAATATCCTCTTAACTTGCCCATTTTTGTCCTCTGTCAAGTACATCCGAATTGCATTGGGCATGCTGGACAGTCTAGGAGATATTTGTGTGATATAGTTTTATTTTTAAGTTGTTAGTTGAGTTAGAGATAGGAACTTGGGATATCATCCCAGATTTTCTGTAAACAGTTTTGATAACTTCCACAGGGATGTTTTACCCTGTAGGAAGTCTTTAAATACTTATTATTTTTTGTAATAAGGAGCATCCTCACTTGTGGGAGAACCAGGCTATGGATTTATGATACAAACTGAGATGAGAGTTGTTGTCTTGTAACAACTTTCGCTTTCAATATATCAATCTTTTGTTTCAAGTTTATGCATATCAGTTTGCAATTGATTATAGACTACTTTAGCTATGATAATCTATTGCAGGATGATGTGATTTGATTAAAGAGTTATCCATATCTGATTTCTTTCATTATTTAAAAGTACAACAATTACTTTGTTTCAGTTAATGAATCACAGATTTCTCTTCTTTGTTAATTGAATCATTTTGTATAGATCTTTGCATACAGATTTATCTAACTGTGAAAATTTATAAATCATAAGATTGGTGTAAATTTTTTATGTCTTGTTTGTCCTTTAATCATATTTGAAGAGAACAATAGCTTCTAGTTTACGAGAAGCTCGTGGATAATTCGATGCGGGTTTCCTCCCTCCGATCAGCTAAGACAATCATCATACAAGACAAACCTGGAGCGTTTCTTCAGGTTAGTTTGTTATTTATTTGATAGTTAATTTGTTAGTATAATTTAAGTAGTTTAGTTAGATATATGTGTAGTTTAGATTTGTAGTTAGAGTTAGTATTTTAGTTGCTTAGTGTAGTTAGTTTTCAGTATATTTCTTTTTCATAAAATTATAAGAATAAAAAACAATAGCTCTCGTTGTCTTAGGACAGAATATTAATGAGTTTTTCAGGTTTCCATACAAATCTGTAAATTGTAAATATTGTACATTTGTGAATAAGATTTATTTATGTTACTAGTTAGATATTTAATTTCTTAGAGTTAGCATAATAGTAGATTGTTTATAGAATAGTTAGATTTGTTTAGTTTGTTTTAATAGTTATTTTTAGTTAGATTAGTTAGTTTAGAGTAGTTTTTCTTTTTTATTTTCTTAGGACCTTAGATCGGCTAACGGAGCCGCTAAACCCGTCAGGGTGGGTTATCCCAAACGGCTTGGGTTATTTAGACAACCCCGGACCGGATCCACTCTCCCAGTTGACGGACGGTCATTTTCGCCCGTCAATAGAACTTTGAGGGGTTAAGGAATTCAAGTCATCCTATGAATCTAGTCTCCGGTCGTGTGGACTAAGTTTTGGTCCCAAGGAGCCAAGGCTTAAGTTCTCAAGAGAATAAGAAATTGATTGTAGCCATTGTTCATGTGGATGAAGGGGCTTAGAGATAGACGAGAGAAGCACTTGAGTTTAAGTGTAAGGTTCTAACAATTGGTCATGAAGAGGATATGCACCTCAGTTTGAGCGTTGTATATAAGCATTGATAGAGACTGGTGCAATAATAGAGTATTCTAAACTCTGTTAATATAAGATTTTGGGCCCGTGGAAAGAATTCGAGAGAAACTCAAGTTTGAAGTTGCAACATAGTTTGTTCATAGCTATGCACATGTGGGTAATAGACTTGGTGGGTCGCTATAAATTGGTATCAGAGCAGAATTAGACTACTTATTTAAATTTTATAGGGATTTGGAATTAGTACAGAAACATTGGTGCAAAGGAGAGTAAGATCTACAACATGATATTGCAGAAAAAGGGACAATTCCAACAGTGAATTTGGACAATATTGTAGTGGATCAACATAACTCCAGAAAGAGGAATAGTGAGGTTTTGCAGATTGGAGACTAGTCCAGCTAAGGAAGCGGAGTTAGAAAGATATTTGAAAGACAATATTATGGAATGAATCTTGTAGATAAAGAATTTATGGCTTGAGATAACTCTGATTATGAAATATTTATGTTTGTAGGTAGCAGTATAAGAAAGGAATTTGGTAGCATCTAGTAGAACTATAACAAAGGAAGAGGGAGTAATAAAATCTCTCAAGTGAAGAAGACTGTGGCAGAAATAACCTTGCAGTAAGGATTGGAAGTGAGGAGAACAATCAAAGTTCTAAGAGAAAGTGAGTAGGTGTAGAATCCAAAGAATATCATGAGTTATTAGAAGGTTCCATAAGAGAGAACCAATAATACCAAGAGGTCAAGCACAGGAGGAATCTTGAAGTGGTATTAGGTAGCAGGCGAGGAGACTTGCTACAGAGAAGAGGCTTGATGAATCTCATAGTGGAAAAGATAATTTCATGAGGAAAGAGATGGAGGTGACTACAGATGGTCATGATAAAGGTTCATAAAGAATCCACAACATGAGGAAGGAGAATGCCAAAGCAGTTGGGATAAGAGGAATGAGCGATGAGGAATTTGAAAAATAAATGGTTGATTTAAATACACAACTCAATTATGTGGAGAAACTACTATAGGAAAATGAGAAAGACCAGAGATATGGATGGATACTAAGGAAGAAGAAAGTGAAATGGCATATATTGCAAATGAAGTTGAAGCACAAGTTGTGTTCTAGATTGAGGAAAGAACTCAGGGCAGTTGAGTATGGAGTGAAAGTTCACTATTATGAACCAGAGTAGGGATCAGTCCTTGGAGCAGATGAAGATAAGGATGTTGATCAGATACCATATGAGAGTCTCATGAAATATTGGAAAAATTCATATCAACATGAGAGTTTGATGGCAGAGGCATCAAATGGGGATAGAGAGCCTTATATTTTAAAATCTAATAATTTGTGTATGGTTACAAGTTTTGCAGATGATGAAGATGTCTTAAAGGGTAGGTGAAGGAGATAAATCAATTTATATTCTAAGAGGAGGTGCGGTAACATTGTCTCATAAACGTAATCAAAGGAAATACCATACACAATTGATTGTTGAAGAGTCGTTGCAAGGAACTGCTAATGCAACAAACATGCAAAATTTGGTCTATGGAGATAGCCATGCACATGATCAAGGAGATAAAGAGAAACATTCGGATGAGGTGCTCATAAACCTTGATGAGGAGATGAAACTATTAGAAGAGATGTCTAAGACAGAAAATTTGTTAATTGAACATGTGTTTACAGACATCGAAGTTGATGGAGTTTGCAATGAAGCAACGACAATGGTGAAAGAAAATAAACAAGATGAAGAAATAATGGATAGCTTGGAGAATTTAGTGTTGCATGGATAATTGATGCTAGAAGAATCTAGAGAAACTCATAAGTCTCATATTTTAAAAACTAATGAATGGTGTGTGTCTACATGTATTAAAGAATGTGAAGATAGGCATATCCATAATTTTTTCATCTCATAAGAAGAGACAACATTGTCTCATACAATCAATCAAAGAGAAATCTATGCATGTTCAAATAATGCAAGTGTCGAAGATGGTGGAGATGTACATAGGACAATAAGTTGGATTGGAGATACTTCAACTCATGAAGTAGATGAAATCTTGGAATGGCCTATACAAGACTACAATGATGGAAGTATGGAACTTGCCAAAGAAGAAATGGCAGTGAGGGATAATGATGGTGATAATGATCATTGGTATAGGACCATGTAAAAAGGTATGAAGTTTTTATTGCAAATTTGTCATTTTAATCAAATCCAAGAACATAGTTTATTTGATCAACCATGTAGATTAAGCCTGCAACTTAAGGATATGCAAGATTGTGCACATAAATTTTTATTTAGTGAGAAGTGTCCTCAAAGGGTTGAGAACGTACAAAGGTATGAGGATGAGGAGATGCAAGAAACCATACAACATTTTTGTGATGATTTACAACAAAATTGCATCAATGATGTGTACTAGCAAGGGGAAAGACTAGATATTGAGTTAGATGAGTTATGGAAGCATATGATAAATATTTCCAAGTGGAAATACTAGAGACAGAAGAAGATGAAAAATATAAGCATGCAAATACAACCTAATGAAGAAAGCAAAGATTTTTCCCATAAACAAATTATAGTATGGTATCTTGGAAGGTTGTTGACGGCAACAAGGCAACAATAAGGTAGCAATATAGATGGACAATAGCATAGATGGAGAAATAAACAGTTGAAACATAAATTTTTGGATCAAGGAGGACTTCAACAAAGGAAGACCCATGATCAGGAGATCATGACATATTTTAACCCTGGGATTCTGATGCAGGAGCAATTTTCATCCCAAAACAACCTTGTTGATTAGGCCTAGGGATATTTGAGTTTACCAAGGGAGTTGGTTCCCGAACTTGTTATTATTTTAATTTCCTAAGTTCTAGAAGCCTTGTGTGAGAGAGATTGTTGAGATTGAAATGTAATTAAATCTTCCTTTATTAGCAGAGTTAGATAATTTGTAATATTTAGATAGTTCTTAGGGTTAGTTATATATCTCTTGAGGTTTTTATGGATCAGAAAGATCCTATGAGTTGTCAAAGTGAGGATTTTGTGGATATTAATTAATTTAGGTTTCAACCCTATAATGTGTATTTTGTAAATCTATGGGCTTTGAGAGGAATCAGATTGGGGTTCGAGTGAGTTAGAGAAAGAAAGATATTGGGTGTGAGTAGAAGGCCAATTGTGGCATAAAGGTCGAATATAGACTAATTAATTGTAAATCATGCCAGGGAAAGCAAGGAGGCCTTGTGTAACTTATGTACAGATTCATTAATAAAATATTATTGTTTATGGGTCCTTTGTGCCTATGTGAGAATTGGACATCCTCCTGATGAATTAACGATCTTGTGTTAAATGGGTGAAGTCCATACGAGACTCTTAAAATGTTAATTTCATATTTCGGGGTTTAGTTATGTTAAAACCTCAATCTAAGAAAGAGGATATATCGTGCCTTCTATCATCTATCATTGAAGAGATTAATGATCATAATCAAAGACAGATTGGATTGAGTTGTTGGAGTTGTGGATTAATAAAGGTCAAGTCTTGTTCTGCGTGCAAGGCGAGCCATAGTTCAAAAACAACAATCGGCGGATTATTCCATTGATGAATATGAAACATTGGATCAAAGTTAGAAAGACTCTGTAAAATTCCCAACAACTGGTGGTGATAAAAGATCTGACCGCCCATTTCAGATCCAGATCAACAAATGATAGTCATATCGAAGGTTAGAATGTACAAGGAGATTACAGAAGAATATCGACCATCGGATCACATTAAATCATGATCATTCGATCCAGATCTAGATTGGCGGTTCTCATTATAGTGGACCGTGAGAATTAGAGCTTCTAAGGTGTTGGAGGGATGAAAATTTCTGAGGTCCTGATGATGAAAATTTTCATGCTGACGTAAGAAATTCCATTTAGGCATAAACATGTGGAAACAAATTCCCATGACATACGGTTGTCGTGGTAAAACTTGGAATATAGATTGATGACAAATATTAAATCTTTGGGAAAAAATATCGATGACTCGTGGAAAGAATTCGAGAGAAACTCGAGTTTGGGCCTACAATAGAGTTTGTTCATAACTTTGCATGTGTGGGTAATAGACCTGGTGGGTTGCTATCAATTTATTTCACACATTTCACTCATTCCCCTGGTTGCTACACCAGTACACCTATCCCATATTTCGCAAATCCCTTTTCCCTATTCTAATAGTGGCAACATCATTACAAACTCCCTCCCTTATGAAAAACTCCCCCCCAAAACTCTACATTTCAATGTTGCAACTCCATTGTTGGGACTCGCATCGCTGCAACTTTTCTTGCAGTGCCACTTTCATTTCATTTTCCTATTTTTCCGTTCACCTATATCACTGTTGTTGCAATTCACATCACCTGTGTTACAGTGTTGTCGTTTCATTCTTAGTTGCTGCGACACCCCCTTTTATTAATTTCAATATTCCATTTTCATTACTGCAACTTCATTGGTGTGACTCACATCGTTGCAACTCTTATCTGCATCACAAAGGTACATCGCCAATGTTCCAGTTTTCGTCGCCGCAAATCCCAATGTCACGACTCCACATGCAACTTTCACTTTTCAATGTCACTGTTCCTACAACTCTAACAAACAAAACAATGAAAAATGGCGTTGAAATTCTGACGAGGACCATCGACCTGATTCCAACCACCACCGATGATACTCTACTCGTGCCATATTGCATAGCCACTCAAGGCAGTATATGAAAGTTATGCGTTCTTATCTGAATTAAAAATAAGTGCATTTTAATGGCATGTGTCTCATCATTTCTTCATAAACCGCCACATTAGACCATCATTACTACAATCATGAATTTCCATAACCACCACCCTCAATGCTACAACTTTGAACTCACCACCCCATAACTTTCATAAATCGTTGCAAACATGAACACTCAGAGTTGATAGAGGAAAGGAGCCATGGTAGGATCGTTAATATGTAGAGAGTTGACTGAACCCATGTTGTTGGAGGTTTACAATTATATCAGGGAAATCTTAGAGTGAGCAAGTTGGATGGATTATGTATTACGGTTATAGGGATACAATGATGATATCCCTATAGAATTCTCCATGAACTATTTGGAAGAACATACAATGGTCATATGAACACATGCGGAGGTTACATAAGAAAAGATAACAAAGGTCATTAGCCTGCCTCACATCTGTGAAAGGTGGTATAGTCGAAGGACCTCCCAGCCAGAATTTATGCAATAATTTCTTGAAGTAGGGGAGGCATTGGTAAATAAAGGGATGGGTTTTCAACAAATATCTTTACCTCATCCATGGGAATACGTTGTTGTTGTTTTTTAAATATATTTTACTTGTGAAGGTCTGATCCGAGGTCTTTTCATCAAGTGACTTATAAAGAATTGCATTAAATGAGCATAAATTAAAGTGCACCATTAAAGAAGGAAAAACTCAATAATGAAGAGACATCTCAAATATGAACACAAAAAATTGATAACGGAGTTCGTCCCTGGTGGACTACGTCTACCTATCCTGCTCTCAAATGGGTAGGCTTTTTCATTAACTTAGGAAAATAATTTGGCAACATACATAAGTATACCTCATTCTAAAATCTAGCAACAAAAATATTTCTCAAATCAGAAAACAGACAACACCACTGAATTTCTGGTGTCGAATTACCCAAAAATGATTGTCTCCATGCCTTGATCTGACTCTGGCACTCCCGGGCCCAAGAAGAATTTTGTCTCGGTTTTAATGCCCTGTAATTAATGTTGATGTACCCTGTCTTGAAAAGCATGCCCGATAGTACGCATGCATGCCTCCTTCTGTGCTCGGGCAAATGCAACTTTTAAGTAATTTTATGGGCATTCATTACAATGAAGGGTCGTTGGCCTGTTGGTTATGGTGTGAGTATTAAGGCGTTAAGGAGGGAGGAGGTCTCGGGGTCAAACTCGTGGGCCTCCCCCTTTTGGCCTTATCAYTATAACCACACACATACACACACACACACACACACACACACACACACACACACACACAYATATAACCAAAGTTTKTTCCACTAGTTTGGCGAAGGTTCTAGCCAGGCTCTATAGGCTAGTTGGTGTCRGATTTGGCRTGGTCCCATCAGATTTGGYGGACCCACCAAATCATATATTTTTTTCAAATATTTGGATACGGGCTGTCATTGGGAATTTTCTCACTGCCACATGGCAGCCCATGACTGGGTCAGGTGGCAGCCTCCTATTCAGCCACATCATCCACTGCATCGTCAGCCTGGCATGTTAGGACCACATCATTGTACGGATTCCATGTCATTGCCAACTCACCATGCCACACCATCATGCCATGTCAGTGTCACATCACTGTATGAACCATACAGACTGCCACGTGGAAAAATCCTATTGGTCCACTGATCAGTCTAGAAGTGCCAAATATGGGTGGCACATGGCATCCTCTGGTGCTTCCACGCCACCATGATGACATCATGTTGATGTCATCATGACACGTTTCACATCTTGATCTTTCCATGTGTGTTGTATGGATGTTAATTTCATATGTACTAGTGTTGACGTCAACAGTACGGATGTTGACTCATCCCCCTACTGACTGGGCTAGGTTGACCAATCTTTGACCGTGAATATCTTTCGATCCGTATTTCCTTTTGATGAGCCATTTGTGCCATTAGAAATCTTGCGACACTCTCTTCGTGATAATGTCATTTTCACTGAGTTTTGAGAAATTTGAATTTTTTCCCTTTCTCTGTATGCTGAGGCCATTCTGAGCATCATGAGTTGCTTATGTGAGTTTTGAGTTGTTCTTAGTCTTCTATGGATCCTTTTTGGATCATGCATTCCCACTGAGAGCTTTTTGGACCACCAAAATATTTCATCAATCAACATATAAGTGAGGGAAGAGTCCCCTCACTTTGTCCTTCTCAATCCACTTTGCCTTGATTGGATGTGTGCCCTTTAATCCTACTCGAAGATAATCAACATCACCCCTGCGTGAATTCCTCATCCTTTTGTCTAGGATGATATATTCCTTTAACTCATCCAAGTACTCAGAAGAAAACTCGTCAACTAAAGGTATTGAAACTTCCTCATCCTGATCCATGATCATGGAAGGCTAAAAAATTTTCAAGCTCTCTACATTTACAACTGAGTAAATCTACATATAAGGTGGAATATCTAGATGAAAATAATTGGTACCACTTTTCTCTGAGATAGTTAAGGGTCCATAATGAATGGGAGTGAGTTTATTTCGTTCACCCTTCAATCTCTCCTTGTTGATGTGAATCCATACCCGGTCTCCAACCTGGAACTAATGATCAACCATGTGCTTGTCATGCCGAGCTTTATATTGTGCTTGAATTTTCTCCAACTGTTACCTGACTGCCTGGTGCACCTGTTGGATCCTCTGGATGAACTTTTGGGCTCTTTCCTATTTTCTTTCTTCATTTTCATCGGTATCTCTCCCATACATCAAGTCCAAAGGAACCTTGGGTGGGTACCCAAAACATGTCTCAAATGGTGAACACTGAGTGGATGAATGTAAGGATTGGTTGTAAGCATGTTGTACATAGGGTATTTGTTCATCCCATAACTTGGGATGCTTTCTGCAGTAGCCTTGAAGCAAAAGTACCACTGTTTATTTTACCACCTCTGTCTATTCATCGGTCTGTGGATGGAAAGCAATGTTCCTCTTCCATTTGGTGTCCATCATTCTCCACAAGCTTGTCCAAAAATCCCCAAGGAATCGAGTATCTCGATTCGAGATAATGGATGTGGGTAACCCAAAGTGAACCCAAACATACTGAAATAATACTTTAGCAATGTCCTCAGCAGTGATCTTATTTTTATGTGGCATCAAGATACACACCTTGTTGAACCTATCCACTACAACATACAAATAGTCATGACCCCCTTTTTACATTGGTAAACCCCCTACAAAATCCATGGATATAATTTCCCATGGATGGGATGGAACAGTAAGTGGTGAGTATAGCCCCAATTTTCTATTAGTGGGATTACAAGTAGAACACATCACATACCCCTTTACATATTTAGTTACAATTTCTTTCATTTAAGGCGAGTAACAAAACCTCTACAAATAAGCCATAGTTTTTTCTACCCAAAAATTCCCATACACAAGAGAAGTGTGAGCTTCTCGTATTACATGGACTCATTCACTTGTAGGAATACATAGCTTTCCAAGATGGTAGAGTAGTTTTCCCTGCAGACAATAGTTCTCTACCCGTGCACCATGGGTTAACTTCTCATATACTTCTTTAAAATCTTCATCAATGGCATATTGTTCCACATAGATATCGTGAGATAAAGAATTATTCTTCAAAATAATAGAAGCAACAATAGGAGGTCTGGAAAGAATATAAGCTACCTTGTTACTTGTACCCTTTTTGTACTTGATTACCAAATGAAATTTTTGTAGAAAACCCATCCTTATGTAGTGTCGAGACTGTTTCAATTTGGTTTGTGCTTGGAGATACTGAAAGGGTTTGTGATTTGTATGTATGATTGTTTCCTTCCCTAACAAGTAGTGCTTCCATTTTTTTACGCTTTGAAATAATGCATACAACTCTTTATCATATGTAGGATAGTTCACAACAACCTCGTTAAAATTTTCAGAGTGGTAATAGATAGGATTACGATATTGCATCAATATTGCACCCATGGTGTATCCATTGGCATCTTTCTCGATCTCAAAAGGTTGTTGAAGATTCAACAATGTTAATTATGGTGCGGTACTGATCTTCTCCTTTAAATTGTTGAAAGATTTATGTTGCTTTCCTTCCCACTGAAAAGTGTTCTTCACACTGGTTAAGGCATGCAAAGGAGCTACGATAAAGGAGAATTTTGAAATGAACCTCCTCCAATACTGGACTGCACTTAAGAAGCTTCAGATCTCGGTTACACTTTTTAGCTTAGGCCAATTTACAATGACATCAATTTTGGAAGAATCAATTTTTAATTGTCCTCCTCCTACAATATGGCCTAAGTATACAAGTGAAGTCTTGCCAAATTCACATTTAGACAATTTTACATACATTTTTTCCCTTTTCAAAGTATCAAATACTTGTTTTACATGCCTCACATGTTCATCCCAAGTCCCACTAAAAATAAGAATTTCGTCTAAATCTACAATCACAAAGTCATCTAGGAAAGGCATGAATACATCATTCATCACGTGCATGAAAGTTGTCGGAGCATTACAAAGACCAAACGACATAACTAACCACTCAAACAATCCTTGTTTGGTTTTAAAGGCAGTCTTCCATGCATCATGTTCTGCAACCCTGATTTGATGGTATCCATTACTCAAATCCAACTTAGTGAAATAAACAACATTCTTTAACTGATCAAGTAAATCATCTATACGAGGAAGAGGGTATCGATTTTTCACAATGATTTTATTTAAGGCCGGATAATCAACACACATTTGCCATGTGCCATCTTTCTTTGGCACCATCACAATTGAAGAACCACAAGGAGATGAACTGGGCCTGATGACCCCTTGATCCAAGAAGCCATGTACCTGCTTCTTGATCTCTTTCACCTCCACAAATGACATCATGTACATGACCACATTAGTAAGAGGAGAATCCTGCTGAATATGTATCTCATGTTGGATTTCCCTCTTAGGAGGTAATCCATCTGGTTCCCGAAAATTATCATCATATTTAGAAACAATATCAATTAATTCCTTCTTATGAGAAGGATCACATCCTTGGAAAGCATCGTATGTCCCGACATCTTTCTCTCTTACGACCATGAGTACATATCTATTATTAGTGTTTATGAGTCTCTTCATTTTCCCTTCACTAACAAGTGTTGTATTTACCCTCATGAAGTGAGCTCTAACAATATATTCCACTTCCCTTTTAGTAAGGTGGTACTTGTTCTCATGACAAAAGAAGATTGTTTTTCTATCATAAAGATAAGGACTTCCCAACACTATGCCACATATATCAAGTGATACAACATCCAAATCCACTTCATCAATCAACTTTGAAGCAATAAAAAATCTGACCCTACATTGTTTGGTGACATTAATTTTTTCTTTATCACATACCCAACCAAGAGGATAAGGCTTCGGATGTGGTTTCGTTTCAAGACCCGTGTTCTTGACAAGTGCTTCAGATATTAAGTTTGCTTGGGAACCTAGATCAAATAATGTATATATTTTAGTGTGTTTAGATACAACTCTTATGTGAAATAATTCATTTCTCTTTTGTTCATCATCATGAGATTCATTATTGGAATTTGAACTAGCATGAAGGGAATATTTACCTTGTACTCCAACCGCTGTGATATTTCCTTCGTCTCCTGAATCGGAACCAAGATCTTGTTGCACTGTAGCAACACTCTTTGTCTTCCCCTTTCCACTGAACTGCTTCGGTCTCTTCTCTGGATGAAGTTTCCAACAATGTTCATCATCGTAACTTGTTTTCTTGCAATGAGTGCAAGATGTCTTTCCTCCTTCTCTTGTCATTGTGGCGATCTTCTTGTCCTTCCTTTTAAACTTATTGAAATTTTTATGTGGTATATTGGAAGGTTTCTTTGTGGGATCTTCTTGAACATGCTTTCCCCTGTTCTCAAGGTGAGTGGCTTGCACACAAACTTCATCAAGACTGGTGGGGTTAAACAAGAGCAAAGTATGACGAATATAACTGTGAAGTGCGCCAATATACTTCATTGAAGTTTAATAAGAATCCAAAGGAATCTTTAATGCAAGAGATTTCTTCCTAAACTCTTGTGTGAAACTTTGTATAATTTGACCTTTCATTTGCCTTAAAGTTTATCATTCCATCATTGCTTTATGTAAATAACCCAATGGATAAAATTGCTTCCTTATTGCTGATTTAAATTCCGACCATGAGGAAAGAATATTACCACACTTACTTTTGTCCTGAAGCTTTCTCTCCCACCATACGAGAGCGGTGCCTTCCAACCGAAGAGAAGCTAGTTGCACTAACTTCCTCTTCATAAATATGTTGAATACGACAATATACTTGAGCCCGTCGGATCCAATTATCTAGCTTTTCAGGATTAGCATCTCCATTAAAAATAGGTAAAGAAAATTTTACATCAACCTTTAATAATGGTTTCTTAAAAGAGGCTTTATGGCTAGAATGATGAGAATGCTCAGAGGAATAAGAACTAGAACTTGATGGTGAAGATGGAGGCTCAGGAGGATCTCCTCCAACCCCTTGGTTTACCAAAGCATCATCATCAGCATGTGCTTCCTTTTTCTTCCCTTTATTCTTCATCCTCTTCTCGTAATCTCCATACATTTGTTCGACCAATTTTGACATGTGATAAAAGACCATATGAAATTTTTTCTCATGTTCATCATGCTTGTCTTCTTCTGCCATTTTCTTCCTTCGGGATGCATGACCAACTTCGAGATTGAAAGTCTTAAGAGTTCCTTCACCCTGCTTATGCTTGGCCCTAGTAAGCATTCACACTCAACAATTCAAGTCAAATACGACTTCTTTGATACCAACATGATCTGAGATCTTTTCATTGAGTGAATTATAAAGAATTACATTAAATGAGCATAAATTAAAGTGCACCATCAAAGAAGGAAAAACTCAATAATGAAGAGACATATCAAATATGAACACAAAAACTTGATAACGGAGTTCGTCACTAGTGGACTACATCTCCGGGTCTTGCTCTCAAATGGGTAGGCTTTTTCATTAACTCAATGAAATAATTTGGAAAAATACATAAGTATACCTCATTCTGAAATCAAGATGTAGAAATATTGATCAAATCAGAAAACAGATAGTACCACTAAATTAGTGGCACCGAATTACCCAAAAATTACTATCTCCACGCCTCTATACGACTCTGGCACTCCCAAGCCCAAGAAGAATTTTGTCTCAGTTTTCATGCCCTGCAACCTACAATTAGTGTTGATGTACCATGTCTTGAAAAGAGTGTCGGACTGTACGCATGCGTGCCTCCTCCTAGGCTCGAGCGGATGCATATTTTAAGTAATTTTATGGGCATTCATTACAATGAAGAATCGTTGGCCCATTGGTTATGGTGTGAGTATTAAGGTGTTAAGGAGGGAGGAGGTCCCGAGGTCAAAGCCGCGGGCCTCCCCCTTTTGGATTTATCGTTGTAACCACACATAGACACACACA